>JAMBLF010000529.1:0-255596 GCA_030578115.1 Leucoptera coffeella
AGTTCGTGGACCAATATTCGTACAATTAATATTAAGAGTATACTACCTGGGTAAGTCATTAAATAATCCTATATGCGACACAACAGCTATCTAAGATGATAAATTAAAGACGATATTCATATCCACCCCAATTTCAAACGACCCAAGTCTCAAGATCAAAATCTTGTTAACTGAAACGTCTTTTTCAGACCTTTGTTTAAAATTAGCTTCTTTGATGGAACATTGAACAATGGAGCCAAGTTTAAAGTGCTTTTATCTTTCCTTTGACGATATTATTACTACTTCAGAGAGCGTGATAATGTGTGGTGCTTAGCGACATCTGTGTTACGTTTTCCGAAAGTTATAGTTTCGCTATTCGATACTAGATGTCAGTGTAAAATTTATATGATTAAAACTATAGATGGCGTTATTATACAAATGTTTATTAATATTTATAGGTTGTAAGTGTAGATATATTATGAAGAAAACGAAACTCATTGTTTAAAACATCACGTGCGTAATCATTGGGAGGTGGACTGAACCTTGTGGCATTGATGGCACTCAGTCAATAGTACCTACAATATGTATATCTGTTCACGTTATTGTAAACCACATGATATGCTAAATAAGGTTCTAGCCACCCCGAAAGCGGTAAAGGTGACGAGAATGTATGTACATATACATATGTATGTATATAGGAACACAATTTTTAACAGAAATTAATTGATGCCTAAGCCTAAGAATATAGTTAGTCTGCTCCCACATTTGTGCATGTACTTATTAATTTATAATGGATGGAACATAAACATAGAATCGTAATTAACTATTTCCATTAACCTTTAGCAAAACAATCGAGGTTGTGATTAGTGGTATGTTTATCGCCGATTGTCTATAGAAATACATTAACGAAATAGGTCGAATAATACGGTGAGGAAAAAACAAAAAAAGGAATCCTATTTATTCCCCGAAGAGGTAATAGTTAGTGCTTGTAAATGGCGACATGGCTTAACACCTGTCACATTGAGTACTAACTATCTGATTGACACATTGGTTCGAGGTGTCCATAGAATTACTACCTTCGCAATTGCGGAGATGGAAACCTTAACCTCTGACTACCCCACAAGGGTTAATGGTCGTGAACGTGAACGTGTTATGTCTAATAGATCACACGAAGCCCCCGTTTTACCTGATTATCAATATCCATTGTGTCTTTTTTCTTCATAATATATTTATCTCTTTTTATCACCATTGCCATCCAGAGGTTATGACATAATATCAGCATTGTTTGTCGTCAAAACAGAGAACCTTTTTGCTACAAAACTAGCATTCACAAGTTATGCACCCTAATATGAATGTTATAATTGTAAATATATTAT
Source organism: Leucoptera coffeella (assembly GCA_030578115.1). Taxonomy (NCBI): domain Eukaryota; kingdom Metazoa; phylum Arthropoda; class Insecta; order Lepidoptera; family Lyonetiidae; genus Leucoptera; species Leucoptera coffeella. The sequence goes on from JAMBLF010000529.1 coordinate 1,356, forward strand.
AATATATATGTTTTACAAGTTATAACTGTAAATATATTGTATATGTTTTTGTTAGAAGTTACCTAGCTGCCGTTCTTCCCGGCATGTCGTTGGAGGCGACTAAGGGACTAGGGTGCAATCGAATATATTGGGCGATACACTAGTTTCATTATGACAAGAAAACCCCAATCATCATCATCATCTTATGGTACCCCAGTGGTACAAAGGGCCTTCGTGAGAAGTCGCCAACCGCTCCTATCCTGTGCCTTGCACTCCGCGTCCCTCCAACTCAACCCAGCCGCCCTCAACTCAGTGGTATATTTATCGCCTATTGTCTAATAGAAATACATTAACTAAATGCGTCGAATACTACGGTGAGGGAAAACATCGTGAGGAAACCTACCTGTTCCCCGAACAGGTAATAGTTAGTGCTTGTAAATGGCGACATGGCGATATGGCTTGCCACCTGTGCCATTGAGTACTAATTATCTGGTTGACACGTGGGTTCGAGATGGCTATAGAATTACTACGAAACCCCAATATTCATGCTAAAAAGTGACCTAGGAGACGTTATATCTCCGAGGTTCTGTCCACCCTGAAAAGAATTAAAGGACGTGACTGTAAATGTTTTTATGACTATTAATATTGTAAAACGCTTTGTAAGACATTCTAGGAAGAAAGGCGTCTAATATCATTCTATTATCATCCCACAGGCTAGCACTTCAGATTTAAATTCTCTTTCAATAAATTAGACGTAAAGGTTTTACTACACTGAAGTTTGAAAATGTGATATTTTTCATCTGCAAATTACTCGAACTAATATCAATATTCAATATATAGTAATAACGCAATAATTTTTCCCCAAATTAAGCTTTTATATATATCATTCACGACTTACTGCAATTTATAACTACGTAATTTGGGTAGTTTCGACAAATGCCTAACCAACCATCAGCACAGATAAATTTACATCATTCTTTATACTGACATTCCATATCGGATATTTATTAATCTAATGAATAGCAGATGTAATACATTAAGTATGCCTCAGCACTAAAAATCAATGTTACTATTATTACTAATAAAATGATAATAATTTCTTTGGAATAATTTTTGAAAAACGATTTTCGGAAGTTTTAGTACAGTCAACTCCTGAGGTCATTGTTTGTCTATTAATAAACACAAGTGCTGGTAAATGGCGACATGGCTTACTACCTGTCACACTGAGTGCTGACTACCTGGTCAACACGTGGGTTCGTGGTAGCCATAGAATTACTACCTTCGCAATTGCGGAGATGGACACCTGAACCTCTGACTACCCCGCAAGGACTAATGGTCGTGTACGCGTTTGTCTTTTTTGTCTAATTTACACACAATTCTATTACACAATAAATTGTCTCTTTAAATAATTATCCATCATTATTTTCCATTCTCCGCAACTTACATTTTAGTCTAGTGTAAGCTCGCCTTTACGTAGATTTATTTAAAGCCAGAATGCTGATATCAGATGCGCTGAGACTGAAATATCGACGAACCATCGCCTAACATGATGGCATAATACGAGTGTAAATAAAGGTAATCAGATATCTTTATTAATTTATCGTGATATGACCCGGTCTGTCATAGTAAATAAAATGAGTATAAATCGCGAGTGTTTAAAAATAACTATAATACAAGTGATTTTAATTTCATACATACATAGTCCTGTGCTAGTAAGAGACGTGAAAAGAATGCTAACTAGCTGCCATTCTTCCTGGCATGTCGTAGGAGGCGACTAACGAAGGTAAATGGAATCTATTGGTAGATGGACTAGGAACCTGTCAACAATGTTCCATTATGATATCGCAACTCCAATATTCATGTTAAAAAGTGACATAGGAGATATTATATCTCCGAGGTTCTGTCCACCCCAAAAGGGACTAAAGGACGTGAATGTATATGTAGGTACATTATTTATTGTTAATTCTAGAATTATACAAGTTTTATACAAAAATTTTACTACATACACATCACGCCTCATTTCTTGTAGAGGGGTAGGATGAGATTACGGATCCCCATCTGTCCCGATTATGACTAACCACTTTCGCTTCATTGACACTCATACACCTTCTCATACAAACTCGGCGGTTATAGGTACTTCTAACGTCACCCTTTTTCAATATGGCGTCCATCTGACTGTCATATGTTCTACTGGGACTTAATTTATCCCTATATCCTCATAAACTAATATTGACACATACTCCTGCGCACATAATAATTAATTTGTTTTCACATCATAGTATTAGTGATTACTCTGAAAGGCGGATGTACGCAGTGTGAAGAACAGAAGAGCATGTATGAGAAGGTTAATGGGTGTGAGTGAAGCAAGAGATTTGTCACCCGTTCCAGGTGGCCTTAGTCTCTGCCTATCCCGTTGGGGATTATGTGTATGTATGAATCATCGTTTTAGAGATAAATCTTCAGCATATGATAAAGATGATAACATATTATTGAGACGTGTCCCATAAGATATTGAAGGACGTTTATGTACCTATATCAGTGGATACATACATACATACATACATACATATGTATGTACTCATATGGACCAGTTAAGAATATCTTATCAATTTTCTGACTAGAGTGTTGATTTCACTACCAAAAAGACAAACGCGTTCACGATCATTAACCCTTTAGTTAGTCAGAGGTTCAGGTTTATATCTCCGCAATTGCGAAGGAAGTAATTCTATGGCCACCTCGAACCCACGTGTTGACCAGACAGTCAGTGCTAAATGTGACAGATGGAAAGACGTGTCGCCATTTACAAACACTAACTATTACCTGTTAGAGTTCATCACGACGTTTTCCCTTACCGTAGTATTCGGTGCATTTCTCTAATGTACATGGAAATTCATTAAACTTCATTTCCATTGGTACATGCTCAAGCAGGATTTGAACCCTGTACCAACTGATACAGAGTCAAGTCCCAAACAACTGAGCTGCTGAATTATGTAATGCAGTACAAGTACAAGTAAAATTTATCCCCCAGTACATGTACCTTTGCTTATTTATCACAATATCACAGATAATAAAATACTACAGTATCTATACTTACTTGGGCCAAATCATACAGCTTGGCAGGAACAATTTCGAGAGGGAGGCGGACAGAAGAGTGCAGCTGGGATGGGCAGCATTTGGAAGGCTAAGGCATGTCCTCACGTCGTCTATACCACAATGCCTGAAAACTAAGGTTTTCAACCAGTGTGTGCTCCTCGCTATGACGTACGGTTCTGAGACGTGGACACTCACTGCGGGACTAGCCCACAAATTCAAGGTCGCTCAGCGTGCTATGGAACGGAAGATGCTCGGGGTTTCTCTGGTAGATCGCATCAGAAATGAGGTGATACGCCAGAGAACTAAAGTAACCGACATTATGAAAAGAATTAGCACGCTGAAGTGGAGTTGGGCTGGTCACGTATGCAGAAGGACTGATGGTCGCTGGAGCAAAAAAGTCCTAGAGTGGAGACCGCGTCTCAGTAAACGTAGTGTGGGGCGCCCCCCGGCAAGGTGGGAAGACGACCAGCGCAGGTTGGCCGGCATCGAATGGATGCGAACGGCCACTGACAGGGAGAAGTGGCGTCATTTGGGGGAGGCCTATGTCCAACAGTGGATTCAGACAGGCTGATGATGATGATGATGATGACAGTATCTATATCTTAACATATACAGATACAGACAATATCTATATCTTAACCTAAATGGAATCAAAGCGGTTAGTAGAATAGAGGTTTTTATCTTCGCATGCAATGAATCTTTGTTTTTTACTGCCTTTATAAGACATTTGTATGTTTGTGGGTGTATGTTTAGTATATCTGATTAGGTCATACTCTGAATAAGTTAGTAAACACTCGATGGTTATAAGCAACACTTGTATTTTTAAATCTGCTTAAAGTTTTGTTTAATACATTTCGTGAGGTTTTTTTGTTAAGCCTTTTGAATTTAATGCAATATATCTTTAATTTTCAATACGCAAAACTATATATATAATTGTGTTTGTTAATTATTTTTTGGTACAACAATAAAATAATCTTTAGAAAAAATCCTATAGAATATTATTCTAAATTTTATATCATACAAATGCCGTCACGTGTTTTAATTCTCTTGGTTTCTGCCATACTTATATTGGTTCTAACATGCAGGTAAGTTAATAGTCTGACTATATAAAATATCTCTATCCCTCTGGATAAGTAATAGCCAGTGCCTGTATACGGCGATACTAACTACCTATCACATTGGGTGCTGTCTATCTAGTGATACGCGGGCTTTGAGTGGCTCTTACATGAATTTACATACATACATACACATCACGCTCGTTTTCCTGTAGCGAGAGGCAGAGATAACAGATCCTCATCTGTCCCGATCCTGACAAACATAATCGAATTCAGGGTAATCTTCGTCGTTAAGGTCACCTCGAACCCACGTGTTGACCAGATAGTCAGTACTCAACGTGACAAGTGGCATGCCTTTATAGACCTTTTATAGTCCTTTCAAAATGTCAAATGTGCCTTAAAAAAAAGTATTCAACATAATTTCGTTATTTTGCATGCCTGATACGGTCGAACACACTGTACCTTAAATACCAATTTGTAACAACATTGAATACCTACGTGTGTTTGCAAATAAAGTTTGATTTGATTTTGATTTAAAAATGGCAAAATTTTATACTTTGCTATTCCACGTACATCACACTGTTACTGAAGTGACATTGAACTGATATTTTCCCAAAAGCTAGTGGACTTGGCTCCAGGTGATGTACACATACATACACATCACGCGTGATTCCCTGTAGGGGGGTTGGCAGAGACGGATCCACGGCACACACTTATTGACTGACATTTAATTCTGATTGGTAATTTTAAAATAATAACTTAGTCTTGCATAACATTTTTCTTATTTAATTTTTATTGTATAATTCTTCGTCGGTACTATTGTGTCATTTAACGCATTGTGGAGTTTTCAATAAAGGATTATTATTATTATTACATATTATTTGGGTGATGTATATCGTTATAAAAGTAGTATTCTTATATTTTACAGCACCAACGCCGAAAGTGTTATCTCAACTCATATTTTGGACACGACCCTCGGGAAACCAGCTCCTAATGTCCAAATAGAACTGGCAGAACGAAAGGCAGATAGTTGGGTGTCCTTACATTCCTCGCCAACTAATGATGATGGGAGACTGCAGTTTCCGTTTACAGAGAAGACTGTAAGAAGCGGGGTCTATAGGTTGAAGTTTTATACTGGAGAGTATTTTAAGAAACGAGCTTTGGAGACTATATATCCATATGTTGAGGTAAGGTTTACTTAGTCGCCTTTTACATATAAAAAGAAAATAAAGAAAACACTTTATTCACTGCCCTACATAACTTTGATTCAACATCAAGAATGAAAACCATTGATGCAGTGAAAAGGTGCTGCCTCAGTATACGATGCACTTAGGCTGCATCACTGGTCTTCGGGCCGCACCCGATTCGTATATAACGTATAATGACATACATACACATCACGCCTGATTGCCTGTAGAGGGCTAGGCAGAGATCACGGATCCCCATTTGTCCCGAATTAATAATTATAATTAATATCGCAATAATTACTTACAGACATAACATAACTTATATAATATATTTATAAATATTATATACAAACACATGTGAAGAACAGAAGAGCGTGTATGAGAAGGTTAAGTGTGAGTCAAGCATGAGCTTCGTCACCCGTTCAAGGTGGCCTAATAGTCTCTGCCTATCCCGTTGGGGACGTAGAGGCATGAATATATTTTGTATGTATGATGAAGTAGTGATAGCATAGTATTGGTGACAGTTTACTAACAAAAGACCTAATAGATTAAGTTCATATTTAAATACCTACATACATAATAGAAGGAAAGGTAGTTAGTTAGTATTCTATTTAACATACATACATACAATTCACGCCTGATTCCCTGTAGAGGGGTAGGCAGAGATCATGGATCCCCATTTGTCCCGATTCTGACAGATCACTTTCGCTTCATTGACACTCATACATCTTCTTATACACACTCGACGGTTATAGGTACTCCTAACGTCACCCTTTTTCAATATAGCTTCTATCTGACTGTTATATGTATTATTAGGCCGGCCCCTACGTAACCGCCCTTCCGCTTCACTCATATATATTCTATTTAGCTTGCTAAATAAACCAATTTCAAATAAATACGTATGACTATGTTTTTTTATCATATATACATTCACTTCCTTTAATTACTTTCCAATGGACAGAACCTTGGATATATATTACCTCCTAGGTCACTTTTAACCATAAATATTATAGTTATAATATCGATTGGAACATTGCTGAGAGGTTGATAGGCCATCGTCTAATAGATTCCATTTCCGCCTTGATACTACGGTGAGGCAAAACATCGTGAGTAAACCTACCTGTTGCCCGAACAGGTCATAGTCAGCGGTTGTAAATGGCGACATGACTTACCACCTGTCACATTGAATACGGACTATCTGGTCAACACGTGAGTTCGAGGTGGCCATATAGTTACTACCTTCGCAATTGCGGAGATGGACACCTGAACCTCTGACTACCCCGCAAGGGTTAATGGTCGTGAACGCGTTTGTCTTTTTGTCGTTCCCTCTTAGTTCTATAGTCACCTGCTGGTATGTACGGCAGCTAGTTAGCATTAGTATTGTAATGGCGTATATATATAGATGCTATGAATTTTTTTTTTCAGGTGGTATTCAATGTGAAGCAAGGGGAACACTATCACATACCACTTCTGATTACCCCGTTCTCTTATTCTACGTATAGAGGGAGCTAGAAAATTCATAGTATAGATAAGCACTATGTAAAAATAATACATATATTGTATTCAAAATGTTACAATGTTCTTTTTATTCTTTAAAAAGTCATTCATCACTAAAGAAAGTTATGTCGGCGAAAGTATAAACACTGATGCCATGGCATTTGCACTTGTTATTCAGTCGCCATGGTTACAACAACGCCGCCAGCCGCTACAACCGAAGAAAAACGAAGTCGAAGCTGCAATACTGCGCTTCCAAATGTTATTCCAAAGCAAACACATTTAGCCAGTTTAGTATCACAATTGACTAATTATTCAGCCCAAAACATAATTATTATTTGAATTTTCAACTTTCACTGAGCTGCTGACTTTGTTGACAATCCATAGACGACTGTTAGGTACAATGTTTTTGTGGTTTTATTTGTATCCGAACGAACCAACTCATTCGACTCAGAAATACATTTTGTCGGTCAGTATAACCATGACTATACACAAATATCGGGGTTGTGATGACTTGTATTATAAATAAGACTGTTAGATGCTATCCCATCGCCCAATAGATTCCATTGACCTCAGTTCTATTTACGTACCAGCACGGGATGTCGTATTAAAAACTCACTTTTATTTCTGCATGTTTAGGTATTTATTGATTTTATTCCAAACGAAAATGTTTCAATGTGTCAAACAGGTAACTATTTATGGCTACTAGACACGAAATGAACCAATTAACTAATTGTACCTTTGATTCTATGAAGACTTAATGCCATTATGTACCACTAGTGACCCGCTCCGGCTTCGCACGGGTATAAAATATATAGCCTACTCCACTATTTAATGGATGTTATTATACATATAAACCTTCCTCTTGAATCACTCTATCTATTAAAAAAAACCTCATCAAAATCCGTTGCGTAGTTTCAAAGATTTAAGCATACAAAGGGACAGATAAAGCGACTTTGTTTTATACTATGTAGTGATAAGGCAACTATGCTGATAATTACATAAAACAAGGTTCAAATCCCGCTTGAGCATGTACCAATGGAAATGAAGTTTAATGAATTTCTATGTACATTTTCGTAATAAAAACACATTTACGAAATGCACGAATTACGGTGAGGGAAAACATCGCGAGGAAGCTTACCTGTTCGTCGAACAGGTAATAGTTAGTGCTTGTAAATGGCGACATGGTTGACCACCTGTCACATTGAGTACTGACTATCTGGTCAACACGTGGGTTCGAGGTGTTCATAGATTTACTATCTTCGCAATTGCGGAGATGGAAACCTGAACCTCTGACTACTCTGCAAGGGTTAATGATCGTGAATGCGATTGCCTTTATGTACCGAAAATATATATGTTATATTTCAATCAATCAATCAATCAGCCTATGACAGTCCACTGCTGGACGTAGGCCTCCCCAAGGTAACGCCACAAAACACGATCACTCGTGGCCCTCAGCCAACCACTACCAGCGACCTTTTTCAGGTCATCAGTCCATCTGGCAGGGGGGCGTCCTACACTACGTTTACCGAGACGCGGTCGCCATTCGAGAACCGCTTTGCTCCAACGGTCGTCGGTTCTGCGACAGACGTGACCGGCCCACTGCCACTTCAGCTTGCAACATCGATAGACAATGTCTACGACATTGGTTCTCTGCCGGATAATCTCGTTCCGGACTCTGTCCCTTAACGAGATACCCAGCATCGAACGTTCCATTGCCCGCTGAGCGACATGTAATCGGTGAGCCAGCCCGACTGTCATGTTCCACGTCTCGGCACCGTATGTCATTACGGGTAGGACGTACTGATTGTAAACCCTGGTCTTAAGACACTGCGGTAGTGGCGACGAGAAGATATGACGCAACTTCCCGAATGCTGCCCAGCCCAGCTGCACGCTTCTGGAAATCTCACGCTCGAAGCTGTCCCTACCCATTTGTAGAATATGTTATATTTATAAATTATTAACGTACAACTTATACAGATCAAATTGGAGACATTGTTCTCAAAACACGTAGTGTGAAGAACATATTGTATGAGACGGTTATTGGGTGTGAGTGAAGCAAGAGATTTGTCAGGATTGTTCCAGGTGGCTATCGATAGTCTCTGCATATGCCGTTACGAACGAAAGGCGAGAATATATGTATCACGCTTTATCATATAGCTTTAATGAACACATAAGTCCTTGAAACTATTTGATACACAGTAAAGCGAAGAGCTAGTAACCTTAACCTATTTTCTATTTCGAAGCGAGTCTGGAATAGTCTGTGACGTAGCATCATTTCGTTATTACACGCTCTTGACCGCATTTTAAAACAGCTGTTGTATTATTACATGTTATTGTTAATAGTATTGATTAAAATATGTAAATAAGGTGAGGGAAAACATCGTGAGGAAACTTACCTGTTCCCCGAACGGGTAAGTTAGTGCTTGTAAATGGCGACATGGCTTGCCACCTGTCACATTAATTACTATCTGGTTAAAACGTGACTTCGAGGTGGCTATAGAAAATTACTACCTCCGCGATTGCGGAGATGGACTCCTGAATCTACTACCCCGCAAGGGTTAATGGTCGTGAACGCGTTTGTCTTTATAAAATATGTGCTCATCTTAATACTATACCTGTTCTTTACCTCATGCTAACATGTTAGGCAAAAGAATGCTAACTAGCTACCGTTCTTCCCACTATGTTGTAGGATAACATGACTAAGAGACTGGACTCAATAAAGTGATAGACTAGCAACCTCCCACTAATGTTAATGGACTTGATAATTAGCAGCCAATGTTTTGTGTGTGAATTGAGATATTTCGGATGTAGTAGGTAAATGGATATGCATTGAATATTTCTTGTACTTTTATTTCTAATTACATATATCCAAACGTGATTAAGGTATTCCTATGTATGTGTTTCATTTATATTGAAAAAGAATTTCTTTAAAAGTACTTATAACTGGCGAGTGTGTATTAATAGGTGTACGAGTACATCAATGACGGTAATTAATTTGTGGTGTACCTTACAATCTGTAATATTCATGCATAGCATATGGATCAAAACAAATGGGGATCCGTGATCTCTGTCTATCCCCTCTATAGGGAAACGGGATGTATGTATATTTGTTTACTACGTTTAATGTTTTCCTTATACCATAATATAATAAGAGAAATAAAAACAACAACAATTAACAGCATTCTTTTATTAGAAAACCCTAGACTAAAATAGTGCTTTATCAATTAAAGACTCAATTATATATTAACAATATTTACAACCAACTTAAAACTTAATGGAATATTTTGACTTACTCATTATTATTTTTAAACACTAGTATTTACAATTAAATAGATATATCTAAGTCTTTTTACCTTAATTTTAAAATAAAAAAACGGCGATACCACCTATCACGTTGGGTGCTGTCTTTAGTGAAACGCGGACTTCGAGTGGCTCATACCTAACATGCCTTCGTAATTTCGGAGATGGGCACTCAAGCCTCTGACTACACTGCCACTATAAAAAAGGGAGTGTATATACACAAGTCGTGAAGCGTATGTTAATGTTACAAAATATAAAACATAGATATTCTAACACATACTGATTCTGATATAATTCATTCGTCATTTTATTTAACACTAACAACTAATGTTATTTGGAGTAAATTGTAGTTAATGATCATCCGATGACCACTCTTTGGTTACTTAAAGCTCACTTCTTATTAGACAATCTAGCACCCAATATGACAGGTAGTAATTTGGTAATGTTATGGAATTACAAATGATTATGGAACTAAAACTGTATTCAAATTATGTGAAATAAATACTAAGAACATTGAAAAGCATTACTCTTACCTACCTAAGGTATTAAACGTAATGTAAGGGATTTCGAAAACTGAAGTTAACTCAGTGTTGAATATAAACTTAAATAGTATATAGTTGTCTTCATACAACATTAAAATACCTTTTTAGCTTACATATATAGATATCTTTTATATATAACGCAGTATGAGAAAAATAATTAGGAAGTAGATTAAAGTAAAATTTAATTCACATTTGTTCAAATAATATAACGGAAACTAACAAGTTAATTTCAAACACTTAAGTTATGTATTATTAATGAAAAATTATATATTAATTTATTTAAAATATACCTAATCACAATATCTTTTATTCCCTGGATTTCTAGATCAATTTTCTAGACATGTATTCACTGAAAAGATTAAATATACTGAATATTAAACCTAGAATATTTCTAAGCGCTAATTTATGTAATCTAAACACTATCTACTTTTTGATCCTTACAATCCAATGTTAAGAAGAAATACCAATATGAAACACAACCTTAGAACCAGGAAGCAAGTATTTTCAAACTAACATAACATTTAAATGAAATAAGTATTTATTTCTGCTAAGTACTTATAACAATCATCATGATGAAATACATAACTTTTAATTATCTCTAAACAGTAATGTCAAAGTTTTATATTTTCGAAATCTTCATACTTCATTTAAATACTAATCCATTATATACCTGAAGCATTAAACATAAATTCACAAATCATTGTATTGACATCAATGAACCTATGTTAATATTCATCCTATTCACTTTTTTCACTATATAGTTTGAATTTTAAACAACATATGCATAAGAAGAATACATTTGATTCTATGGGTACCTCTTTGTATGATTAAAACTGTTAATTGATGTTCTTAAAGCGAATTTATACACTCAAATAATAACTGGACACAATCAAAAACATTAAGAACTCCAAACTACTGTGAAGATCAACAACTGGATATCTTTATGTTAGTCACTTGTTGTACGTAGTTTAAATTCTATATTGATCACAATATTAAATTAAGATGTAACACTTAATACCAAAATCATGCACAAGATCATAATCAAATAGAATTGTATAAGCCTACTCCATAAAACATAAATATATACCTATGATTTAGTAACCCTTAAAGATTTCCCTTCATAATATTTCCTATATAAAACTATAGCTCCTATGTTCCAATACAAATGAATATTATCCTGATTTATATTAACATAACATGTAACAAAAAACGTTTTATCTTCTTATCTAATCAATGCAGGTTTTATAAGTTCAAGATTATATAGGCCACATATAAATAGATAACATAATATACACGGAGAATACCTATGTTAAAACTGGTCATTTTAACTTCACTACACACGCTACTAAATGATGCTACTTGATATATACAAGACCAGTGGACACTGAAATATTCCGTGTTCGTTGAGCCCACAGGTTTTCTGTAATGTAAACATTCAATAACGTCAGTTCATTATAAAAACGTCACCTTTCATTATACCGGCAAAAGCACAGTCTTTACACTATTAAAAAAGAGATTGCTATTCACTTCTATCTTCATGAACCTGTTGGAAAATAAAATCTAACAAATCCAGGTACCTGTAAAAGAGACTTATTCATGACGGTGTAATAGCTATTTAACATTAGTTTAACTTACCAATGGACGAGTAGCGCAGTCAAAGATTGAACAGGCCCACCGCATCTATTCAATTACAAAATCATTCCTTATTAGTAATTTATATTTACAAACCCTTTCATCCTGTCGAATTATCAGATCAGATCAGATTTATCACTATTAGTCTTATAAACTATGTTACATTCACAGAAACATGTCAATATTCTAATGAATTGATATTTTGATCAGTCCTTCACAGTAAAACTTCCCTATTTTGCAATTTAGCTTATACTATGTGTAATAAATAAGCAAATATGTAAATAAGCACTAAATTTCACCCTGTTAGGGGATAATTCCATTATATATGTTATTTTATATATTGTGGAAGCAACTGAATTAATTGTATTAAAACATTGAATTAGCTAGTTCATTGTTTTCAAGCAAAATTGTCTTTATTACAATGAAATAAAGCTATTATATGTTGAAGTAGTTAGTATAAATTGATGCTATAGATAATTACTAGAATTAGTTGTTAACAAACCAAATAATTAATGCTTAAACAAACACAAAAAACAACAAAAACAATTATTAAATTAGGTAATAATAAAATATTTAAATCTAGTAGATTTATATTATTATTATCACTTAAAACCTGGAAATATAAAATAAATTATAGCCAGTCTGAACTCTGACTATTATTTATTCTCAAAACTTAAAAAATCAGGACTTTAAGATTAATCTAGAAACTTGTAATTTTCAGACTATAGTGAATAACATTATTCCAAATTCTTCATTCATAGCATGAGATCCAAACTTGACTAATGTAATCAGATACCATATAACATCTCATACAAATCCATAGAACACTTAACCAAAAACTGTCAGTTTCATAGATTCACATACACACACCACATCTTTAATCACTAAATAGTTGACTACATGAGATAAAAAAACATTTAATGAGAAGAATATATTATCTTTTCTGCATTTAATAATAGATACTGCAATACAGTTCACAACCTATCACATTGGGTGCTGTCTATCTAGTGAAATGCAGCTAACAAGCCTTTGAAATTTTGGAGATGGGCACTCAAGCCTCTTGACTACCCCACCACAATAAAAAAAGGAGTGTGTATACACAAGTAGAGAAGAGTACTTCACCACTAATACCCAGTCAATATCACTCAACTCATAGTATTACAAAACTCAACTAACTAACAATGTAAAAGTGAGATGATTAATCTTTATTCTGTCTTTTACGACACTGTAATGGGTCCAAGGTAAGCCTGGATGCCGTAAACCTTGGTATTCATAACAGAGATGCTAGTCTTAAAATAGATGCTCTTAACCTAAAACTATGTTGCCACTGCTGTGACTGTTGAGTTTAGTACTTCAATATAAACTAAACAGTTATTACTGTAACTGAGTGTATTATGTCTTCTTAAGGAGGGTAAGTATTCTATATTACTATGGATCTTGTTTATTAGTAACTTATTATCAATCATATATAGCAGACATATTTCTTATGTATGTTAGTAGATATTTATAGAGACAAATATGGGATGGCTTAAGTTTATCTTTCCTCATTCTGACAGATAACTTTAACTGCATTAAAATCCATTCATACATAAATACGTAGTTGGCAATTCTATATAGCACCATTATTAACTATATCACATACAGAACTAGAAGTTCAACTAGAAGTTAACATTTAAAAAATAATAAAATTATCACAGAATGCAATGAACTCAAAAAAGAACAATAGTTAGTTACTGTAATTGCATAAAACGTAAAAACAATAACTAAAATATCACAGCTGTTACCTACATGTGCAAAATAAAACAAATATCTGTGTCAAGTCAATATAAAGCTTAGCAATTATTTGACTTGAAACACAGGCTTGGCACCAATTAGTTACCAATAATAAGTAATGGTTTAAAATAATGGTGAAAGAGTTTTAAAATGTACAGAAATGGTCACACAGGGGTGCTCATTATATGGATTTGGTGATAATGTGAATCACAAGGTTTGATATACAGTAAATGGAGATAAGTTGATATCTATATGATTTGAGCAAAAGTGATCAAGTTCAATAAATGTGTTTTTGTTTTTTTCAGGACACATTTGGAATATATTTTACGTATATTTGACTAAAAGTAATAAATAATTCAATTAAATAATATGATTACATAAGTAGTAATAAAATAAAGGGCAAACAAAATCTATTGCAGATTTATCACATAATCAGTTATCATTCTTACTTCCATATGAAGTAAAAAATTTGGTGAAAATTTGGCACACAAAAATTGAGGTTCAAATTATAGTCAGTTCATTCCCTAAGATTTACGCCAATTGTCCCTAAATGCTTTTACGACATATTAAAAAGCAGGTTCTTGTAATTGCTAAACCTACTTAGACCTTATTTGTATTAAAAAACACAAGACATATTTAATACGTAAAAACCTTAATACCTAATAAAATCTTCATTATTCATACATAAATATTCTACAATCACAATATAACAAAACTCACCTAATCCTCCTGTCCGACCACCTCCTTATATCTTGCTATCATCAGCTTCTTCACCGTATCCCGGTACGTCTCCCCAGGAGTCGGAGTATAAATGCCCCGTTTCGTGCCCAAACCTGCCAGCGCTGGCCTGGATGCTGCTTCAATCGGAGCCGTCCTACCCTGGCCTTCCCTTCCCAAACCTAAACCTTCTTGCCAGCCCATTTTCTGGAGCATTTTACCTCCTATCGTCTCTACTACAGCTTGAGGTGGAGGCGGCACTATCACTGACGGTTTCGGTGGTGACATTCTTCTCTTAACGGGGGCATCATCTTCGCCAAACTTAAGTCTACGTTCCGCAGCACGGTCCCTATACTGTTGTGGCCCAGCTGACTCCCCACGTAGCTTTTCCAAGTTCTGTTTGTGCAGTTCTGACATCGTTTTGTGCTTGATCAAAACCTCGCTGGATGGGAACTTGCGTTTACATAACAAACACATGAGTTTAGACCAGTCTATCACGTCTTCATCATCGTATTCTACTACATTTAGAACCGGTGCTGGTTCCTCGTTAATCACCAGGGGAGAGGTGACAGGTGGCGGTGCTCCGAGTACAGTGAACCCTATGTCAGCGGAACCTACAGGGTTTGAAGTATCCGTCTCTGGAATTGGGTTTACGGCTGTGACACTTCGTTCTTTCTTCTGGTTGAGCGCCTTAGCCCACCGTTCCATGTCTTTCGCGATCTTTTTTGCCACTTTCACTTTATCTTCTTTATTCTCTTTCTTCTTCTTCTCTTCTGGCGGTTTCAGATCTTCCTCGAGCGTTTCTGGTTTATTCTCTACCGTTGGGGTGTCTGGAGCTGATTCTGACGTAGATGCTGTTTGTGGTGCCTGAATATACGTGCTTGTAGTACCGTCCCAGTACATATATTTCGCGATTTGGTTGTTGTAGAAGTACTGTGTGTTTGAATCATAATACAACCCAGTTGCGGGATCGTAATAGTACCCAGACGTTTCATCGTACAAGAACGACCTTGTGTCTGGTGCTGAGTAAACGGTACTCCCATCACCTGTGGGGATATTGGCTACTTGTACCACGGGGTACGAAGCCTGTCTCGCCTGAGCTGCGGCCATTGCTGACTGCGCCACTGCTGCAGCAGCATTCACTCGATCAGCCTCAGACAACGACCGTGTACTACCCGTGAACGCAGCTTGATGGTGGTATTTATTATAATCATGGTTTGTCTTTTTCGGTGGATCGTTATAGTAGGATATTAGGACGAAACGCCCATCTATTACTAATGCAGGTCTTAAGGAGAGCAATTCGGAATGTGCAGCAGTGGATTCGGAGATGGAATTGAAGTTTAAGTAAGCTAAGCACTTGGAGGCACCCGTTAAAGGTTCCCTCCCTACCGTAATGCCTACGATTGAGTCTACAAGGGTTTTTGAGCACCGTTCTTTGAGTACATCCAGGATTTTTTCCTCCGTAGTAAGCGCATCAAGACGCCGGAACAACAACCGCTTAGTAATACCAGGTTCTGGTGGCTTGTTTGCTGGTTCCCCACCGCAAACAGCCCCATCCACCTTCATACCTGGGCAGTTGGTCCGGTAACACATTTGTCTGCGCTTAAAGTTGAAGGAATGGCACACACTACAGTACCAGTCTCCAGGAGACACTCCTTCTGGTGGGACTTGGCCCATTTCCTGATTATACCCATCTTGTCTGTTACCATCCTCGCCTTGGTACTTTTCATGGATGTCAAAGTCTCTATCGTTGTTACTATCTTGAGACGTTGACCTCTCTCGTTTGTTACGTACCATCGGAGAGCTTATCCTGGGTGGAGAAGGAGGTTCTGGGGTCCGTTCATTATGTCCAGGACTCCTGTTCTGATCTGGTGACCCCTGGTCGTAGTCTGACGATCTGTGGTCTTGGTCTGACCAGGGTTGACGGCCAGCTTGCCACGGCTGGCGTTCTGGTGATCTTTGCGGGCGATCGTAGCGTTGTTGACGGTCGTGCATCCTTTGGTTGTCGGGGCTCCATCTGCGCTCTCTTTGGAAGTCGTGTCGTTGGTCGCGATTGGGTCTCTGGTTCTCCCAAGGACATATTGGTGATCGGGAACGGCCACCGCCGCCGCCTCCACGAGCAAAACCGCGGCCTCCACCCCCGCGGCGCGGAAACCCTCGCTGGTTGTTATTGAACCCACGCTGGTCGTTGAACCTGTCAATCCTATTGCGCCAAGCCATCACGAACACTGTAATAATCAAACATCATTTACTATACAAGTCACAATGCGCGTCATTTTTTCGAACTATCTAGAACGAATGAGGAGCGATATTTTTCGTGGTTTCTACTGGCAACGAGGACACTCGTGATTTTTTCAATATCGTTTATAAGTGGAACAGTTTAAGGCAGTAGATAAGTATTACACGGAAATACTTTCTTGACTAAATACACGAGCATGTTGAAGCCAGAACATACCTCATACGTTTACTTCACAATTAACATCAATAATTAATTATTCAATATTTTCAATCTTTGATTCTGTGCGAAGCAGTATTTTATGGATAGAATTATTAATTACTAGCTTTTATCTCTAAAATTAACATTGCGAACACGCTTCACAAACACAAAATGTGAGAATGAATGATTGAAAAAACTTAGCCAGATGACGCTTGACTGACACAAATGACTGACGGTTTTTTTTATTTGGGTTATCATTTAGTGATTGTATTCTGTACTCGATTGATACTTATCATTCGATACTACTCCGATCAACTTTGCAAAGCAATCACATATAGAGATCCCGCCACATAAGGTGGCAGTTGGAGGCGTCGCCACAGTCGCGTAATTCAGTGTTACCAGTAAACACGCCAAAACTAGCACTCACTGTGCCATACGGCTCGATACATTATAGGTTTCATTTGTAACGGTCTTTGGTTGCAGAGCTATAAACTCAAATAAAACAAAGTCAAAATATGTTTATTAAACTATTTCAAACATGATTAATAATTAACGGGTCTTATCCTTCTTATTATATATTACATATATTATGTGTTCCTTCACTCTGTCCGCAATAGACCGTTTAGTGTGTTCGACGTAGGATTTCCCACAGCTGCAATCAATCTTATACACACCCTTATATCTTATATCATGAGTATAAATCGCGAATCTCTTAAAACTATTATTTCAAACATGGCACTGAGCATTGTCTTTACATATTTTTTACCGAGGTTAGATCAGCGGAGACCCTAGCTTGGAGAAGAACTAACAAGAAACTCCGGAAATCAATTTATTATAATCACCCTTAACAAACATAAAAATTACAAAGAGTGGGCAAAAAACACAACGCTGGTAATACTAAATTTACCTTTCATACAAAATAACACGCAATGGCGGTAACGTCAAATTTAGTTCCAAGTTTGGCTACTGCCACCGTATGTGGCGGGATCTCTAGGTTACAGCAAAGCCTATTAATTTTATTGAATGGTATTATTTACCATATTGAAAAAGGGTGATGTTAGAAGTACATATAACCGCCGAGTATTATGAGGCGATGTATGAGGGTCAATGAAGCGAAATTTGTCAGGATCGGGCCAGATGGAGATTCATGATCTCTGCCTACTCTATACAGGAAATTGGACTGCTATATGTATGTATGTATTATTATTACAAAAATTGACCATATGTATGTGTCGTAGTACATGCACGTATGAAGCATTGTGAGGAAGTTACATATTCTTTTTATGCAATGAGTCTGGTATTACCAGTCAGTTAGGTAAGTTTGACGATAGTTTATTTTGATAGATAGGTAGGTAGTGAAGCGTTGGGTGGATGGGGTAAGCCTTCTCGTGGCCCACCCTTGGAGTAGCGGTCAAGTGGAAGACCGTGAAACTAATTGCCCCGGGGCTGCTCCATCTCCGTCGATGGACCCGACGGAGTCCTGGAGCAGCGGGTGCCGGGGACGGCTTCTTGGTGCCTGGTCCTGGCACTGGGTTGTCCGTCCCTGACTTTTGGGCTGGCCCGGCAATCGACGCGAGAGTTATGCTAACGCGTTCCCGCGACCCCGCTCCGGAGGACACCGTCAGGTTTTAGTCGGTTCGAGTCCGGCATAGCTCTCTGGCTCCCCAGGGCCGGACGGGTATCCGTAAGGATTTCCTGACATTAAAAAAAAGGTAGTGAAACGTGAGATTTCTTCTATTTCAAACTCAAAGTTATAGTATCTGTACTTACATTGTACTTGTTAAATTAAGGACATTTCATTTTTATCTGTATTTAAATGCCTACTGGTTATAACATTATATACCGCATGTTATACTTACCATCTCTGTACATGTTGTTAGCAAATAAATGAATTTGTTACTGGCTCTTCCACAAAGGTCAAGGTTATGGAAAAATAAAACCATATTTCAGCAACAATTGAACATTATTTAATTAAGTAAATAGTTATTTCAATACATATTTTTACTAATTAAGTGCATACATAACATTTTTATCTTATCCTATAATGTCTAATACTATTACTAATAGATAAAATGCCGCAGCAATAAAGTGCATACTTTTCTGACCCGGTGGCAAAATAAGGAACTAAAAATTTCCATACGCCTTTTAATGGAATGGTTTTAAACCGAAGTCAATAAAGACAACAAAAGCGACTCTATCACCAGGTCAGATAAATTTGTCAGCTATATATGTATTAATATATTATCCAGGATTTTGAATCAAGAATAATTTGACAAAGAGTATACAAAGAACAGAAACGTCAGTCTAAGAAAGTATCAATCAATATGCCTGTCTGTCAGTCCACTGCTGGACGTAGGCCTCCCCAAGGGTACGCCACAAAACACGATCATTCGTGGCCCCTCAGCCAACCACTACCAGCGACCTTATTCAGGTCATCGGTCCACCTGGCAGGGGGCTAAGAAGCTAAGTATGCCTAATTAATAAGTTCCTCAGTAAATTGATCTTTAAATTGCAATTACATTAAATTATAATATACGTAATATAAAATATTGGCGTAATCTAATTACTAATGATATTTTTCAAAGTTTTTTAAGTATATATTGGACTCTTTTTTAAATTTCCTACTATTTGATATTGATAAAGTTTTTCGGTAAAAATAGGCGAAACGACACATGGCCTAATATGGTCATATGAAGCAGAACGTTAGATGAACATATTCCTTTCATAATATGAATCATCTTAATTTGGTAATATGGCCGTTTATTTTTGAGAACGGTAAACAAACATTCATCGTTCACTTTGCATTTTTGACAGATGAATTTGTTTTTGTACGTAAAATGGTAATATGGCTGATCGGACTATTCACCTCAAACGTCAAAATAGAGGAACAAAAGCATGAATGTAAATACGTTCATCTTTTATTCTCCCTAGCCAGTTGTTCGAGTTTTATGGCTATTTAAAACTCTGGCCAAGTTTTGCCAGCACTTAGTAACCTTTTGCCTAGTAGTATTTGATGAGTTTTTATATCCAGCAATGATGGTTTGTTATTGTTGCTATTTAGTTTGTTATTTATTTATATGCATCACGGGGTGACAGCCCATTATAATAGTATTACCATTATAAAAAAAAATTAAATTTAAATAAGCTGGAGGTACTTACCTACAATAAATTAATAAAAATGTTATGAAAGCATAATAAGAACAATTTATTTTATCAAAACTGGTGAGTAAAATGCATCAAATGCGCTTTTATAATAATCGGTACAGGTTCTCGTGTCCCGTATCGCTTTTGATTTTTAATTACGGCAACACAAACCAAAAGAGGAATGAATGATTTTACGAAAGATATCCGAACGAATGATGAAACGAAAGGCGAAGCGTCCATATTACGGCCAATTAGCAACTTCTGCTTTCGTTCTCCTTTCAAACAGGATTCATTTTACCTTTGCTTCATATGACCATATTAGCCCCACAGAACTTTACTAATAATACAGGCAAAACAAATTAAGCTTTATATCATAGTCATTCATAAGCCACTAACAACAATATATCTTGATTGCATAATGAATACTTACAGTAAATTTTTATATAACCTTTCAAAATTCTCTACAATAAAACTAACTACATATTCTCCATATAATTTATGTATTGCACACAGTCAAAGCACATTTAATACTTAATAACTATAGTAAAATCTACTTATATAACTATAGTAAAATGTATTGAAATTTGGAACTTCTCGTGTTTGACTACAATTAATAGAATACTAACTAGCTATAGCTATATCTTTCTCAAAGCGGGTGTACGTAGTGAAGAACAGAAGAGCATGTATGAGAAAGAATGTATGTATGAAAAGAAAAAGAGCATTTATCGTTACCTCTACAGAGAATCAGGCGTGATGTGTATGTATGTTTCGACCCAGTTGCATAGGCCGTGGTCGCGGGAAGCCCTATCTCATAAAGCGAATAAACTGAGTACAAATCGAGTGTTTAAAAAGAATGCATTTGTGTACGTTTTATTTCTTCCTACCCTTCTTGGGTAAGTCTTTCTTCAAGTTATGTATCTCTCTATCAATGTTGTCCCTCGCTTGACTTTCGAAAGAGTCGAATTCTGGCGTATGGAATATACGGGGAATCTTCGAAAACTGTTGTAGTATCTGCAAAAGAAATAAATACATATACATTAACGTCCTTTAATCACTTTCGAAGTGGATAGAACCTTGGGGATATAATATCTGTGGGTCACTTTATATTGCCACTAACGTAATTCGATGTAGCTCAGTTGTTAAGTGGCTTGACTCTGAATCATGTACCAATGGAAATGAAGTTTCTTAATAAAAATACATCTACGAAATACACCGAATATTACGGGAGGGAAAACGCCGTTAGGAAACCTACCTGTTCTCCCCAGAGTTAATAGTCAGTGCTTGTAAATGGCGTATAATGATAACACCTTTAATTCCATTTTGTGTACATTTTCGTAATAAAAATACTTTTTTGAAATGTGTCGAATACTACAGTGAAAGAAAACATCGTGAGAAAACCTAATGCTTGTAAATAGCGACATGGCTTACCACCTGTCACTTTGAGTACTTGACTATCTGATTAACATGTGGGTTCGAGCTGGCCATAGAATTACTACTCCTATTAAGTTTATTATTATATAATTATTATTAATTTCTCCGCGATTGGATGGAATACCGAACCTCTGACTACCCCGCGAGGGTTAGTGGAATGCGTTTGTCTTTACTTTGTATATGTCGGAGGATGATTTGATATTTCGGGTTTTTGCAAAAAACCTAGGCATTTTGCGAAAACACGTATAAACAAAGGTGCTAAACTATTAAAAAAGCGATTCGCTTCTGTTGTTTATCATATACTAAGCTAACCTAACCTACTTAGATTTCTGTTGGTGAGTAACATAAGGAACTGGAATTATCGCAATGGCCACATTGTTTTAGTTCCAAATTGGTGGCGCTGTAGTCAACGGAGACCTATTTGTTAACATCTATTTGTTAAATAATTTAATTAAACATACGTATTATTAAATTATTTTAAATAAATAATAAATTAAACATACATACTTTTCCGACATTTTTATCATAAACAACGTTGAACTATTGATAAACAAATAGATTATTAGAAAATGATTAGAAATTGACTTTTAACAGGTCTCCATTCTCACTAGCGCCCCTGGCGGGATAAAAAAGTGAGGAATGCTGCCATTGTCTAATTATCCGTATTTTCTCCAAATGGCTAGGTTTTTTCAAAAACCCGAAATATCAAACCATTCTGCGATATATATTACCTTGACCCTCAACTCCAGATAGTGGTGGTCAGCGATGGCGGCGTACTCAGCCCTGACGAGGTGCGCGTGGTTGTCGTACTCCTGGGCCGAAGCCGCCAGGATGGCCAGCTCCAGATCGCCGAAGAGTTGAAGGTCACGGACGGGAGCTGGGCTGGGGGGACCTACAAGATATATGGACATACTACTATACATACAGATAGGACTATCATATCGCACCTTCGGGACCAAACTCGCACTTGTGCAACTTTTTACGAAAATGACTTAAGTATACAGAATTAACCGCGATAATCGACTTCATATACACAGCAAAAAGTTTTAAAATCTTTTGAAAAATGGAGCGGTGAGGCGGGGGGAGTATGTTATGTCATTACGCGTAATTGTAAGAGAATTTTAGAGTAAAAAATCGCTCTCCTGTAAAATTAGGTTTGTTGCATAAGTGCGAGTTTGGTCCCGAAGGTGCGATATATATTACACACACAGCCAAGCCAGTATTACAACGGGTCGAACTGTTGGTCAGTTCAGAACTCGTTGAGGCATACATACATACACATCACGCCTGCTTCCCTGTAGAGGGGTAGGCTAAGATCAGGGATCCCCATTTGTCCCACTGACAGACCACTTTCGCTTCATTGACATTCATACATCTTCTCATACACTTTCGGCGGTTATAGGTACCCCTAACGTCACCTTGTTTCAATATAGCGTCTATATGACTATAAATATATGTCTATGTATATTAAAAGGGACATAGGGCCTTCAAAGCACGCCACCTTAGTCTATTCTGAGTAATGACTTCAATCTCAGCCCATGGTAAACCAAGACCTAGAGCCTCGGATTCGGATCGGCCCAGGGGGCCTACCACAAGCTTTATTAAAACAGACCAAACGCAGAGCAGTTCAGTTTAGGTTCCTAAACTGAATCGCAATATTTGGTACCACAAGCTCTTTAAAACAAGTCTGCTTTTGAATCGCAACGCGATCGATGAACGACTCATTATTCGTTTTCGTTCAACCAGCTAGCTTGGCCTCCAAAATACATAGAGCTCCCAACTTAGAGAGTTCATTATTTATTGGACTACTATTGCCGTGAGCCGCAAGCGTTCGAAAGTCTAAATGTAGATATTTAAAATGTTGTAAATAAAATATAATTTTGAAGAATCTATTATTATTTTGAAATTTGTTTTTAGTAAATTAATATTGACCATCTATTTCATGTCTACGACATTATTAAAACTATTAATTGTTTTTTTCTCTCTCAGAGTTATGTTTGATAATATATATGTTTTGAACGTTTGTTATTGTTTCTTCGAAATTCATAAGTTTCAACTTTTGTAAATAATCGAAAAAGTGCGTCTTGGTGTAACAGTGTTGTATTGTATACTTAGGAGTTTTCTTCAGAAAATATATATACAAATATGAGGTAAGTAATACTTATAGTATAAATAACTCTGAATAGGTGTACAAATATGATATTTGAAAAATATAAAAAGAAAAATATTCACATTATTCTTTCAATGGTATTTTTCTATAAATAGAAACTCAAGTGCACTTCTTTGGAATTTCAGTGAAGGTTCGCGACGCAGGGTAACCTTTAGGCAACTTGAGACCCTATGGGAACTACTAAACTCCCATAGAAGTTTGGCCACAGGGTACAATAAAAACGCGCAAGCCAGGGAGAATTTGCGCTTACTTTGGACTCGGGGCGCAGAAACGCTAAATGCACACGGTGATGGCGCCGTCAAAGACTGGAAGGGGTGGTGCAAGGCAAGTGTCTTGGTATAAGTATAATAGTAATAACATTTACGACATACATTCTCACTAGGCCCTTGGTTCATTTAAGATTTTTTTAAAGGGACTTTTATAAGGGGACTAGCCTATGGATATTTAAGAAATATATACATAGATCAATAAATAATTAAATAACATCAGTAATAAAGACCCAGATCGGAAAGCAGATGAAAAGCATATTTCTTGACTGTGTGAAATTCCAATCTGTATCAAACAAACCTTGAGAAATAGTAGTAAAAGTATAATAATAAATCTTCTATTCTTCCTGGCATAGTGTAGAATGCAACTAAGGAAGTCATTGTTGTGACTTATGTATGTGTATATTTATGATAGATATATATTCAATACCTCAGATAATTATTACATTCATCTTTTTCAGTATTGGAATGACTATAAGTCAAAGTTAAAAAGCAGGGTGGCCAGTGTACGGTCTTCGAGTAGCCGCACAGGAGGTGGGCCGTCCTGCACAAAGCCTTTGACTGATGTGGAATTAAAATTCCTACACATCTTAGGCGATGGATTTGGCACTGGCATTGAAGGTGCTAGAGTGGAACCATTTGACGTGGTTAGTATATTTATTTCTGTAATAGCATAAATAGAATCCTTATACCAAAATAATAATATTTATTTCCACTATAGGGCATAGAAGCACTGGACACAGCCACCGACAGCACTGAACCAGGCCCTTCCTCCGCCATTCTTTTCCAACTTCCCACCACAGCACACTCACAACATACACCCCACCATTCACCTCAAACACCACATACACCTCAAAGATCACATACACCATATCATTCACCTCAACACCAGCAAACACCCCACTGCAGACCACAAAGATCTCCCAGAACACCCCTTCACTCTCCACGTCAGCCTAGAAGGCGGAGACAGAGGGAGCCAGTGCTGACTCATGAGGCAGCAAGGAGGCGGTTGGTACAATTAGCTGAAAGAAGAGAGGCCAACGAACATCAGT
The DNA here is from genome assembly GCA_030578115.1 of Leucoptera coffeella. Classification (NCBI taxonomy): domain Eukaryota; kingdom Metazoa; phylum Arthropoda; class Insecta; order Lepidoptera; family Lyonetiidae; genus Leucoptera; species Leucoptera coffeella. The sequence continues at coordinate 26,631 of JAMBLF010000529.1, forward strand.
TATTAGCAATTTTACAAACAATTGCTAGTGAGCTCAGGGAGATAAAAGAAAGGTGACTTCATTGTGAATTCCTTATATTTTAGATTACATTTTAGTTTACAGTGTCCTTTATATTAAACATCAAATTCTCAGCACATCCTTAGTCACTAAACTTATACTAAATGATACATACATTTTCTTATTTTTATAACTATAATTTTTACCCTATAAAATGCATTAGGTTCCTATATTTGTTTAAAAGAATTTGTGTAAATCTTCTTTAGGATGCCTCCCAGCTGCAGCGCATGGCTACCATCTTCATGGAACGCAGTTGATCCTGACCCTGATGATTGCGGTACAGTGGTCTCCATATCAGAAAAAGGAATATTGTTTTGTATGCATATGTTATGAAGTATAACACATGCATTTACAATGGATGCAGCGACTGTAGGAGAATAATGCAAAACTCGGTGTGACAAGAGACAGCGAAATCTTGCCTTAAGAAGGCCAATTGTTCTTTCAATAATATTCCTTGTTCTGAGATGTAGTTCCATGTAATGTGCCTCTGGTGAGCCTGGAACTGCTCCCTCTATGGGCGTCATCAGGTATCTCCGGAGAGGATATCCTGAGTCACCTATAAAACACCAAAGAAAAATAAGTTATTTGGAATACTTAAGAACATAATATATTTGTATAATATTTCTCAAAATAATTATATTTTATATTAAGCTAGTAAATATTATATGTAGCATAGATTTTGAAATTGTCAATTATTAAGTAGTTTAGTTAGTATTTTTCATTATTATTACAAGACAATATTACCCAGGAGCCATGTGTTTTCATTTAATTGAGCTAAATGTTCTTTAACTGGATGAGTGTTCCAAATAAAAGAATCATGAGTGTTGCCACCATGGCTAGCATCAACACTCATGATTTTCATATTGGAGTCGCATATCTGGAACAAACATGAAATATTACATTATAATAATATTAATACTTTTGACATATACAAATAAAATTATAGAACAACAGTTTGCTCTTAGTTATTTATGTTCTTAGAATCTAACTGTTATTTAAAGTCTGTTTTAAATTAAAACTTGATTACTCACCAACTGAACGTTCAGTGAATGATAATGCTTTCTACAAAAGTATCGCTCTTCGTTCAATTTTGGTCTTATGATTGCAACATGAGTGCAATCAATACATCCTAGCACACCAGGGATTCCAAACTTTGAATAAAACCTGTAACAAGGTGAAGACTTTATTATAGATTAAAATTATTACAACTTATTACTATACATGTATATACCTCACGCCCCACTTTACTGAAAAATTGCATCCTTATCCCATTAAGTTTTTATCTACAATTGGGGAGTGAATTAATTGCCAATTAACTGAAACACTTCTCAGCATGTCATATCAATGTGCATGTCATTTTGGGCCAATGGGGTTTGGGGTTTTACAAACTTACTCTGTTCTTATAGTGTTTCTTTCAGCTAAAGTTTGTGGAAATCGTATATATTTCCTCCTTAATTCTGGAGAGTTCAAATATGCGGTGACTTGTGCCAAGACTGATGATACTGTCTGTTGAGCCATGGAATGTGCAGATATCCCGCCAATAGGTCTTTGGTAGGATCCATTGGCATAAAATGCCAAAGCAGTCAAGACCTAGAAGTAAAAAATTACAATTATTCTAAAAGCACAAACTATATGTGAATTCAAAGGCTATAATGATGTTCTGGGTGCCTATAAGTTGTAACCTAGGAGCGCAAAATGGTTTTGCTAACATTAAAATACACAATGCTAAATCACAATTCAATTTCCAACGTGTTATTGTTATGATTTTCTAAATTTTTATAGTAATATTTATTGCTTCTATTGACGCATGTTTAGGAGAAGTAAAGAGGATACATACCTTCGTTTCTACGGATAAATCTGTAGATCGCCGAGTAATGCGAAACTTTGGCCTCAATTCGTCACACAAGTCTGCACACACTTTTTTCGAGAGACGATATTGTTGAACAAACTCATTGTCATTCAATAGAAAGGGGTCCATTTGTTCGCGAATATGCATCCTCTGCATTTTTCTCCTGTTATTATATTCATAATCACTCTCCAGAAACTCTAAGTTAATCAATTCGTCACACATTTTGTTGCTAATGCAAATAATAATGATCCGAAATGTTAACAAGGGATGCGCAATATGTAAACGTTATGGGAATGAGCTAAAAATAGATATTTTTAGCCAATTTAAACGTATGAAAAAGTTGAGAAACTTCTCGGAATTCGTAATAGGCCGCGGCCGAGGAACTTTTTTTGGTCTGCTAGTTTTGACAGTTGAGCGATTCTTTTTAGGTTTGCAATCTGTCAAATAAGAGGTCATGGTACGAAATGAGTGAACGATTTCGGCTGGTCGGCTTTTAGCGAGCGAGCCAGTTTAGGTTCTGCTAATATGAGGTCGTGGTACGAAATTGCGAAGCAGTTCAGAATAGGTCGTAAACTGAATCGCTATAAGAGCTTGTGGTAGGCCCCCTGGTCTGTTTCGACCTTTCGAAAATATACATGTATGTATGTGGCAGTGTGTGTGTGTGTGTGTGTGTGTGTGTGTGTGTGTGTGTGTGTGTGTGTGTGTGTGTGTGTGTGTGTGTGAGTGTAAAAGTAACATTGAATCCTCTTTTCAATATTGCCTGTTCAAAATGTATAAGAATAATATTTATATTCAGTCGTCTTTTGACTGACTGATTGACAATAAAGTCAGCAGCTCAGTGAAAGTTGAAAATACAAATATTTATTTGCGGCAGAATATTTAGTGAATAGTGATGCCAAACTCACTAAATATGTTAGCTTAGGGATAAGATTTGGATCCTCAACTGAAACGAACCGATGAATAATGTAGTGAAGAGTTGGAGCTTTGACTTCGTTTTTTTTTCGGTTGTAGCGGCTGGCGGCGTTGGCATAACCATGGCAATAGAATAACAAGAAGTGCAAACGCCATTGCATCAGTGTTTGTATTTTCGCAGACAAAGTAAAAAAAAATCTGTATAGCAAGCACCGTTAGGGTATGTCTCTGTATCAGTGGAATCCCAAATGTCCAAATCTCGTCTTAGTATATACCAATCAAAAAAAATACCTTTTTAAATTTCTATGCACCGACTATTGTGAAGGAAAACATCGTGAGGAAACCTACTTAAACAACAACCTGTACAATTGAGTACTATCCATCTGGTCAACACGTGGGTTCGAGGTGGCCATAGAATCTAATCTAAATCTACCATTGCAGAGATGGGCACGCGAACCATATCTTACAGGCGATATTGAGTGAAGTGTATGTTTCATTTAAGATATAAGATCAGCGCAGTGATTGTACTTCAATCATTGTATATATGCTGAGCTGGGACCATTTTACTGGGCAATGACATGCATATGTAGGATTTAATAACTTACTTGTATAAACTCCTTTTCTCTTTTTTTATTTTCCTGTCTGTGTATGTCAAGGTGTTTCTATGAATAAAGCTTATTATTATTATAAGTAAAATTTCATAAAAACTTACGTAATGTCTTATCCTTAGCAGCCTCCGATGTTTCTGGATGTTCGGATATAGCATCATCATCCGTTAACAGAGCCAATATATACGACATCAAATCACGCTGAAATAACATAGGTAAAGTTTCAATAATGATAGGAATTATAGCTAGAATTCAAAACAAAAATATTAGTTATTTTTAAACACTCGCGATTTATACTATATTTATTTACTATTGTACTAAAAAATTTACTTTTTTAAGTCGTGAAGCGTATGTTATTTACTATGTGAGACCGGGTCATATCACGATAAATTAATAAAGATATAGTATAATATAACTATAATATAGTATAATAGTCTTCCCGCGACCACGGCCTATGCAACTGGGTCGAAACGTCGGGCAAAATAAAGGTAATCAGATATTTTTATTAATTTATCGTGATATGACCAGGTCTCACATAGTAAATAAAACAAAAATATTTGCAGTTACGTACATAATTTACAGTCGCTAACGGTGAGGGAAAAAACATCGTGATGCAACCTGCATATTCCTCAGGATAGGTAATAGCCAGTGGCTGTATACTGCGATACGGTTCACTGCCTATCACGTTGGGTACTATCTATATAGAGAAACGCGGGCTTTTACCTATTTTTACCTATGTTAGGTATGAGCCAAACACTTGTGTATACACACTCCGTTTTTTATTGTGACGGGGTAGTCAGACGCTCGAGTGCCCTTCTCCGAAACTTATCCGTAAATATACATACACATCACGCCTGAATCCCTGTAGAAGGGTAGGCAGAGATCACGGATTCCCATCTGTTCCGCTCCTGACAGACCACATTCTCTTCATTGACACTCATACATCTTCTCATACACACTCGGATGTTTTAGGTACTATTAACCTCACCATTTTTCAATATAGCATCCATCTCAGTGTCATGTCTTATTGGGCCGGCCCCTACGTAACCGCCCTTAACGTAATATTAGCAAATGTACGTATATACTCAATATAGTTACTCAAATTAGTTATAGTTAGTAACGGAGTTTCTTGTTGCTTCTTCTCCGAGCCAGGGCTTCCGAACCAACGGTATAATTTCAATGCTAAGACAACCAGTGTCAGGCAAATGTTTTGACTTTCAATGAATGTACTGTACTTGTACTTATTGAATAAAAACATTTGACTTTGACTTTATAACTTACCGCCTGCTCTTGTCCATTCAATATGTCCCTGAGTACAGATATGGCGACCTCTGCTGGCGTGTGCCTCATAACGATAGCCAGTTTGAACGCTTCAGGAACTTCTACTTCATCCAGTCCAGTTAATTGGAGATTCTGCCATACGCCTGCCTGAATAGATGGGATTAATAATATAGATATGTTTTTTTTACTTTCAATGAGTGATTTTATGATCCTTACGTTGAATAAAAAGTTTTTCATTTTCATTCTTTCACTTCATTCATTCATTCAGATGTTTGTTTCATAACAACGATAATTCGGCGTAGCTCAGTTGTTAGGGGCTTGACTCTGTATCGATGGTACAGGGTTCAAATCCCGCTTGAGCATGTACCAATGGAAATGAAGTTGAATGAATTTCTATGTACAATTTCGTAATAAAAACACATTTAAGAAATGCATCGAATTATACGGTGAGGGAAAACATCGTGAGGAAACCTACGTGTTCGCTGAACAGGTAAGTGCTTGTAAATGGCGACATGGCTTAGCACCTGTCACATTGAGTACTGACTATCTGGTCTACACGTGGGTTTGAGGTGGCAATACACTTGCAATTGCGGACACCTGAACCTCTGACTACCCCACAAGGTTAATGATCGTGAACGTGTTTCTCTTATTTTTTTATTTAGGATTGTATTGTAAGTGCATATTTGGAACGACACCGTAAGGTTCCCTGTTGTAAGAGTACATTGAAGTTGAAATAACAAAGTTTGGTGTATCTCGGTCATAATTATTTGTAAGTTCAAGGTACAAATCAATTGAAATTAAGTGGTCTGCTTTTCCATGTTATATTACTTAAGCAATAATTTTCTTCTCAAGGATGCAGCGTTAAGAACAGAAAAGTATGTATGAGAAGGTTAATGGGTGTGTATGCAACAAGAAGATTTGTCAGGATTGTTCCAGGTAGCGATTGATTGTCTCTGCCTATCCTGATAGGGACACAGAGAAAATATCTCTCTATGTATTTTTGCAATAAAATATATGTGTTTCCAAATGCACCAACTGATTTTCTCATGATGTTGTCCCTTGTAGTCTAAACTGTCAATTCAATAGTCTACCATACCTGGTAAGCAACACAGTTCTTCAACGAATGCCAGAGACTGTCCGGTGGTGACGCAGCAACCACTTGCTGCCACAACTCTTCGGCTGAAGTCACTTCAAACGCAGTGCAGGCGGAAAAGAACATCCGGCTGGCTGCATCGTCATTCGCTGCAATATAATACATTCACAGCCTTAAATCTAAGAATGAATGTGGGCTTAACTTTGGAGACATGTAATATCTATAATATGTATAAATTCGACATAGCTCAGTTGTTTGGGGCTTGACTATGTATCAGTGGGTACAAGGTTCAAATCCCGCTTGAGCATGTACCAATGGAAATGAAGTTTAATGAATTTCTATCTACATTTTCGTCATAAAAATACATTTACAAAATGCGTCGAATACTACAGTGAGGGAAAACATTGTGAGGAAACCTACATGTTCATCGAACAGGTAATAGTGCTTGTAAATGGCAACATGGCTGACCACCTGTCACATTGAGTACTGACTATCTGGTCAACACATGGCTTTGAGGTGGCCATAGAATTACTACCTTCACAATTGCGGACATGAAAACCTGAACCTCTGACTATCCCACAAGGGTTAATGTTCGTGAATGTGTTTGTTTTGTTTTATACATTCACATCTGTAAATCTTAGAATAAATGTGGGCTTAACTTTGGGGACATGTAATATATTTCTGTTACTGTTTAGCATGGTTTTGATGACACTTGGAACATTGGTGAAGAAGATTCAATTAGAGGAGTAAAACTGTGTAAATAATGATCAAGTAACATACTAAAGTGCCTATATACGGCGATACGGTTCACTACCTATCAAGTTGGGTGCTGTCTATCTAGTGATATGCGGGCTTCGAATGACCCATACCTAACATGCCTTCGAAATTTTGGAGATAGGCACTCAAGCCTCTGACTGCCCTGCCATAATAAAAAAGGGAGTGTGTATACACAAGTCGTGAAGAGTATGTTTTTTTTATGTAACATACTAAAAAGAAAAAGTATGAGAAGATGTATGAATGTCAATGAAATGAAAGTGATTTATACTCATGATTAATAACTAACAGGACTTATTGCGTAAGTCTGCCCGTGACCATGGCTACTGCAACGTAGCCGAAACGTCGGGTTAATAAAGGTAATTTTATTATATAAAAACTAACGCGATAAGTCCCATTAGTTATTAATCATGAAATGAAAGTGGTTAATCAGGATTAGGAAAAATAGGGATTTTTCACCACTACCTCTTGGGTAATAGGCATTATGTGTGTGTATGTATGAAGAATATCTATTTATTTGACATACAATTTACTCACCATTCAAGCTAGATTCTCTCCACCAGTTAGCCGCCATAGTTAATTAATTTCACCTAAAAATTTAGAAATGTTCTATATGTTTGATATAACATCACATAGCCTGACAGGGTAAACAGTACTTTGGTGATTAAAAATGACATCAGAGAGCCTACAATTTTGTGCCAGAATCTCAAATAACAAAGCAATTAACCAAAAATGTTATTTACAGGTGATCTGACCAATGAACAGATGTTTTTGAACCCAATCAGCTGTTTAATAAAAACAATATTTGTGTTATTTATTTCATAATACTGTAAGATGATAATAGTATAATAATTTTGCTTTTGTTTTAAATTTTGTAGTTCTTAATTTTCATAATATATAAAAACTAACTATTAACACAAATAAAATTATTAACATACATTGGGTTTGAATAGTATATTTTATTGATTAAACACAATATCAAAAATATTCAATCAACGCTTACCAAGCAAATATTCAACAAACTATGCAATTTAGCATTTTATTTATTACTTAGACGAATTTTATATTTATTCCTAAATATAAAATTCGTTAATTCGTTCGTAATTAGTTTAATATCGCTGTTTTGCTATTTTGCATAAAATAAGAATAGTTAGATATACACGATGTCACAACACATTGATTCATAGGTCCATGATCAATACTGATAAGTTCAATAAACTTTTCATTTAATATACTACTAAAAATAATTTGTTATTGTTTAATTTACTTTATTTACATTCAATCTATATTATAAAGATAAATTAAAAATCGAACACGATAACTGAATTGTCAGTCAATTTGACATTTCGTGGTTTCAATTCCTTTTATGCACCATTGAGTTGTGACATAACGGTATCGATAATTAAATTAGTACCGTTGAACATCAACATTCAGATGCAAGAATATTGCTTCGTGCATATAAAATACATACGCATCACAATTATTACACGATATTCATCTCTCGATAACCAGACAAACAATAAAGACACAAGGGATAGTCAGAAGTTTGGGTCGTCCATCGCCACAATTGATATCCAATGAAACTGATTTTGTTGCGTCTTTCCGGATTTAGCATTTAGTTAACGGTAGAATCGATGCATATTTGGGAACATTTCGTTAGTCCTGTGCTAGTTGGGACGAAAAAGGAATAGTAACTAGCTGCCGTTCTTCCCGGCATGTCGTAGGAGCCGAATAACAGACCAGGGGAAATATGTATAGGTATTGGGCGATGAACTCGCTATTTGTTACCATTGTTCCATATGACATCACAATCTCAATATTTATAATAAGTATCGTATAGTATAGTATGAGATGTTTTCTTGTCTCCGAGGTTCAGCCAATCCGAAATGGATAAATGCACACTAATGTTAACGTTTATCTCATCAGATAAATTTTCGATTCGTTATAATACTCATTCGAATGATTACTCACCATGTAAATATTTTAGAATCATTGGTATCATAAATTCTTTGCTCACTATCGACATAATAAATAAGAACCTAAGTCATTTTCTTACTTCATGGACAACTAATGAAGATAAAGCAATATAAACTAAAAGACGTAATTAATATTGAACTTGAGTGTGGATAATTTGTACTTGTGGGAAGAAAACAAAATGGAAAATCCTAACATTTTATTTATACGGTCTAAAAGTTTTGTTACATACATAATATTTCCAAAATTATAAAACATACGTGGGAGGTCACTAGAATTACAAAACGTATCGATCTAATCGTTTTCTTCTAATATTCCATAGGATACAGTTCCTCCCAGATTTTATATCGATCTTCATGTAACTTCTCATTGATGGTCAGCTGCTTGTCCAAAGTTATATATTGACGGTGCTTAGCGTCCATCGGTGGCCATTGTATTCCTAATTTAGAGGGACCTCTACCATTTGGATCTCTGTAAAGTTAATAAATAATCAATATCGTAGTTATTGTGTTATTTTTTTCGAAGGTTATTGTATTTTGGTAAACTTGTGCATTATATGTTTAATGAATCGTTATTGGGAGTGGTTACAGTCCGTCGTGTTGTAGATACGTACATAATAAGGAGACGAATCAGACCCTAACGACCTTAGAAAGATTGATGGTCTTGATGGCTTATATACATACTTTATACGTGAGTATATTGTACTTTATATGCTTAAAAGAAATATATGTATTTATCGTTTTTTTGAGGTTCTGTTCACACTAAAAGGGGTTCAAGAAAGTGAATGTACTTATAAAAGTCTATATACAAAAACTGAGAAACATACCCATACTCCGCGAAGTTATACCAAATACCGGTGAGCGTGTCAATTATACCGGAATGAGGGCTGTCTGCTGGTATTTCTGGATACCGGTAGCCCAATGAAAACAGATATATCAAGTCGTCATGGTGCATAGAACCTGTAATGAAAAAAACAGTATTTTTAAACAGTTCCTGAACGATGTATTACGTGTTCAAGGTTTCTGAACATCCTTTTGAGTGCTATAAAGGTGATATTGTGTATGTATGAATGTTGAATACTAACCGACAGGCTTTCCGGTTACTGGATCTTCATAATGGCTATGGTCACCGATGTATTTGAATAGATAGTAGTAAACTTTCTCAGGAGAATGTCGGCTCATCAAATTGGCTAATCTGTAATCAGATAACAAGGATTAAACATGCTTACTTGCAACTACATATACTTTACGACCATTATGTTTTGCAAAATAGTCAAACGCCTTCATGACGAATTTATCATGGTCTAGCTTGATGATTGAATGACTAAGTGATTTATGTTCCAATGGAACTGAAGTTTTAACTTATAGTCAGCACTCAACGTGACGACGTGGTATTTCATGTCAAGATATATAAGCTTTGACTATCTATATATCCGAGCTACACACCTATTCCCAAGAATAAGCAAGTTTACTCATCATGTTATTCCTCATCATTAAATTGATGCGTTATGCGATAATTTTTACTCACCGTAAAAGTGCTGTTTACAAAGTGTAAAGTCAGCGCTAAAAGTGCAGCCTCAGTTACTTCTTATAAAGTTTAAGTTTATAAGAATTAAAGACAATATTTTACAATTTTATACTGGCGCCACTATGCATTGTCATGGCCACTATACGGTCGCGTGCTTCGAAATAAAAAAAAAGTCTTTTGTTCTTATAAACGTAAACCTTATAAAAAGTTACTAGGACTGCACTTTTAGCGTTGACTGTAAGTACATATGAACTTTATTTCCTATTACCTGTGCACAGAAAATCCTATAATAGCTTCAGCGAACATATTCCCTAAGCCTTTAGTCGTTTCCTCGTCATTCGCCAGAGGGCGCTTGGGTAAGTAGTGTTGTCTGAGTCGCTGGGCAGCCACTGCCTTTCTCGAATCATTTGGTAACATCATCATGATAGGAGCTATTTTTTCCCATTCTTGATTAGCAGCTTTAACTAATGTTTCGTTACGTAGGAAGTCTGAAATAATTATACGCCTACCTGTAGTATTATATTATCTGTGCGCCTACTAAGAGATTCTGTCTCTTACTTTTTAGTACGCACGAGATCGCATCTATTAATTTAATATAGTGAATTCCATTTCTTTACCCCTATCACTTACCTATGCTACAGCAATTTCACTATCTATTAAATAATGACATACTACCCTCTCATTACCTATAGCTCAAAATGGACTGTGGTAATGTGAAGGGTGTAGAATAATATCACAAGTAGTAAGTATAGTAAATTTCATTTACTCCTAGACATTAAGACCTTAGACTATAAGTTGTTACTTATGTCGAAATAGAGCTATTTATTTTCGTTAGTGTATATTTTTGAAATAGGTACATTTCAAAATCGTAGATGTTATATTCTATTAACTTGTATTATAATTTTATTTGAGTGTCGTAAATACTCACAAAAAGCTTTCCAATAAAATTCATCCTCAGTTTGTCCCAGAATGAGAGGTTTAGCTGCAAATTTACCACTTTTGATCGCTTCATCAGGTTGAATAGTCAGAAACCTTTCCTGGCCAAAGTCTGGCTCGACCACTGGCCACCACATACCCACTGGGTCAAAACCAAATTCCTAGGACATTAAAAATTAATAATTATTTGTTTTAAGAAATATATACCAATGGCATAGAATGTATAGCATAGAAAATCTTAACATTTCAGACGATTTTATTAAGTTCAAAACAGATTACAAATATTTAAAAAATCCATCCATCACTAGATGAATTTCCCTCACTTAAAATGTTGGTGTAGGTAGCGTGAAGAGAATCTTTTTAGGTGTCAATCGATAATCTCTGCCTATTCCTTCAGAGAAGTAAGGTTGTGAATATATATTTTACTCGTATAATATATCGACATGTTGAATAATTAAATGGAATTAATCACATTATAATTACATACATACATACACATCACGCCTGATTCCCTGTAGAGTGGTAGGCAGAGATCACGGATCCCCATTTGTCTCGATCCTGACAAACCACTTTCGCTTCATTGATATTCATACATCCTCTCATACACTCTCGGCGGTTATAGGTACTCCTAACGTCACCTTTTTTCAATATAGCGTCTATCTGACTGTTATATGTCTTATTAGGCCGGCCCCTACGTAATCGCCCTTCCACTTCACTCATATATATTCCTTTTGTCAATCTGCTATCATTCATCCGCATAACATGTCCAAACCATCGAAGCATGCTCTTTTCAATCTTAGTCACTACATCTTCTTTCAAACCGCAACCTTCCCTTATCACACTATTTTTAATTCTATCATTCAATGTTACTCCTAACATGCTTCTCAGACCGCATTTCGACGGCATTGATTCTACTTTCATGCTTCTTTTGCCATACCCAACTTTCACTACCATAAGTCAATGTTGGAACCAGCACAGCCGTATAAATAGCCATACGTGCCGATTGAGAAATCAACTGGCTACCCATAACACTATACATAGCCCCATTAATCTTATTACCTGCACACACTCTACGTTCAATATCTCCCTCACATTTTCCGTTACTAGTAAAAAGTGTTCCCAGATACACAAAATCATTCACTTGTTCGACTCTTTCATTATCTATGTCAATCTTGCACTCTGTCTTGGTAAGTCCCTCCATGACCATTACTTTCGTTTTATTTACATTAATTTTCATTCCTTTCCTCTTAAGGGACTCATTCATGCAAGTGACCATCTCCTGCAACTCACACGCCGATGACGTAAGAAGAACCTGATCGTCAGCGTACAAGAGGCATTTTAATTAAACCTGAAATTATAACAGAAACTAAGCAACGTGAAAATATTTTTCTACTTACAAACATGCCGATCAAGGAATCACCAATTTCTCGCCAAGTCTTCGTTTTCAGACAGTCTATAATAGCCTTGCTGCTGTCATGGGGACAACCTAATATTTTGGCTTGTTTAACGGCCAAATACTTTTGTTCTGTGGGAGTAGGTCCCGCTTGGATAGGGGAGCCACTCAAGGCTATTCCTCTATGGAATAAATCTGTAGGAAATAATCCTATTAATATGTATAATATTTTATATCGATGTCCTCGCGATATCGATAATTTTGGTAAAAGTGTCCAAAAAGATGTTATGTCTCCTATATAGAGTACCCGCCACATAAGGTGGCAGTTGGAGGCGTCGCCACAGTCGCGTAATCCAGTGTTGCCAGTAAACACGCCAAAACTAGCACTCACTGTGCCATACGGCTCGATACATTATATTGAGGTTTCATTTGTAACGATCTTTGGTTGCAGAGCTATAAACTCAAATAAAACAAATTAATATACCAAAGTCAAAAGTCAAAATATTTTCATTCAAAATAGGCCCTATCATAAGCTCTCTTTGAAAGTTATTTTATGATCTAAGTACAAATTAAAAAAACTATATATTGACAAAAGGAATATATATGAGTGAAGTGGAAGGGCGGTTACGTAGGGGCCGGCCTAATAAGACATATATGTAACAGTCAGATAGACGCTATATTGAAAAAAGGTGACGTTAGGAGTACCTATAACCGCCGAGAGTGTATTAGAGAATGTATGAATGTCAATGAAGCGAAAGTGGTCTGTCAGGATCGGGACAAATGGGGATCCGTGATCTCTGCCTACCCCTCTACAGGGAATCAGGCGTGATGTGTATGTATGTATGTAAAAAAACTATTTCAAACATGGCACTGAGCATTGTCTTTACATATTTTTACCGAGGTTAGTTCACCAACCATTTCGGCTGCTCAAGATGCCACGTCATGAAGACCACGACCGCTCTGATAAGAGCGTAACGATTGAGAAGAAGAAGTTCAGCGGAGACCCTTGGAGAATGGAGAATGGCGGAAACGTCAAATTTAGTTCCAAGTTTGGCTACTGCCACCTTATGTGGCGGGTACTCTATGTGTTATAGTCTCTGTACAGGCCAAATTGATTAAGAGATGTGCACGTACTCGTATATGAATAATGATATAAGTGCCACCTACTCTTAATGTTAGACTAGCCACAGGATAGAGTAAGTGAAAATAGATTCTTTAAAGGTATTCACTAGTCGATATCGTCTGCTTTATTACTTAACTTTTTCAGTTTATCAGTGTGAAAGTTTTGACAAGTTTGCCAGGACTCAAATGATACTACATTGCGGCTTAAAACTACGTATTGTCATCCTACTACCTATACTATACCTATACCTAGATAGATAAATACGAGTTTTGTTTCTATTGGTAAATTTTCAGATTCATTAATTCATGCTAACCTGAGCTTTCATTTTTAAGTATAGTATTAATAGCCGCATTGAGTGTGCATAGTTCGAGTGTGTGTGTTTGATTATAATACAAACCTTGTGACATAGGTGACATCATATGCATCATGACACTAATGGACCCAGCTGAGCAACCTGTCAAAGTGACAGAATTGGGGTTTCCACCAAAACCAGCGATGTTCCGCTTCACCCATCTTAAGGCTACGACTTGATCTTTCATCCCATTGTTACCTGGAGCTAGTTTGTCTCCTGTGCTTAGGAATCCTGAGAAAATAGAGATGGCTTCAGTCTATTGACCTCTGAGAAAATGTCAGATAAAACAATATCCAGTTAGAAGAGACATTTATTATCATCTACTGGTTGAATTACTAAAGATACAGATTAAATTTCTATGGAAGTTATGTTAATTATTATGCGTTCAAAAGTGAATGCGCGCTTTTCTATTACAAATGTTCCAAATTGACGTCACAAAAAATATGATCAAAAAATGAATCAGTCATCTTATTATTTTCAAGCAGAGTTATTTTTTATTAAAGTAATACGAATGAATAAAACAAAAAAAATTCTTATCAATACTGACCTAAGGATCCCAGTCTATAGTTGATTGTGACTAGAATTAGATCTCTATCCAACAAATGATGAGGGCCAGCCAAATCGCTTCTGCCGGACATCGAGTAGAAACCACCAGCATGGATGAATACTACTACTGGTAAAGAAGTGTTTCTGTGAAAAATATTAGTTTAATTAAGGATTTTTTAATTCATTGAACAAGCAAAATTGAAATAACAATATTTACAAACTTAAATCTACTTAGATTTAAACTAAAAAGAAAAAAAACAAAAATCGTATAATTTTAAAATCATTTCATCAATATAATGACATAAGACAAACAGTTATCATAGTTATACCGTAAGGTTACATCACTATTGATTCTCAAAGTTAAGATTTTCATAATATTTTGACTACTTGTTAGGAGCAAAATTATATTAACATTGATTAGGTGATGGGTTCAAGAAGAAATATTGAATTAAATTTCCGATACTGTTAAAATGCGAAACTAAATTATTCAAAGTTTTGTGCTATACCTTTTTATTAATGTTATGTACATAATGAGAACTTCTGCTAATCAAAAATAGCTACTTCCAAAAAATCATAGTGATGTTATAAACCTCACATTCTGTTAAAATGTATAAATTAAATTGTTTACGAAAGTGAATGATCTCATCTATTTTAATTAATTAAAGAATCCAGTCTATAATACAAATTATGAGAAGAAGATAATTCTATTCAGTATAATGGTGGTCATAAGATGGCGATGGAACATTTTCGTAATTGGAAAACGTTTAAAAAACAAGCTAACCTCAAAAAGAACCGAAGCTCTCTTAACAGTTAAATCCCTCGGTTATAACGCCTATTTGAGCCCTAGTTATGCTTTCGACAGTCTTATAGATCAAGTATATTGGGTAATAGACAACTTCGCCAAGTATCTAGGAAAGATTCTCGTCGTAGCTGTATGCATGTTGATTTTAATGATGGTATACATAAGTTATTGGGTCGGACTTCCTTATTGGTGGGAAAGAAACCCATATATCACTGTATTCCTAATAATTATTGGTAATTGGCTTCTATTGAACATATTGTTCCATTATTATATGGGAGTGAAAGTGCCGCCAGGTTATCCGCCATTGAATGGCATATTACCGGAAGTGTCAAGTCTATGCAAGAAATGCCTGTCGCCAAAACCACCTAGAACCCATCATTGCTCTATATGCGACTGCTGTGTGTTACGTATGGACCATCACTGTCCTTGGCTGAATAATTGCATAGGATTCTACAATGCAAGATATTTCTACCTCTCCATGATATTCATAGTCTCCGCCATGGTATTCTTAATAGTCGCAGGCCTTCCAATAGGCTACGTCGTCCTATGGAACTACTCGGACGAAGTACCGTATGAAAACGAAGATCTGATCGGACAGCCGGTTCGTATAAACCAAACCGGTAACATCATACCGTTGCAAATCGAAGAAATACTCCAATATGACAGCGATAACTTACCAAGAGTTCACGTTTTACCAGTGAACAAAATATCCGAAGCGGAACGTCTGTTAGCTGATAAATCTAAACGTAAAGCGGTGTGGTTCATGGCGGTTATGTGCTTAGCCGTATTGTTGGCTTTAGGACCACTTTCCTACGTACATGGGAGACAAATATCACGGGGTGAAACTAGTATTGAATCGCATATGAATCAAGCAGCAAGAAAGGTGAATAGTGAATTTGTGAATCCGTATGACTTTGGTAAGAAACAGAATTGGCGTCTATTCCTAGGACTGAACGAAGGGAGAACGTTTTGGAGGCATGTGATGCTTCCGTCTAATCATAAACCGTTGGGTAACGGGTTGACGTTTAGTACTGCGGTTAATAGAAATGTTGGTATACCGTGACCGTACTAATAATAGTATAGAAGGATTTGGTAATACTGGAAAGTAAAAGTAAAGGATTAGGAATAAGGTAATAATATGAAGTTTTTATAATGTTACTGCAATTCTTAATCTTCTAAATACTTTCTTCCTTCATGCAGACTTTATGCATAATTAATTACCTCTAGTATATAAACAAATAGATGTTCAAGACTGATCATTCAATTCATCTTAAACTTCCATAAAACTATGACTAATTCCAAATGGTTATATTATGTTTTGTATCTATTGAGAATTATGAAGACATTATAAAACTACAGATACTTATTGGAAGTGATAAAAATACAATCTAGTTATCTCTTTGCTTGTCCTGTTCTAGAAAACTTCCAATTGACAAATCTATAGGGTGCTTTTATATATATCATATCCCATTAATTGATAAAAAGGTATTAGCAGAGTCTACTGGCTTTATAAATTACATGACATTGCATTTTGGGTAAATGACTTGCTAAACTAAGACAAAGCACTTTTATAGTCATCATAAGCTACCCCTGACCAGGCACTGACTATTCCCCATTCTTCCTTCTTCATATAGTCAATACCATGAACTCAATCCCTTATACACCTTACACTAGAAAGGGAGTACCTATTTAGAAGTTAAAACGTTAGTACTAACCTGCCAGCTCTTTTCGGAGTATAAACGTTAAGTCTGAGGCAGTCTTCACTGAAGTTCTTGTAGTAGTATTCGCTTGCAAAGGTGGGGCAAGCCGGTCCTTCTTTGCTAGCGTCAAACTCTTGCTTCAAGTGGTGTATTGGTTTAGGGGGCTGTTGAAGATTGTTTAGGTGAGGGAAAACATCGTGAGGTAACCTACCTGTTACCCGAACAGCTATTACCTCTGTTGTTTGGGGCTTGGCTCTGTATCAGTGGGTAGAGGGTTCAAATCCCGCTTGAGCATGTACATATATGTATGGAAATGAAGTTTAATGAATTTCTATGTACATTTTCGTAATAAAACACATACGAAATGCATCGATACATGAGGGTAAACATAGTGAGGTAACCTACCTGTTACCCGAACAGGTAATAGTGCTTGTAAATGGCGACATGGCTTACCTGTCACATTGAGTACTGGCTATCTGGTCAACACGTGGGTTCGAGGTGGTCATAGAATTACTACTTTCGCAATTGTGGAGATGGAATGAACCTCTAATTACACAAGTCTCGTATAAAATAGGCTTCAAGACTTGTGTATACACACTCCCTCTTTTGTTTTGGCAGAGTAGTCAGAGGCTTGAGTGCCCAACTCCGATATTTGGAAGGCATGTTAGGTATGAGCTATTTAAAACCCGCGTTTCACTAGATAGACAGTACGTCAGTAGGTACTCAATGTGATATGTAGTGAACCATATCGTCATATATAAAAGTCACCAACGTAACTTTGAGAACTAAAAGGAAACATGACGGTGTATCTCATGAAGTCTGGAATGAATTCAGCGACTTCCGTACAGAAATGATGGGCTTTCTGAAACAAGTCAATGAAACACAAAACGCCAAACTCACAAAGTTATGTGAAGACATCGCTGAAATAAAAATTCAGAACAATGACATAATAATGACAACACAACGGTTGGTGGTCGAAAATAACGAATTGAAGTTGCAGATGGAAACATTGCAACGTGAGCACAAACAAGCACTTGAATGTATTTCATCCTTAGAAACAGAGATTACCAATCTTAAGGATCAGCAATCTAGTCATTTGAAATCGCAGCAGCCTCTAGTATACGAAGATATATTTAAAGAAGTTCAAGAACGTTCACAACGCGAATGTAACATAATAGTAGCTGGCATAAACGAAACAAGTAACAAGAATCTAGAAGAACGAAAATCCCATGACAAGAAAGAGATAATGAATATTCTAGAAACCATCCATCCAGGCTGTCCGGATCCCATTAATATATTTCGCCTAGGAAAATATAATGCAAACAAAAATCGTTCTATTAAGGTACAGTTCAAGTTACGTGATACCGCCACTACAGTTCTACGAAATAAAACTAAAATAACACAGACGAAAATAAAAATCTACCCTGACCAAACAATACTTCAACAGAACAATCTGAAACAATTACGCGAAGAGCTAGCGCACCGAGAAACACTTGGAGAGACCAATCTTACAATTAGATATATCAAAGGATGTCCTAAAATCGTAACTAAACTGCAAAAAAACTAAAAAGCAAAAGTAACTACGCAACAACGGTGTCACATAGTCTAATAGATGATCCTCAAGATCTTCACCCGAAGAAATCATCACTGAAATTCTTCTACGCCAATGCTCAAAGTATAAATAACTCTGGTAAACTCGATGAGCTGAAATGTACATTAAAAAGCTTCTCAGATAAAGTTGATATAATATTACTAACAGAAACGTGGATAAGAAATGAAAAAGATGCCCAACTAACTACAATTACAAACTATAAACATATTTACAATTACAGAGACAGTTCTAGGGGTGGTGGTGTGTCCATTTTTGTCCATAATAGTATCAGTCACAAAGTTACAGACGATATTTATCTGGATGGAAATCATTATTTATGGATACAATTAATAGCTCTTGATATAGATATTGCTGTCATATATCGATCACCAAGTAGCAGTTGTAATAATTTTCTACAATTTCTTGAAAAACAGTTAAATACGAAAAAAAAAGGTATAGTATTTGGCGATTTCAACCTAGATTTACTTACAAAAAGCAAACCCGTAGATAGATATAAAATATTACTGGAAGAAACGGGTTACAAAACTCTCAACCTAGTAAAAAATGAATTCGCTACAAGAGAAACTGCAAACACTGCCACGATTATTGACCATATCCATACAAACCTAGAAAATTCTACATTTCACCTCTCAATTATGAATACTTGCTTAGCGGATCACAAAGATATGTTTCTTGAACTTGAAAAAAGACAACTGATGTCTAAACCTAGACAAGAATATGACGCAATAAATTACAATCAGCTACAATCTACATACACTAAAAGTAAAAACATTGATGTTAACTACACTGATCTTGAACATAACCTGAAATTAAATATTAAAAGATGTACCACAAGAAGAACAAAAATAATGAATCTACCACGAGATGATTGGATAAACAAAGAGTTTCTATTAGAGGTTAAGAAAAGAAACATACTGCATCGCCAACTGAAAAAGGACTCTCAGAACGAAAACATCAAACTTAAGTTTATTATTCAAAGAAACTATGTCACAGTGTACAAAAAGAAACTAAAGAAAGCATATTATCATAACGTATTTCATAAGTGTCAGTCAGTACCTAAAAACATGTGGAAAATAATTAATTCTTTAACTTGTAATAAAGTCAAATCAGGTTGTACCATTTCAAATCTAATAGTTAATAACAAGAAGATCTCAAACCAGCATGAAATATGTGAGTACTTAAATTTTTACTTTTCAACAATAGGTTATCAATTGGCTCAAAAAATTCCTGTTCTATACCATAAAGACACAACACAAACATATACATGTAGCTCTCCCAATTTATTAAATACAATAACCCAATTTAGACCCTGTTGCGTAGATGAAATAAGTACTTATATTGATAAATTAGACAATAATGTTAGCTCCGGCATTGATAAAATAAATGTTAAAACGGTAAAATGTATAAAACAATTTATACTGACAGATCTTACAAGCAGTATTAATAATTGCTTAAGTACGGGTGTTTTTCCAGATCAATTGAAAATCGCTAAAGTCACGCCTATTTTTAAATCAGGTAGTAAATCAGATCCCTCAAATTATCGACCTATATCTGTCTTACCAGTACTGTCCAAGATTTACGAACGCGTCATATACAACAGATTAATAGAATACCTTGACAGCAATAGCATCTTAAATAGCAAACAATATGGGTTTAGGTCCAAATCTAACACACTCACGGCTACTATCGATCTCATAACGAAATTAAAGCAGCAAATTGATCAAAAAAACATAGCTGTAGGTATTTTTATCGACCTCAAAAAAGCTTTCGATACTATTAGCCATGTCATATTGTTGAACAAATTAAAGAATATCGGTATAAAGGGCCTTGCCTACAAAGTATTACAATCATATTTAGAGAATCGCACCCAATTAGTTCACCTGGATAATGCAATAAGCAGTGTCCAGACTATAAACTATGGTGTACCACAAGGGTCGATACTGGGGCCGTTGTTATTTTTACTATACATCAACAATATTGACAAAAACCCACTGTACGGTCATTTGACACTCTATGCAGATGACACTTGTCTGTTTTATTATGAACGTAATCTACAGGAAGCATTAAAGAGATGTCAGAATGATTTGAACACAATTTCAGTATGGTTTAAGTACAATCTTCTCACTATAAATCCTTCCAAAACTAGTTACATTATCTTTGCCGCAAAAAATAAATTAATGCAACCACATACATCTTTAAAAGTTGATAATATTGACATACAACAAGTGAATTGTGAAAAATATCTTGGACTTATATTAGATAAAGACTTATCTTGGAAACAGCATATAGAACACATTCAAACCAAAATAACTTGCCTCACTGGAGCTATTCGTAGGTTTGCACCGTTCATACCCAAAAGCACCAGATATATTATTTACAATTCCCTTGTTCAATCGCATTTCAATTATTTAATTCCAGTCTGGGGTTCAGCTCCTAAGACAACACTTCACGATCTACAAGTGACTCAAAATAAAATTATCAAAGTTCTTTTCAACTACGACTTTCTCACTTCCACCGATAAACTATACAGAGACACTAAAATAATGACACTTGCACAACTATATAAGTATAACACCTGCCTTCTAATCAAGAAAATACTCCAGAACGACATTCACACTAACATCAGATTTCCTAAAAACAACGAAGTACTCACATATACAATGAAAACAAGACAAGCTAATAACTTGAATTTACCCATATCACGCACGAACTATGGTAAAAAGACTATTACATTTGAAGGGGTACAACTTTACAATAGCTTACCTGTCGACATAAAGGAGTCATCGTATAATGCATTTAGAACATCTTTAAAAAAGTATATAATGTCGTCTAAATAAATAACTACAAATAAATAAACAATTAAAATAGATAGGTAACAACTTTTGTAAGTAATTGTACTTTTGAAGTCAATATTTTTTTAATGTTATCTAATGTAATTTTATGTTTCTGTTCACGCGCGATTACATATTTTTTGTATATGTACATATGATATTCTCAAATGAAGTGAATGTAATGTTCTTTTTTGAGAAATAAAGTTCTTTAAACCTATATATAGGCACTGGCTATTACCTATCCTGGGGGAAAGGCAGGTTTCCTAATGTTTTCCCCTCACCGTTAGCGACTAATTTATTTACGTAAATAGAAAAAACATTTTTAAATTAATTCATTGGTACATGCCAGAGCCGGGAATCCAACCTAGGACCTTAAATAAGAAGTCAAAGTTTTACCCATTAGGCTACAGCCGCTTCAATTAAAACTTAACTATGTGTAATACTTATCAAAATCAAACCAAACACATTCAATCCAATATGGAATATACATTCTATTAAGAAATACTTAATTTAACTATAAGTTTTAATTCAATGAAATGTTTTTGTACATATTAACTAGTATAATTGTTTTTAATTTATTAAAATGTGAATATAAAGAGAATTGTAAATAAAAGAATTGTTTATATGTGATTATTAATTGTTTTTGTTTCTGTCTTTCGCTTCACGACGCAACAAAGAGTTTTGGGGTGGTCAATTTTTGTATTAACGAAGTTCTGACCTTTAAAAGCCTACGTCTTACTAGATAGTTAATGTCTAACGTGACAGGTGATTCCATCACCTTTTAAATATTAAATATTGAACACAGCCATCTGATAGCTGTAGAAAAAGGGTGACGTTAGAAGTACCTATAAACGCCGAGTGTGTATTAGGTGTATGAGTGTCAATGAAGCGAAAGTGGTCTGTCAGGATCGGGACAAATGGGGATGCATGATCTCTGTCTACCCCTCTACAGGGAATCGGACGTGATGTGTACGTATGTAAGTAAGGGCTTAAATATGTTCATGTAGGCCTCTTCTTGGTAATTGAAAACTTAATATATGAGGGTACATACCTACATAATGTACAGTCAACGCTAAAAGTATAGTTCCATTTTAAAACTGGCGCCACTATGCATTGTCATGGCCACTATACGTTCGCGTGCTTCGAAATTAAAAATATTGTCTTTTGTTTTTATTAACTTAAACCTTATAAAAAGTTACTGGGACTGCGCTTTTAGCGCTGACTGTACATTTCAATATTACAGATATGCATTTATGTAATTAATTTGTATATAATAGTGTGATGTCAAAACATACCTCTGTAAGCAGTGAATAAATGTTTTTCTTTCTTTTTAATTTTCCGTTAAATATAATTATAACTGTCACCAATAATATGGTTAATACCTGAAATCGCAGTTCATTGACTGGCGCCTCGGCGTATCTTATACCTCTGAACGCCTTGAACGGTCTTCCCTTCCTTGTTTTCATCCACGAACCTTTAAACATACATAAATAAATTGTCTCTGGGACTTAAAAAGAATGCTAAATAGCTATAGTTTTAAGAGATTCGCCATTTATACTCATGATTAATACGAGCGGGCAGTCTGCCCGTGACCATGGCTGCTGCAACGTAGCCGAAACGTCAGGTTAATAAAGGTAACTTTATTATGTAAAAACATACGCGATAAGTCCCGCTAGTTATTAATCATAATACAAACTACCTGCTGTTCTTCGCGGTTCATTGGTGACAGGTTGCTAGACCATCGCCCAATAGATTAGATTCACCCTAGTCCCTTAGTCGCTAAATTAAAGATCTTTTTTTGTTTCTTTAATAAGCCATTCACCACTAAGGTTATGTCGGCTCAAATACAAACACTGATGCCATGGCGGTTGCACTTGTTAATCAGTCGCCATGGTTACACCAACGCTGCCAGCCGCTACAACCGAAGAAAAACGAAGTCGAAGCTGCAATTCAGATCTTCCTTGTTCTTCGGTTCGTTTCAGTTGAGGATCCAAATATAATTTCAAAGCAAACATATTTAGCCAGTTTAGCATCACAATTGACTAAATATTCAGCCGAAAATAATTATTTGTAATTTCAACTTTCACTGAGCTGCTGACTTTGTTGACGAACCATAGACGATTGTATACAGATCTTTACTGTAGATAAAGAAGGGTCCATATGATATCACGGCCCTAATAATTATGCTAATAAGTGACCTAGGAGAAATTATCTAGTCTCTAAGGTACTGTCCACCCCGAAAGGGCATTAACTACTTATAAAACTATTAATTAAACGTAACAAACCCAGCTGAGTTGGAACCTTTTTGCTGCGACAATAACATGCACAAGCTATACCCCCTAGTTAGTAAGTTTGATTTGTAAAATATTTGTATTGTGTATGTTTTTGTTGCTGTGAATAAATGCTTCATAATATTACATAAATTATTATTAACTGACGTAAATACACGAATGACGTGACGTGAATGTAGTAAAATTAAGTTTTAGTCCCTTAGTCGCTTCCTACGACATGCCGGGAAGAACGGCAGCTAGTTAGCATTCTTTTTGCGTCCCAGATGGCACGGGAACAATTGTGGACATGGTAGATAAAGATTTTAGAAATTGTAGAGATATTTTTTATATAAAAGTGTACGTAGCGTGAAGAACAGAAGAGCATGCATGAGAAGGTTAATGGGTGTGAGTTAAGCAAGAGAGATTTTTAAGGATCGTTCAAGGTGATGATTTCTTTAGGATATCAAATCATATACACATATAGATATAATAATTATAAGCATTTACTTATGGAAAATAATTCAATGCATGATGTGCACCAAATATAAATAACTGAAATGTACACCAAAATATAGTTAAACGCACTCCAAAGATTAGGTTTGGGTTGGGACTGAATTATTTTGGTGTACAATTCAGTATTTTAGGAGTGCATTTTCGTATTATCAAATATTCTTTAAATACTATCCTTTATTTATTTACTGCGATTAATGGTAATTAAAAGTTTACAGCTACTAAAACACATAATACAATTCATGAATTAACACAATAATAATTTCCTATAAGTATAGATACGCGATTTATATTCATGTTTAATAACTAACGGAACTTATCGCTTTAGTTTTTATATAATAAAGTTACCTTTATTAACCCGACGTTTCGGCTACGTTTTTTACCTGACCATGGCTGCTGCAACGTAGCCAAAACGTCGAAAATTATATAAAAACTTACGCGATAAGGCCCGTTAGTTATTAATTTCTATAAGTTAGTTGGTTCGTATATGATTTGAGCATGTTACTCGTATTGTCGCAGTAAAAAGGTACTAACACATCTATTAATTTGCAAAAAAATGCTAATTAGCTGCCGGTCTTCCTAGCTTGGGCTAGCGACCTATTCACAGTATTCCATATTACATCACAACCACAACACATACACAGCACGCCTGATTCTCTGTAGTAGGGCAGGCAGAGATCACGGATCCCCATTTGTCCCGATCCTGACCGACCACTTTCACTTCCTTGACACTCATACATCTTCTTATACACACTCGGCGGTTATAGGTACTCCTAACGTCACCCTTTTTCAATATAACGTCTATCTGACTGTCATATGTCTAATCTTAACCCCAATATTCATGCTAATAAATGATACCCCCTGCTAGATGGACCGATGACCTGTAAAAGGTCGCTGGTAGTGGTTGGCTGAGAGCCACGAGTGATCGTAATTAACGTACCCTTGGGGAGGCCTACGTCCAGCAGTGGACTGACATAGGCTGATTGATTGGTTAATTGATTGAAGTGAAATAGTAAAATGTTGACAAGTTTGAGGTTCTGTCCACCCCGAAAGGGATTTAAGGACGTGAATGTATTTGTGTATGTACTTACCTTTAACTAATCCATAAGGAGTGTAGGCATATGGTGAACTTTTATCAATTTGACTATCCCGTACATTTTCTGATGACAAAACGCGGGTTGATAGTACACCGAACAAAATGAATAAACAGTATACGTTCATATTGAACGATTGCGCAAGAGTGTTAGGGGTTTGCAGTGAACTTGTTTATATAGGGAATGAATTGTTGGTTGATTCTACTATTTGCAAGTCGTATTTATATCGTCGTTGCGCCTGGAAAAACCGATAAAGACAAAATCGTAACTTTTCAGGAGAGACAAAAAACTGTTTTTATTGTAACTAAGACCCTTAAGTCAAAAACTGAGTATGCACAAAATTAAAATAAGGTAATATGGATCTGTTGTAATATAATTTGTTCGTTATATGACTTTATTTTAGGACTCAGAATTTTTTTTCTTTAATTTTGACACATAACTGTTTATTTTTGGGTCGTAAAAATCCGCTATGTGATTTTTCATTACAAAGCGGTTTTTCCAGTGACTTTATAATGCTGAATTAGGAAATGTAATGATCCTACTCAGACACATAGCGGCTTTTCCCCTATAACGGTAGCTCCAAAATTCTCTTTGACATCAGGCCTCACCTTCGAAAACGTCGCTGATCGGCACCTCCATACTCCGAATTAACCTTATAGATACGGGATTTGACACCTAAGGGTATATGATATCTTTAGTATATGCCCTTTTCTCCACTTTTTCCCTACCCCATGAATAAAATTACAAAATCAAGGTAATGAAATGATGTAGTGTTAAGTTAGCTAGTAATTTAACGTACGTATAAGTAAAATTAATCACAGTAATATCCGTTTTACAGATATCCGTAGTTTAAACTAAGCGGTAATGAAAAAAAACCAAAGATAAAAGGATAGCATATTTATATAAAAAAAACTTTGGACGGACGGTAAATCTTTTTCCTGGCACCATTTTAAATACTCTTTATGCATTTTAGAAAAGGACAGTAGGGCATCATCTACGTAAATCCGTCAACTAATTGAACGACTATAATGACTTGGGACCTTCGCAAGTTCGTTTAGCCATTTATTTACTGAAGCGGATTACAATGGTTTCTTAGCATTGTTTGCTCTGTCACTATAGTTTGCTTTAACATTTTGTTGATATCATTTTTTCTTAGTTTGGATTAGGCCGAAGACTTGAGTCTGTATCAGAGGGTACAGGGTTTAAAACCCGCTAGTACACCGTAACAATGGGAAAGAAGTTTCGTAATAAAAACACTTTTATTAAATGCATCGAATACTACGGTGAGGGAAAACATCGTGAGGAAACCTATCTGTTCCCCGAACAGGTAATAGTGCTTGTAAACTGGAGACTTTATGGGTTACTACCTGTCACATTGAGTACTAACTGTCTGGTCACCACCTGGATTTGAGGTAACCATAGAATTACTACCTCCGCGATTGCGAAGATGAATACCTGAACCTCTAACTACCGCAAGGGTCGTGAAAGGTCGGGAACGCGTTTGTCGTTTCTCTTTTGTTGCTCTCGGACAACTTAGTAATGGGAAGGCCCCGGCGAAGACGGAATCACCCCTGAGCTTCTCAGGGCGGGAGTACCTCCACTCCTGGACATGCTTGAGGATTTGTTTAATTTCGTCATAGCCAATGGGACTACCTCGAGGGCGTGAAGTGGGAGTGTGGTGGCCTTGTTTTTCAAAAAGGGAGACAAGGCCCCATTGAAGAATTATAGACCAATCGCGCTCCTAAGTCATGTTTACAAGTTATTTTCGAGGGTGCTTACAAATCCTCTCGCCTTAAAATTTGACGCCTTCCAGCCACCGGAGCAGGCCGGATTTCAAAAAGGATATAGTACCGAAGACCACATTCACACGGTGCGGCAGGTTATACAGAATTCCCATGAGTATAACCGGCCGCTGTGCCTTGCCTTCGTGGACTACGAGAAGGCCTTCGACTCGGTCGAGATCTGGCCTGTTCTGGAATCACTGCAACGATGCCAGATCGATTGGCGATATGTGCAGGCGCTGAGGAGCCTATATAGTATGGCAACGATATCTGTTCAAGTACAAAACCAAAAGACGAGTCCTATACAGTTGCTCAGAGGAGTGGGACAGGGGGATGTTATCTCCCCAAAACTGTTCTCAAACACACTGGAGGACGTCTTCAAAACTCTGGATTGGACTGGGATGGGTATCAATGTCAATGGTAGATGCCTCACGCACCTTCGCTTCGCTGATGACATTGTCTTGATGGCGGAGTCGCTGCAGGAAATGCTGCACAGTTTGAACGCTGCCTCACGGTCAGTCGGTCTCCGGATGAACGTGGACAAGACTAAGGTCATGTTCAATGAACTTGTGGTCCCGGAGCCGATTATGATCAAATGAGAGACGCTCGAAGCTGTCCAGGAATATGTCTACCTGGGCAAAGTATTGCAGTTGGATAGGGATAGTTTCGAGCAGGAGATTTCCAGATGAGTGCAGCTTCGCTGGGCAGTATTTGGTAAGTTGCTTGAACAGATATCGTTGTCATACTATATAGACTCCTCAGCACCTGCACATATCGCCAATAGATCTGGCATCGTTGCAGTGATTCCAGAACACGCCAGATCTCGACCGAGTCGAAGGCCTTCTCGTAGTCCACGAAGGCAAGACACAGCGGACGGTTAAACTCATGGGACCTAAGATGACCTAAGTGGCACCTATTTCGTTAATTTATCATTACTTTATGTTTCATTGCGGACCTATATTGTTTTGTGGTAAAGGGATAGAGTGGTTATTCGTAAGTACGAACACAGAGCTATTTTCCAACCAACATGCATTGGGTACAATATAGATCATGTGTAAGTACGTATCAATGTACCTAGACCCAGTTTTATCTATTAAAATCACATTAAGTGAGTACAACAGAACCAACTGATGAAATTCCCATGTGGTTTTAAGTTATGTTTTATTATTTAAACTTAAATGCTTATTATGATCAACATACTTACTTCTGCTTTGTGTCATACAGGTGCAACATGTTTTTATCACTTATTACGTAAGATTGCTATTCTAAATATTAATTATTTCATGACCAAAACAAACCAAATCATACCCGGCGCAAGATTGATATTCCGCTATGTGCAACCGCGCGCGCAACGCACCGTGTAAGTACTTCGCAGAGGTCGAAATGGAAAAACCGCTTTGTGTTACTTAAAACACAAAGCGGTTTAATACGCGGATTTTTGTTTGAACGATACATAGCGGAAAAAGCTATTTTCTTATTCTTTCGAGATATCAAAAAACGGGTTTCACAGGCATGACGGGCGTGTCGAGTTTACTATAAAAGTGTAAAAAAGACAATTTTGTTTAAAAAATGTGTATCGGTTTTTCCAGGCGCAACGACGATATGTATCCTTTACCTAATATTATATTTTTATTATAATGTTAATATTTTATATGCTTATTAGCTAATTTTCTTTCCGGTATGTCGTAGGAGGCAACTAAGGGACTAGAGATGTATGGGATCTATTGGCGATAGGCTAGCAACCGGTCAACAATGTTCCATGTGACCTCATTTTTTCACAACACATTATTCATGCTAATAAGTGACTGAGGAGATGTATCATGTCTTCAAGATTCTGTCCACCCTAAAGAGGGACGTGAATGTATATGTACGTACTATTTTTTCTATCAAATCTCAATTCACATAGTTATTTTTATTATTTATTTTGCCCAGTGCATCAGCATAGCTGTGCAACGGGGAAATGCCATAAGCCTTCTTGGGACACTTCCTACCATTGTTTATTTGTAAATATATTTCGCTTTAAGATTTTATTTTATAATTATTAGTTTAATTTAATCTTTATTTATTTAGTACTACTAATTTGATGTTTTACTTCATGTAAATAAAATTAAAAAAAGTAAACTTAAAAAAAATATTACATAACGTAAGTGAAACTTTTCTTACAAAATTCTTACAAAAAAAATTCAATGATCTCTGCCAACTCCTTAATATGGTAACAGGCATGATGTATAGTGTACATATATTTCATCATAATTAGTAGAAGATGTCTTTATTACATACATAACTTTAATCATTAGTAGAACCAACCAACTGCATTTCATGTTTATGCACTGGATAAGGAAAAAGCATTGCGGGAAAACCAACGCTTGTATATGAAGTTCTATTTATGTAAACATATTGATAATTTGTAAAGAAAGCTGTAGTTTCAATATGATAGGATTTGAATAATAAAATAGACTATTTAGCATGTACAGTCAGCGCTAAAAGTGCAGTCCCAGTAACTTTTTATAAGGTTTACGTATATAAGAAGAACAAAAGACAATATTTTTCATTTCGAAGTACGCGAACGTATAGTGGCCCTGACAATGCATAGTGGCGCCAGTTTTAAAAAGTAAAATATTGTCTTTTGTTCTTATAAACGTAAACCTTATAAAAAGTTACTGTGACTGCACTTTTAGCGTTGACTGTACATACTATACCTTCGATCGTATTTAGCCTATTTATAACTTACTATTTTTGTCTATCTTTTGTCATATTACATACGCCTCTTTTCCCCGTAGAGGGGTAGGCAGAGATCACGGATCCCTATCCGTCCCGATCCTGACAAACTTCCAACACTGGCGCTTCATTGACATTTAAACACCTCCTCATACACTCGGCGGTTATAGTTTTATCAGTTTGAACTGCATGTGCTTAATACCGTAAGTGAAATACTATATATCATTGTATAAATTGAGTGATAACGAACGCCTTATGACTTTCCCCCGCACACTCCCTTTTTTATTATGGGTAGATAGAGGTTTGAGTGCCCATCTCCGAAATTTCGAAGGCATGTTAGATATAGGTCACTCAAAGCCCGCGTATCACTAGATAGACAGGACCCAACGTGATACGTAATGACAAAAAAATAAAACGCGTTCACGACCACTAACCCTTGTGAGGTAGTCAGAGGTTCAGGTATCCATCTCCGCAATTGCGAAGGTAGTATTTCTATGGACACCTCGAACCCACGTGTTGACCTGATAGTCAGTACTCAATGTGACAGGTGGTCAGCCATGTCGCCATTTACAAGCAAAACCGTCGTACGTAGTGGACCGTATTGCCGTATACAGGCACTGGCTATATCCTGAGCGAGAGGCAGGTTTCCTCACTTTGTTTGATTGAGTGATAAGTACTAACATATCTTCTAAATAGATTCCATCCATCTCTTAGCGGTAAGAATGGCAGCTAGTTAGTTCACAGACGTCCCAGGCGAGCGCGTGCTATAAGATATTCTCGGGTGGTAGGCGTAAGCAGACATTTGGGTCAAACAACGGCGAAGCGGCCTTGCCACGGATTCAGATCTCTACGGAGCTGATAATACGCATAAACATGTGAAAATATAGACTATATATAATAATAATAATATTGTAGGACTTTATTACACCAATTGAACTAGCCCCTTGGTAAGTACATTTAAGACTTGTGTTAAGGGTACTAATCAACGTAAATTTAAGAAATATACTTATTATATATAGATAAATACAAATATAGCGTATATAATCAACGACCAGACTGGAAGGCAGAAGAAAAGCGTAGTTCTTAACTCTGCCTCCACCGGGAATCGAACCCGGGACCTCACGATTAGCGTTCCGGCGTCTTACCGATCGAACCACGGAGGTCGTCAAAATAATATAATATGTATATACGATAGTCGTACTAGAAATACAAATTAAAACTATACACTTAAAATACAACTAATAATTAATTATAATGAAATTATTAAAAAGAAAAAAAAAACATTATGCATTTACAAAAAAAATACTATTTCTTTATTATTCAACATAAGTACAGTAAAAGTATATTCATAGAACGCCGATATATATGAATAAGGAAAAAAATACTAAAAAAAGATGACGTTAGAATACCTAGAGTACCCGCCACATACGGTGGCAGTAGCCAAACTTGGAACTAAATTTGACGTTTCCGCCATTGCGTGTTATTTTGTATGAAAAGTAAATTTAGTATTACCAGCGTTGTGTTTTTTGCCCACTCTTTGTAATTTTTATGTTTGTTAAGGGTGATTATAATAAATTGATTTCCGGAGTTTCTTGTTAGTTCTTCTCCAAGCTAGGGTCTCCGCTGATCTAACCTCGGTAAAAAATATGTAAAGACAATGCTCAGTGCCATGTTTGAAATAATAGTTTTAAGAGATTCGCGATTTATACTCATGATATAAGATATAAGGGTGTGTATAAGATTGATTGCAGCTGTGGGAAATCCTATGTCGAACAGACTAAACGGTCTATTGCGGACAGAGTGAAGGAACACATAATATATGTAATATATAATAAGAAGGATAAGTCCCGTTAATTATTAATCATGTTTGAAATAGTATAATAAACATATTTTGACTTTGATATATTAATTTGTTTTATTTGAGTTTATAGCTCTGCAACCAAAGATCGTTACAAATGAAACCTATAATGTTTCGAGCCGTATGGCACAGTGAGTGCTAGTTTTGGCGTGTTTACTGGTAACACTGAATTACGCGACTGTGGCGACGCCTCCAACTGCCACCGTATGTGGCGCGATCTCTATAACCATCGAGTGTCTATAAGGAGATTTTTTTTTTTAAATTCTTTATTTAAAGACTTACAACCATAAAGATTATGCCAGTCTATAAGGAGGTTTATGAGTGTCAATGAAGCGAAAGTGGTCTGTCAGGATCGGGACAGATGGGGATCCGTGATCTCTGCCTATGCCTCTACAGGGAAAAGTGGCGTGATGTGTATGTATGTACTATGACATAATTGTAAGAAAAAAAAGTAAGTTAAAAATGGGCTAAGTGTTTAATTTACGTATCAGACTAACACGAGATTAAAAGAAAAAAAATATGTTTTTTAAGGGTTCTATTAAACGAACATAGAATAATACGAAAATGCTCACTAAAAATACTGTTTTGTACACCAAAATAACACAGTCTAAACCCAAATCTAACCTTTGCTGTGCGTTTAGCTACATTTTGGTGTAAATTTCTGTATTTTTGATGTGCATTTAATTATGTTCCGTTTTTTAAATGACAGAGAATTCCCGTCACGTTGGTAAGTTTAACAGCTCTCACCATATGCTTTCTCGGTGGAATTGTGGCAGTGTCCCGTTAATTTCACGACCACGGTCATTACCACTTTAGAGGCAGTCTATTCGAGGCACGACTGTCAAACGCGTGGCAGAAAGGCACACGGGCCAAGTCACGGCGCATTAAAAAGTAATCGGATTAAATAAAAAATGACAGTGACGTATTAAGTGAAAACGCGCGCCTTTTCTCGAAAATATTTTATTTTGCATTTCTTGTTGTTTTGATTGAAAATTGTGTTTTTAATATAAAAGGGGATTTTTTATAAAGTGGTAGTGTTTATTAATTTGTCGCGATGTTGAAGATTTATGTGATTTGTTTGGTAAGATTATTTTCCTAATTTATATAAGTAATACTAAGTTAAATACCGATATACCTTCAAACAATATTTTTTCTTTACTAAGCATCTTAGTCTATGTCCATTTTTTAATTTTAGCCACTAAATAAGTTTAAATTCATTGATATATTTTTGTTATATTAGTTATTAATTTTTAAGTTGTTGTTGATTATTTAATTAGCGATATAACGGAAGTATTGAGAAATCATAAATAGTTTAATAAATCTAAAGACGCGGTTCTATATCAGTGATTGGAGACATTTTTCCGAAAGCGGGTGTATGTAGCGTGAAGAGCAGAAGAGCATGCATGAGAAGGTTAATGGATTTTAGTGTGACGAGATATTTATCAGGATCGTTCACAGTCTTTGTATATCACGAAAGTTATACCACCCAGAACTTTTACCATGAAAATTATTATAGACAAAGACAAACGCGTTCACGACCATTAACCCTTACGGCGTAGTCAGAGGTTCAGGTGTCCATCTCCGCAATTGCGAAGGTAGTCATTCAATGCCCACCTCGAACCCACGTTTTTACCAGATAGTCAGTACTTAATGTGACATGTGTTTAGCCATATTATCTCTATGCATTTAAATTCACATTTTCGTTAAATTATTTAAAACTAATCCCAATTACATACATACAGACAAAAACTGTACTGTACAGTCATTTATTAACTTCTTAAGCCCTTATGAAGATACAATTTCCATACTCACTATAAATTAGAACTTATACAGATCAATTTGGAGACATTCTTCTTAAGGTGTACGTAGTGTGAAGAACAGAAGAGCGTGCATGAGAAGCTTAATAGGTGTGAGTGAAGCAAGAGAGATTTGACACCCGTTCCAGGTGGCGATCGATTGTCTCTGCCTATCCCGTTAAGGACGTAGAGACGTGAAAATATGCCTATTTGTCTATTGTTATTTATTTTTTCTCTTGTTCGTTGACTCTGATCGCAAACCTCTTTATTTAGTAATATAATAATATTGTTGGACATTATTACACCATTTCAACTAGCCCCTTGCTAAGTACATTTAACACTTGTGTTAAGGGTACTAGTGAACGTATATTTATGAAATGTATACATATTATATATAGATAAATACATATATAGCATATATAATCAACGACCAGACTGAAAAGCAGTAGAAAATCGTTAGTTCTTAACTCTGCCTCCACCGGGAATCGAACCCGGGACCTCACGATTAGCGTTCAGACGTCTAGCCGATCGCACCACGGAGGTTATCAATATAAATTGTTTTTTATTAGTCTGCTATGGCTTCAACTAACTGTCAAAAGTCCCGATAGGATATCAACTATATACCGTAATAGTACTAACTGTAGCAGTACCAAATATAGTTTATAGTACGTACATATAGTTTGAACATGTTATGCGGATGAATGATAGTAGATTGACAAAAGGAATATGGGTGAAGTGGAAGGCCGGTTACGTAGGGTACAGCGCAATAGAACGTATGACAGTTTGACGCCATATTGAAAAAGGATTACATTAGAAGTACCTATAACTGCCGAGTTTATGAGAGTCAATGGAATCAAAGTGGTTTATCTACCCCTCTACAGGGAATCAGGCGTGATGTGTATGTATTTATAATGTCTATTACTGTCGAATATGTGTATGTTAGAGTCCGGATCGGGTAAAATAGGGATCTGTGACCTTTCTATATGAGAGTATGTACGTTTCAGTTGTACATACATACACATTCACGTCCTTTAACCCCTCTCGAGGTGGACAGAACCTCGGAGATACAATAATATGACTTAGATCACTTTTTAGCATCAATATTAGAGCCGGTTTGTCATATAGGACATTAGTGACAGATTGCGAGCTAATTTCTTATTAAAATCCATTTACTCTTAGCCTCTTACAACATGCCGGTAAGAACGGCAGCTAGTTAGCATTCTTTTTACGTCCCAGCTAATCTTATGGGACTAAAACTTACTTAATATCAATCTTACACATTCATACATTAATTCTATAACATGCCGGGAAGGAAGAACGGCAGCTAGTTAGCATTCTTTTTACTTTATATCACGGGACTTAGTATCAATCTTTCTTATAACCCGCTTCCCCTTAGATACAAGACTAAGAACAGTTAGCATACATTACATGCTCTGTTTGGGAAACCGTCTGAGCATCACTTTTCCATTGCTGGCTCCGTTAACTCAAGATTGCAGTTATTATAGACGTAAAACATACGCTTCACGACTTGTATATACACTCCCTTTTTTACTATGGCGGGGTAGTCAGAGGCTTGAATGCGCATCTCCGAAATTTATATTATAGACGTAGTTATAGATATTGGGTCCCGTGCTAGTAAAAACTGGGACGTAAAAAGAATGATAACTAGCTGCCGTTCTTGCCGTGTTGTAGGTAAATAGAATTAATGGGTACGGAATAGTGTGATTTGTGAACATGGTTTGAAAGTAGTGATGAAAATAGAGAAAGGTATGTTAAGGTTTGGGTACATGGAGTGGATGGATGAAAGGAGGGTTACAAAAGGAATCTATAAAACCAAAGTGGAAGGTAGAGTTGTACAGGGTAGGCCGCCTAGAACCTATACAGATCAAATTAGAGACATTCTTCTCAAGGCGAGTGTACGTAGTGAAGAATAGAAGAGCATGTATGAAAAAGTTAATGGGTGTGAGTGAAGCAAGAGAGATTTGTCAGGATCGTTCCAGGTGGCGATCGATAGTCTCTGGCTATTCCGTTGGGGACGTGGAGTTGTTAATATATGTATTTGTGTAAATAGAATTTATTGGGCGAGGGGTAGCAACCTGTAACCAATGTTCTATATGACATCACAACCCCAATATTTATGCTGGTTTGAACGAGATTCTGTGAAGCCTTAAATGTTTATTATGAAACCTGCCTATCCCTTGGGATAGGTAATAACCAGTGCCTATATATGGCGATACGGTTGATATATCTAGTGAAACGTGAACTTCGAGTTACCATACCTAACATGCCTTCGGAATTTTGGAGATAGGCACTCAAACGTCTGACTCCCTGCCACAATAAAAAAGGAAGTGTGTATACACATAATGATACGTATGTATGTACATAATGATACTTTAAAAATCTAATGTGTTATTGTAAAAACAAGAATATGAAATTCCCAGAAAAAGTCTTCAAATTTCGCTCCATCGCATTTCATGTCAAAAATGACAGTTTGACTTTAACTTATTTATTTCTGACCAAGACTTGGATAAGCGGCGAAAGTGTCATTTGGTGTTTTTTACAATTTTCACGGCAATTTCTACGGTTAACCGATTTTTGAGCTCAACTTTCTTCGTGAATTAGGAGTAATTGCTCGTTAAATGCTAACGAAACCGCTCGTTAGGTGGATACTTCTGTGTAACAGATACATATACATCACGACCGTTAAAAATGGAGAGGTAGACACAGATCATTGTTTACAATAGTTTCGTCCATTATTCCTTCGTAAATACTCGTGCAAATATATGTACTTGGCGGTTATATGTACATATTTACATACACAATATATGTAATACACTAACGACATAATTCTCTAAAATGAACGATGCAAAGTCCTTAAGACTTTCATTGAAATTATTCATATAAAACGCAAACAGAAAACCATGTATGAGAAGGTTAATGAATGTGAGTGAAGCAAGAGAGATTTGTCACCCGTTCTAGGTATCGATCGATAGTCTCTGCCTATCCCTTTGGGGACGCCTTCTTTCTGTCTTTATGTAAAGCACAATAGAAATAAAAATCTAAGGCGTTTGTTTACTAAATTAATCCCTTACATTTTTCCTATTCTCTTTGCTTTTACCACTTGTCTTAGTGCCCAAATAGTCAGCACCTAACGAAACAGATTCCCTTAAAGTTTTATACAGAATCTGACTATTGTCTATTCGTAAAATAGATAGGAAGGTAAACACGTATAAATTCACGTCCTTTAATCCCTTTCAAGGTGGACAGAATCTTGGAGACATGAAACATCTTCTTGGTCACTTTATTAAGATGTATATTGGGGGAATATTGGTGACTGGTTGCTAGCCTATCGCCCAATACATTCCACATACCCCTAGTCCCTTGAATACTAGCACAGGACACAGCGGTTTTTTTGCACCTTCGAAGTTATATCGCAATTTGGTTGGGGCTCCATAAGGAATCGAACCCGTAACCTTAAGTTACGGAATACACAATAAAGACAAAACGACACGTTCACGACCATTAGCCCTTGCTGGGTACTCAGAGGTTCAGGTTTCCATCTCTGCAATAGCGAAGGTGCAATTCTATAGCCACTGCGAACCCACGTGTTGACCAGATAGGCAGTACTCAATGTGAGGTGGTAAGCCATGTCCCAATTTACGAGCACTGACTATTACCTGTTCGGGGAACAGGTAGCTTTCCTCACGATGTTTTCCCTCACCGTAGTATTCGATATCTGATTTCGGAATACCCATAACTTAAGTGATAAGTGGACTGAATTCTGATACCGTTGGTAAACAAGGCATGGCTCGGTGGCACAAATACTTGGGCCTGAAAATACCGTTTCTATGACGTCAGTCGACGTAAACATACTAGTCCAAATACGTCATACTTGTTTACCCTTTTGGGGTGTATGGAAGCTTGGATTTAATGTAAGTTAGTTTGAATGTCAATAGCGAAGTTATTTGTTATACTGGGAAGTAAGGCAGATAGTTATCATTCGGTCTCTTACTAACATTTCATAAGAACTAAATTAAATTAAACAGAATGTATGCAAAATTTCGTAACTATCACTACACAAACAGTAATATTTAACGTAATTATAGTGTTGTTAATATGTATATAAGTAATATAATTGTAATTACGCTAATATCTTCTATAATATATCCATATATATTATACTTTTCCATGTGAGACAAGCCGAAATTTTATACGTAAATGAATATTACCTTTGTCCTGTGCTTGTCTGGGTTCTAAAAAGAATGCTAACTAGCTGCCATTCCTCCCGGCATGTCGTAGGAGGTGACTAAGGGACTAGGGGTAAATATGATCTATAGGCCATAAGCTAGCAACCTTTCACCAATGTTTCATTATAATATCGCAAGTTTATTCGTGCTGATAAGTGACCTGAGTTTCTTTCCCCCCTAAAAGAGAGTAAAGAATTAATGTATACTAACATAACCCTTTCGAACGGGTACCGTAGGCAACCTCACTTTACAAATAGACTACTGACTAATGGTTAGTCCATCGCACAGCTGTCCTGCATTCCGAAGTGGCGCCAGACTGACTTTCACTGGCTACCACATCCTGAAATGCCGTTATGAACTTGTTCGCGGAATCCGATTTACATACATACTTAAGTAGAGTCGTTAATTGTGGAATTTTATATCTTAAACTAGCGACCCGCTCCGGCTTCACACGGGAATAAAATATATAGCCTACTCCACTATTTAATGGATGTTATTATACATATAAACCTTCCTCTTGAATCACTCTATCTATTAAAAAAAACTGCATCAAAATCCGTTGCGTAGTTTCAAAGATATAAGCATACAAAGGGACATAGGGACAGAGAAAGCGACTTTGTTTTATACTATGTAGTGAAGTGACATACATTCACGTCCTTTAATTCTTTTTAAGGTGGTCTAAACTTTGTTGATATTATAATATCTCCTAGGTCACTTTTTAGGATAATATTCATTCGATGTGGGTTGCGATGTTATATGGAACATTGGTGCACGTTGATAGTGCATCGCCAACTAGCTTTCGTTTGCCCCTAGTCCCTTAGTCGCCTCCTACGACATACCGCAAATAACGTCAGCTAGTTAGCATTCTTTTTACGTCTTTTAATTAAGTTTAAGGACAGAACCTCGGGGATTAAATTTATATAAATAATATAATATAAATATTGGGATTATGACATTTGTAATAATGAGTGCTTGTTAATGGCGACATGGCTTGCCACTTGTCACATTGAGTACTAAATATCTGGTCAACACGTGGGTTCGAGGTGGCCATAGAATTACTACCTTTGCAATTGTGGAGATGAAATAATTTTTTTTTTGTCTTTTGTCTATTTGTGACAGATTCCAATTAACCCCTAGTTCCATGCCAGGAAGATCGGCAGCTAGTAAGCATTCTTTTTACGTCCCAGCTACCATCGATCAGATTTTAGCTTCTAATCTTCCCCCTTCCTTCCAGATGTTAGTCAGCACCTGTCTGAGCGTGCTGCCGGAGCCCAGCACCACGCCAGCGCCACCTGGTGACAATCTGGAGGAGGAGACCCCCGAGGGTTACTATGCCTTCGTCGAGTCTCCTAATGCCACGCCTCCTAGGTAAGTTTCTTGAGTTTGAGTTGGGATGGAGGCAGAGTTAAGAACTACTACGCTTTTCTTCTGCTTTCCAGTCTGGTTGTTGATTATTTAGTTTTGTATTTATCTATCTATAATCAGAATTTTGGTACTTCAATAATAAATTCAAATTTTATACTTTTGCTAATCCACTACAAATGCCATAAATTTGACGTAGCTCAGTTGTTTGGAGCTTGACTCTGTATCAGTGGGTACAGGGTTCAAATCCCGCTTGAGCATGTACCAATGGAAATGATGTTTAATGAATTTCTATGTACATTTTCGTAATAATAATACATTTACGAAATGCAACGAATACTCCGGTGAGGGAAAACATCGCGAGGAAACCTACCTGTTCCGCGAACAGATAATAGTGCTTGTAAATGTTGACATGGCTTGCCTCCTGTCACATTGAGTACTGACTATCTGGTCAACACGAGGATTCGAGGTGGCCATAGAGTTACTACCTTCACAATTGCGGAGATGGAAACCTGACTACCTCGCAAGGGTTAATAGAGTCGTTCTATTTAAATTACATTCAATAAATTGTTTGAAATTAGGTTTAAAACAAATTAAATTCAACAAAATCAAGTACATATGTTTATGAGCATTAGTAGGAACTTTTAGTCAGTTAAAAAGTACGTATCCATTTATTTTCTTTTATTTCCCAGGGTTCGACCCCCACCATACAAGCGCGGAGGGGCTTCTTGCCTGCAAAGTGGGGGGGCTGCGAGGGTGTCCGCGAACAACCTGTGTGGAGACTTGAACCGGGGCGTGGTCCCTGACAACCCTATGGGACAGGCCATTGATGGGGAGCCCTATCCTTTGTAAGTAATTATGTTTTTTTTATAGTGTATTCGCGTTAAGAAAATAGTGACGTCATCATTACCCAAACGATTTGACCAATGAGACGTGACAACGGTTGTCTGCCATTGGTCCAAGAGACTTGTTTTCTCATTTACTCACGTCTCATTGGCCAGTTTAACCTCTGATTATCATGACGTCACTATTTACTTAACGCGAATAGGCTATAATTCTTTATTAAGCCATTCACCACTAAGGTTATGTCGGCTGAAGTACAAACACTGATGCCACGGCGTTTGAACTTCTTGTTATTCCATCGCCATGGTTACGCCAACGCCGCCAGCCGCTACAACCGAAGAAAAACGAAATCGAAGCTTCAATTCTTCTCTTCCTTGTTCTTCGGTTCGTTGCAGTTGAGGATCCAAATCTTATCCCAAAGCGAACATATTTAGCCAGTTTGGCATCACAATTGACTAAATATTCAGCCGAAAATAAAGATTTGTATTTTCAACTTTCAGTGAGCTGCTGACTTTGTTGACGCACCATAGACGACTGTTTATGTTTCTGTATAATTTTTATTAAATGTGTTTTTGTAACGTGCACTGGGCAAAAAATCCTGAAAGCCGGAGTTTCTTGTTGGTTCTTCTTCGAGCCAGGGCTTCCGAACCAACGGTAGAATTAAAATGCTAAAATACAACCAGTGTCAGGCAAATGTTTTGACTTTCAATGAATGTACTGTACTTATGTTGAATAAAAACATTTGACTTTGAAGTATGCAGTGCTAACTAGCTGCCGTTCTTGTCATGTTGAAGGAGGCGACTAAGGGATTAGGTTAATGGAATCTATTGGACGATGGTTAACTTGTTACCCAAATTCTATGACGTTCAAACCCAATATTTATGCTTAAAGTGAGCTAGGAGATTTTATATCTCTAAGGTTCAGTCCACGTTGAATAGGATTAAAGGATGTAAGTGTATATGTATGTTGAATTATATACTTTGATTAGTGTATTAGATAGCAGCTGGAACGTAATTAGACTGATAACTAGCTGCCACTGTTTCCGATTTGTAATGGTCAATGAAATTTTTTGGGCGATAGGCTAACAACCTGTCAGTATAATAGTAATATTCGATATCAATGCCATCTCGATATATCGACGGTAGAAAGACTAACTAACTTCACAGGAGAGAGATACAATGTTTTAAAAGGTCAAAAGAGAAATTGTAAAAAATCTAATTTTTGTAAACTTAGAAAATCTATCAATAATTGGTTTTTTATACAACTTTTTTTGACTTCGCTCTCATGTAAATTTATGAAATGGAATATTAGCAACATAGCCTTTCCACCGTCGATATATCGTGATGACACTGATATCAAATATAGGTGACAGGTTGTTAGCCTATCGCCCAATAAATTCAATTGGCTATTACGAATCGGAAACAGTGGCAGCTAGTTATCAGTCTAGTTACGTTTATTTTAAAGTTTTAAAGTCAGTCTAGTTAAGACTTTTTTACTTTCAATAAGTGATTTTACGATGAATAAAAGAATTTCATTCCATACACTTTTGTGCTTTACACAAACCTTTTCATTAAACCTTTGTTCCAGTGAACTAATAAGGAACGCAACCCTCCGCTTCCTGTCTCGCACTCTGCCAGTGTTGAGGGCCGATGACACGCTACCAAGAGTGACCCACCTCACCCAGACGCCCTCTGAAGAGGCACAGAGGGAACAGAACCGGTAAGGCATATAACTGGGGGTTTAATACTGTCTTGGCGAATGCACATAACCCTCATGGTTTTAGCATAAGATCGGCGCAATGATTGTACTTCAATCATTGTATATATGCTGAGCTGGGACCATTTCACTGGGCAATGACATGCACATGTAGGATTTAATAAGTTACTTGTTTAAACTTCTTTTCTCTTTTTTTAAGTTCCTGTCTGTGTATGTCAATGTGTTTATATGAATAAAGCTTATTATTATTAACATACATACGTGTACCTAAAGGTCCTAGGTTCGAATCCCGGCTCTTGCCCCAATGAATGAAATTTAAATGTGTGTTTTATGCACGAATTTAAATTTTATTCATCGGCCAGAGCCGGAGAGAACGGAGTGTGTATCACGACTTGTAACTCCTTTTTGATTGTGGTTAGAGGCTTGAGTGCCCATCTTCGAAATTTCGATGGCGTATTGAGTATGGGTCACTCGAAGCCCTCGTTTCACTAGCACTACAGCATCTAACGAGATAGATAGTAAACCGTATCGTCTTATATAGTCACTGCCTTATTACCTATCCCGAGGGATAGGCAGGTTTCCCTCACGATGTTTTCATTCTCCGCGACTGTATTTCTTATGTTAGTTTATATTGTACATAAACATACGCTTCACGCCTTGTACATACACACTCCCTATTTTATTATGGCGGGATAGTCAGAGGCTTGAGTGCCCATATCCGAAATTTCGATTATTTAATTTTATATTCTAGCCATAAATAAATAATTTAAAGCCGTATCAAAATCCGTTGCGTAGTTTCAAAGACTAAAGCATACAAAGGGACAGAGAAAGCGACTTTGTTTTATACTATGTAGTGACTATACAAGGACGAAAGGCAGCTAGTTGCCAATCTATTTACGTCCGCATGATTAATAACTAACGGGACTTATCGCGTAAGTTTTCATCCGTGGCTACTGCAACGTAGCCGAAACGTCGGGTTAATAAAGGTAACTTTATATATAAAAACTTACGCGATAAGTCCCGTTAGTTATTAATCATGAGTATAAATCGCGAATCTCTTAAAACTATTTATATCCATTTTAACATACATATTTTCCATACAGAATCGCGTACCGCTACAAACGTGGCACTGAAGCGACATCTACCAAGGAAACCGAAACCGTTGCGACTCAACCCCCAAAGGGGGTAAACAGGGAAGCGAGGAGCAAAGACACTAGCAGCTTTTGTGAGAACGGTGGCGTGTAAGTATTGTCTTGGGTTCGATTCTCGGTGGTGGTGGTTGGTTTGGTTAATCTAGTGTTCAGTAGATTGGTCGTAAAAGGCGATTAAAGTTTGCGAAGATAACTGTAAAATTGTTGGATACAGTAAGTGCTATAATTACATACACACGCTTCACGACTTGTGTATACACACTCCCTTTTTTATTATGGCGGGGTAGTCCGAAATTTCGAAGACATGTTAGGTATGGGTCATTCGAAGTCCGCGTATCACTAGATAGACAGCACCCAACGTGATAGGTAGTGACCCGTATCGCCGTATATAGGCACTGACTATTACCTATCCTGAGGGATAGGCAGGTTTCCTCATGATGTTATTTCATATTTAGTAGTAGGTCACGTAGAACATATACAGATCAAATTGGAAACGTATACAGATCATTCTTCTCTAGGCGGGTGTACGTAGTTAAGAACAGAAGAGCATGTATGAGAAGGTTAATGGCACACCCATTAACCTTCTCATACATGCTCTTGAGAAGCAAGGGAGGTAATAATAATAATATTTTGACATTATTACACCAATTGAACTAGGCCCTTGGTAAGTACATTTAAGTCTTGTGTTAAGGGTACTAGTCAACGTATATTTAAGAAATGTATACATATAATATATAGATAAATACATGTATAGCATATATAATCAACAACCAGACTGGAAAGCAGTAGAAAAGCGTTGTTCTCAACTCTGCCTCCACCGGGAATCGAACCCGGGACCCCCCGATTAGCATTCAGGTGTCTAACCGATCGCACCACGAAGGTCGTCAAATTGATTTCGTCGGAGAGATTTGTCACCCGTTCCAGGTGGTGATCGATAGTCCCTATATGACATAGAGGCGTGAATATATGTATATATGAAGTAAAAATTAAGTGATGTTCCATTAAACATTGATAAGAGTTACCTACATCCAAGAATATGTGTTTGGAGGCATACGAATATCTACATATGTGTTATCTACTAAAATTTGACTTTATAAGTACCTATAACCGCCGAGTGTGTATGAAAAGATGAGTGAATGTCAATGAAGCGAAAGTGGTATGTCAGGATCGGGACAAATGGGGATCCGTGATCTCTGCCTACCCCTCTACAGGGAATCAGGCGTGATATGTATGTATGAATAGTAAAACTGTTATGCCACATATAAACTCTACCTATTCTCTATCGAAAATCAGTCATAACGTAGTAAATAAAACACTTTTTTTCCTTTATAAGTATTTACTATACAGTACAAAATTCCACTAATCACTATTAACAAACTCCTCAATTTCACTCTTCACCATTTTGAACACTTCATCATTAGTGATACGACCATCAATGATTTTCACTGAATCATCCTTTTCAATCTGAAATAAGAAAACATACTTTAAAAGGGATTCGTGATCTCTGCTTACCACTATATAAAATGGTATACTAAAACTTATACTAGACATTAACCCTTGAAGAATAGTCAAGGTTCAGCAACCTACGTGTTGACCAGATAGTCAGTGCTCAATGTGACAGGTGGCAAGCCGAGTCGCCATTTAACTATTACCTGT
Organism: Leucoptera coffeella; assembly: GCA_030578115.1. Classification (NCBI taxonomy): domain Eukaryota; kingdom Metazoa; phylum Arthropoda; class Insecta; order Lepidoptera; family Lyonetiidae; genus Leucoptera; species Leucoptera coffeella. Next base: position 71,003 of record JAMBLF010000529.1, read on the forward strand.
TCGGGAAACAGATAGGTTTCCTCACGACATTTTCCCTCATCGTAGTATGTGACGCATTTCGTACATGTATTTTTATTACGAAAATGTACATAGAAACTCATTAAACTTCATTTCCATTGGTACATGCTCAAACGGGATTTGAACCCTGTACCCTCGATACAGAGCCAAGCCCCAAACAACTGAGCTACGGCGAATTCAACTTTTACTTAACATTTATTAATTAATATGTGATATACTTCTTAAATACACGTTGACTAGTACCCTTAACACGAATCTTAAATTAACTTACCAAGGGGCTAATTCAATTGGTGTAATAATCTCATATAACCTGTGATATAACATAAAACAGCATACGCTTCACGACTTGTATTATGGCGGGGTAGTCAGAGGCTTGAGTGCCCATCTTCGAAATTTCGAAGGCATGTCATGTATGGGTCATTCGAAGCCCGCGTATCACTAGATAGACAGCACCCAACGTGATAGGTAGTGAACCGTATCGCCGTATATAGGCACTGACTATTACCTATCCTGAGGGATAGGCAGGTTTCCTCACGATGTTTTCCCTACCGTTACCGTAATAATGTCCTAAATATTATTATGATTACCTCGCTCCGATATTGCAAGTGGCGTGGCCAAACGCATTTTTCAAAGTAGCCCGGTACATCTGGTGGGTCGTAAACCCTTTTGCTGCGACGAGACAGGCATTCCTCGTAGTCTAGGACTATGTAATACCTAGAAAATAGATATTATTATATACGTATTTCTTATTATAACATAAAAACATACGCTTCACGACTTGTGTATACACACGCCCTATTTTAGTTTGAGTGCCCATCTCCGAAATTACGCAGGCATGTTAGGTATGAGCCACTCAAAGCCTTCGTTTCATTAGATAGACAGCGCCCAACGTTATAGGTAGTGAACCGTATCGCAGTATATAGGCACTGACTATTGCCTATCCTGAGGGATAGGCAGGTTTCCTCACGATAATTTCCCTTACCGTTAGCGACTGTAAATTTCTGTACGTAAATGAAAACCACATTTTTATATTTCATTCATTGGCACATGCCAGAGTCAAGATTCGAACCTAGGACATCTTATAAGAACTCTGATGTCTTCCCATTAGGCTACGGCTGCCAAAAGCCAAAATTTCCTTCAAATCCTAGTTTTAACTTAGTTTCGCTTAACAAATAATTAATATCTATTAGAATAATTGCATTTTTGTTGAAATAGGCATCACAAATATATATAATATAAATACGGACTAAACAAACTCGGCCATATATATTATTAATTCTATAATTTTCACCATTAACAATGTAGTGTCCCTTTCTACTGTATCAAATTGTGCAACAGAGATAGCACTCTATTCTCATTTAAACAGACTATAGTATACATACACATCACGCCTGATTCCCTGTAGAGGGGTAGTCAGAGATCACGGAGCCCCATCTGTCCCGTTGCTGACAGACCACTTTCGCTTCACTGACACTCATACACACTCGGCGGTTATAGGTACTATAACATACTCACTTCAAATGACACAACCGGTTGATAGGCATGTAATTGAGGGCGGTGAATCCTTCGACTATCAGGAATTTATTCCTGGGGTGGGTAGGCAGGGCCGTGTTGCTAGCCAGGGACTTGTCTTTGCCCGCCATTGTTGATTGTATGTCCTGAAAATGTAATTTCTAATTATAGTTGAGTTCAAAGTTAAGGCCCTTACTCTACTAATTACTAAATTTGACAGCCACACAACTGCGTTACTTCTGCGTCTCGGCTGTAAAAGTGGCACTCTGCTAATATTTTGATTGCCACAGTTGTGCCTCAATAGCGAGTCAGTGGCGCTTCAGTGGCAACTCAAAGTACAGAAATGTCAATAGTGGAGTACTAAATATATGGCTATTGAACTGACATTGACGGACGTTTGGTTAGTGGACTAGCTTTTTTGTACTTCAGATGTAGATGGATAGCGCTTCAGTGACCAAAATTTGTTAGTGGAGTGCCAAAAGTGTCAAATTACGGCCACTGAAGTATTACAGTATCGCTACTGAAGTAATATTGTGGCTAAAATAAATCATTGGAGTAAGGGCCCAGTTGTTGGAGATTTACTCTGTATCAGTGGGTACTGTGTTCACACCTCGGGGCAAGTACCAAATTAAGTTTGCCGTGTCCCGAGCTAGTCTTGGACGCTAAAGAATGCTAACTAGCTGCCGTTCTTTCCAGCCTGTCGAAGGAGGCGACTAAGGAACTGGGGGTATATAGAATCTGTTGGGCAATGAGCTAGCAACCTATAACCAATATTTTATATAACATGACAACCCTACCGACGTAGCTCAGTTGTTTTGGTCTTGGCTCTGTATCAGTGAGTACAGAGTTCAAATCACGCTAGAGCATGTACCAATGGAAATGAAGTTTAATGAATTTCTATGTACATTTTCGTAATTAAAATACATTAACGAAATGCGTCGAAAACTACGGTGGGGTAAACATCGTGAGGAAACCTACCTGTTCCTCGGTAACCTATCAACATGTAGGTTCGAGGTGGTTTTAGAATTACTACCTTCTTAATTACGGAGATGGAAACCTGAACCTCTGACCTACAAGGGTTAATCGTGAATGCGTTCGTACATAACCCACTTACCTTATACATTTGCTCCATATCAAGCGCTCCCAGTATATCATAATCATTATGGTCTATCCCGTCCACCTTAACATGTCTCGGGTCATCATCCTTGAAGAAATACTGATCCTGGTTGAATAGATACGCTGGAGACAAAGCCTCGAGGAGTCTCGAAGCCAGCGTGGTCTTCCCACCACATGTTACGCCTGACACTCCTATTATTACCCAGGATTTGGGTTGAAGGGACATTGTACTGGAAAAGAATGGATAAAGCTATAATTATAGTTAGGAATGCCTATCTGTTGGGATAGGTAGGCCAGTGCCTGAGTATGGCGATACGGTTCCAGAGTCAGACAAGGCAAGACCCATGACTTATAATAATAATAATAATCTATCCGTTGGTATAGGTAATAGCCAGTGACTGTATGCGGCGATACGGGTCACTACCTGACGTAGGTTGCTGTCTATCTAGTGAAACGAGGGCTTTGTGTGGCTACCTTGGGTGGCTTTGTGTGATGGCCTACCCCTCCACAATAAAAAAGGGAGTGTGTATATATACTCAAATTGTGAAGCGTATGTTATGTTTAAAGCTAAGATGTAATTAATCTATGCGGGATATTCAGAGTTTTGTATGTCCATCTTTGTAATTGAGAAGTAATTCTATGAACACCTCGAACCCTCGTGTTGATCAGATCGTCAGTACTCAATGTGACAGGTGGTAAGCCATGTCGCCATTTACAAGCACTAACGATTAAATACTCGGGGAACAGGTAGGTTTGCTCATGACGTATTTTCCTCACCATAATATTCAAGTTAGAAAAACCTTAGTAGTTACCAAAAGTCTTAATTAAATTTAAAACTTACATACCTATGTACAAATCTTTCACTAACACTCACTAAACTCCTACAAAACCTATACACTACAGATTTAGTTTTCGTTAACACTTTATCACTATAAATCACTTTTCACTTTATTCACTATTCTTGTAATTTGATCAATGTAAAAGTCATTAGACCTCCAATAAATATTACTCCAAAATAAACGCAGAATAGTAGAAAATAATGCGGTTGAGGCACATAGGGGTATATTATACCATCTGTAAAAAGAAATAAATATATTATAACTAGATGAATAAATACATGAAACATAATATAATAATATTTGGATATTATTACACCAATTGAATTAGCCCCTTGCTAAGTACATTTAAGACTTGTGTTAAGTGTACTAGTCAAAATATATTTAAGAAATATATATATACTTATTTTATACAGATAAATACATATATTGCATATATAATCAGCGACCAGACTGGAAAGCAGAAGAAAAGCGTAGTTCTTAACTCTGCCTATATTTCTCTGGTTCAGACCCAGGATCTCACGATTAGTGTTCAGGCGGCTAACCAATCGTGTCACGGAAGTCGTCGATATACAATGCATAAAAAGGATAAACACGTAAACAGACTTTTAATTAGCTGCCATTCTTTCCGGCATGTCATAGAAAGCGACTAAGGGTAATAGAATCTATTGAGCAAAAGGCTAGCAACCTGTCACCAATGTTTCATTATGACAACGCAACCCTGATATTCATGCTAAAAAGTGACCTAGAAGATTTTATATCTCCGAGGTTCAGTCCACCCCAAAAGGGATTAAAGGGTGTGAATGTATGTATCTATAAAACTTACCTGTTTCCAGAAATGGGTAAGAATTAATCCAAATTGAAACCAACGTAAATATTGTTAGACAGATAGTTATAAGAATACGACCTATTGACTTTTGAGATAAATCCATATAAGATTAACTTTTACACATTAAAATTCAGTTCAGTTCAATTCAATGTTACTTTCACTTCAATTCAATTCAATATTTAGCTGCAAAAGTATTCTTGTTCAAATTGCCCAAATGATTCTTCGGGGAACAGAATAGATTTAGGCTCCTCCCCCTTTTGTTCTTTATAGTCTGATAGCGGTTTGCCTTTGACTGCCCGTTCGACTATCTGAAAACAGATTATCATTGTTATTGTTGTGTATTATTATCATAATAGCGTTGAGAACAATCCATATTAATAATGGAACAATAGTTATTGTCATACTAGTTATCATATCATTATTAGTTTATCTAATTAAATATTTTAATATATTACTGTGAATTCGTTTGTTGCTCTTAGTACATTAGTCACACCTCTCACATTTTACTAGACCATATTTTTAGCAACTTAGTTGTATAGGACGTCAGAGAACCGTGTCCTAAAATACAGGTTTGTAAAAAGCTAGTTCTGGAGCAGAAGTCAAATGTATTATAGCGATAATTTTTGTCAATAAAGATTTATTATTTGTTATTATTAATTTAAAGAAAACATGCACATGCTTTATGACCAATTTGGAGTTGACAGAGGCTTGTGTGAGCATCATCAAATTTTCAAGGTGTTAGGGTGATTAAAAGCCACATTTCACTAAATAGTCAGTATCTAATGTGAAGTGGTGGTGTTTCCTGTTGCCATGTGGACACACTGACTATTGTATAAAGGTAATTAAATTCTTACATTTATTGAAATCGATAGATAATATAAGTTGGACAACCAACAGATATTAATCAAAGCAGTAACTATAATAACTATAATAGTATAGATTATTTATATCAGTTTCATGAATCATTCAATCAATATAAAATTACCTACATTCATATAATTGGTAACGTTTTTGAGTATATCATTCACTATACTATAAATAAGAATTTATCATATGAACTGTAGCTTTGAAGCATGAGTATAAACATTTTTTAATATAGTTAAGTCTTCCTATAAGCACGGCCTATGCAACTAGGTCAAAACGTCGGGTGAAATAAAGGTATTTATATCTTTATTAATTTATCGTGATATGACCCTAACTCAAATAGTAAATAAAATGAGTATAAATCGCAAGTGTTTAAAGATAATTATTTTAATGTTACCTTTTTGGAGATTTCCTGACTGGTCACAGATTTAGATAACTTCAGTAAGATCTGTACTTTATCTTCAATGGACTTTGAGTTTTTGTCTTTTGAGAATTTGTCTGTCTTTGACACTTTATGTTTGTTGGCTGCAATGTGGAAATGGTACGATTATTATACAGTCATTATTAACGAACTACTTTGTGTTACATAAATATACATGTACATTCACATCCTTTAATTGCTTACGGGGTGGAGAGAACCCTGAAGATAGGATGATATCTCCCAGGTCACTTTTTAGCATGAATATTAGGGTCATGATGTAACATAGAACATTAGTGACAAGTTGCTAGCCCATCTCTCAATAGATTCTATTAATCCCAAGTACCTTAGTTGTCTCCTAAATATGCCAAGAAGAATGGCAGCTTGTTAGCATTCTTTTTCATCCCAGTTAGCAAAAGATATTGTTTTTTCTAGCAAAGAGCTTGGTGTTTTCCTAAACAATATCAGAAGAAGTTATAAAGATTATCAATTTGATAAGGTTTAATGAATTAAAATGCAAATAAGGTATTTATATTCAAGTTCAGTTTCAAAATTTCAATGGAATACATATCTGTAAGGTTGATTTTTGTGTTGGATAATTTTCATGCAATTCTAATACACTCACTCATTTTAAATTCAGTACAGACTAACATTGTACTGATTTATGGGGACCCTTTAAGGAATGGTAAAGTGTACATATAGATTGATATGACTTAGACATTGGTTGAACCCATGTGAATTCTCTAGTCCTAAGCACACAACAGAACAGAAATCCACTAGAATTTTACATACATAAATTCACACCTCTACATCCCTAACAGGATAGGTAGGGACTATCTATAGCCACCTGGAATGATCCTGACAAATCACTCTTGCTTCACTCACACCTGTTAACCTTACTCTTACTAGGACACACTACGCTAGGAATAAAATGTCTAAATTAGTAAGAAGTATAAAAAAGTAATTACCCTGTGGTTTAGACGTCCGCTTCTTGCGACCTTTGGTTTTTTTATCAATGCTTCCTGAAACAGTGATAAATTATTGTGTAATAAAGATAGAAGCTTCAAGAATGATGATAGAAACTATTTAATCGATTAACAATTCGTTACATTATCTGCGGCAACTACGTAAATTTTTTCAGGTCGTAAAGTCAAGGGCATACAAGGATCAATGTATAATTATTATTATACGTACTTTAGTTGCCATAAACGCTAATTGTGTGTATCAAAGTGAAATAACAACTTACCTTCAGTATCAACAAATTCCAGCGCCTGTCTAAGCAAAGCAGAAGACATTTTAGATGAATAGTAAACACGCAAACATGTGTTATCTTAATATAATACACAAACTATGTAAACTAATAAATTAAGACTTTCTTATAACCTCAATAAGTAGCCTGATGTCGGTAATTTTCTGATTGACAGTTTGGCACTTTTGACGGATAAGTGACAGCAGTTATTATTTTTTTTTAGTTATGCTAGCTATATATGATTAAATAAGGATTTGAAGAATCTGGTTTGAAGAGTTTTTTTTAATTAGTTTTGTGATATGTTGTATAATCTGTTTCACTAAATTGTTATTGAATGTATTTGAGAAAGATATCACGTGATTCAAACAGATGCATGAAAGGCAACAAATGATTAATCCTATTTCTTATATTATTTACCAACTCTTATTTGTAATTATAGTCTGGCTAACGAAAGTAGATACTGAAAAAGCGCGGCAAATTTAAATTATATTAGCATTGCAACCCTAAAATAAAAAGGAAAGGCGGAACAACTCACTTTGATACTTTGACATTTATTTTTATTTTACTAATCATCATCATCATCATCATCTTATGGTACCCCAGTGGTACAAAGGGCCTTCGTGAGAAGTCGCCAACCGCTCCTATCCTGTGCCTTGCACTCCGCGTCCCTCCAACTCAACCCAGCCGCCCTCAACTCAGCGTCGACTGTGCGCTGCCAGGTGTGCGCCGGCCGGCCTGGGCGTCTGCTCCCGTGCGGCCTCCATGTGTATGCTGCCCTGGCGATGTTGTCTTCCGGTCTTCGGAGTGTGTGCCCTATCCACTTCCATTTACGTTGAGCGATTTCACGCTTGATTGGGAATTGGTGGCATTGCTTCCATAGATCCTCGTTTCTGATAGTGTTCGGCCAGAATATGCGAAGTATGAACCTCAGGCATTTGTTGACGAACACTTGCAGCTTGTTCGTCAGTCCCTTTGTCTCCTTCCACGTCTCGCTGCCGAAGAGCAAAACAGACTTCACAATGGAATTGAAGAGGGAAATCTCGATCCGCCTGGTAAGCACATTAGAGTCCCAGACCGGTTTTAGCTGGGCAAAGAAGATGTATTTTACTAATGGATGCTTCCAATTTTGTCCGCGTTATGACGTGATTAAAAGTAGCTTATATAATTTGTTATCTTTTTATTAACTCCATACCAAACATCACACGGATACGTCACTCCATTGTAGCGTATTAAAGGAACAAAAAGAACAAACAAAAAATAACTTAAACGAATATGTACTTCTTAATTAAAATTAAAAAATATCAAGACATTTTGACCGTACTAACCTAACCTAACTATACGTAAGTCAACCATAAAGAAACATCAACAATACGCCAACTTCGGTGTCAGAAATAGGAATACCATACACTAATTCTGATTTTACCAAATTTTTCGGAAAACAGATACAAATTAATTTTCTTTCAAATTAAATTGCCAAGTTTTTTTCTCTACCTAATTAGTTAAGATATAGTGTACCTAATTGCTTAAGCTATTTATTAGACCAACGTAAGGCTTACTGTAGCTCTTGAAATGATCCAACACGTATATACGAAACTTATTTTCGATTAACACAATTTTAGCAGACGTACGAATTTTTAAATCTCATTTTATAAAATTTTCAAAATGAGTTTGTTTTAAAAATGCCTTTTTGGAATTAATTGTTCATTAGTACTTTCTACTTTAAATACCCTAAATTGTAGGGTAAATATCCGATGGTAGGAACACTTTAGTGTTGTCATATAAAATGTTTGCATAATTATCCAGTATCCACTTTCGTTAGACAGACTATAATAGAAATTATTTATTTATATTTTTCATTTTATTATTTATTCATTGCGTCGCGGGTTATACCAACACCCATAATGCTCGACCGTAATACTCTTTAGGGTGAGTTAGAGATTGAGCGTCCATCACTAACTAATTATTATAATGGTCTTTGGCCCGTCAGTACCCATTTTTTACCTTGTTCAAACTTACCAAGTATCCTTTATTAGTCTACGTCGTAAAAAGAATTGAAATGCTGTTAATCTTCCCGCGTGCCGTAGAAGGCGATTAAGGGACTAGGCGTAAATAGAATTGACTTGGCAATGCGCTAGCAATCTGTCTCTAATGTTCCATTATGACATCGCAACTTCAATATTCATGCTAAAAAGTGACCTAGATAATATATATCTGAGGTTCTATACAGGGTGGCGCATTCAAAACGGTCAGTATGGGAAAGTCTGAATCTATAAGAGATACAAAGATTTGTTCTTAGGAACCATGTCACCGATTTTGATAAAAAGAATAACTGCATTCATACTTTATTTGAAAAAATAACTGTGTCCAGTACGGGAATCGAACCCTGTTACTTTTAAAAAATAAACTTGCCCTTTTGATTTTTCTTTTTTAATATCGATTGTGTAGGTCTTAAGCTGTAAATGTCTGTATGCAACATGATGTCGAAAATGAATAAAATGCATTGTTTTGGCATACCTCTTATAGTTTCAGACTTTCCCATACTGACCGTTTTGAATGCGCCACCCTATATATGCGTATTGTGTTTAATCCTACCTAATCATAACTGATTCATTGACACCATTACCTTGTCAACAGATTCTGCATGCTATACCGTGCGATCAATGGCGATGGATCCTCAACAGTGGTGGAACGTCGAGAGGACCCAGGTCCAGCTGCCAACCCTGGGGCACCCCATGTTGCACCAGCTCATGGTGCTCATCCACATCGGTTTGAGGTAGGTATAATAGACTAGTTATATATATACATACATATATATATTAATCAGCCTGTAATAGTCCACTGCTGGACGTAGGCCTCCCCAAGGGTACGCCACAAAAGACGATCTTTCGTGGCCCTCATCCAGCCACCACCAGCAACCTTCTTGAGGTCATCGGTCCACCTAGCAGGGGGGCGTCCTACACTACATATATATATATTATCGGTTGGGAATTCAAGGACCGACGACTTTCACTTCAAGAACTTAACATGTGGTTAGTGTCTAAAAAATGTCGAATTTTTTTGTACTAATTTTGAACGATAGACTGGTTGCGTTCACTAATACTCGTGGTTCTATGTAATTTTTTTTTTGTGACTAGTAACCATAACACAAGTCTTAAATGAACTTACTAAGGGGCTGGTTCAATTGGTGTAATAGTGTTCTAAATAATATTATTATTTATTTAGTCTTATCTGTAAGTATTGATGTAATTAACTACATAGTCATAATATACTTTCTTTCTTCTTCTTTTTATAAAAATAGCGACTACCGTGGCGTGATCGGTTAACCTGTACACTAATTTCGAGGTTCTAGGTTCGATTCCCGGTGATGGCAAAGTTAAGACGATTTATTGTGGTTTGCGGTCTGGTCGTTGAATATATGCTACTATATATCTTTAAATAATAAGTATACATGTGTCCGAACGTGTATGAGTGTCAATGAAGCGAAAGTGGTCTGTCAAGATCCGTACAAATGGGGATCAGTGATCTTTACCTACCCCTCTACGGGGAAACGGGCGTGATGTATACATTACTTTAAATATCTGTATACACAAATACCCTACTTAACCAGGGGCTAGTTCAATTGGTGTATACAAGTTCTATACACTATATTGATATTATATAACTATTATAGGGACCCCCCACTCCCTGTCCGGCTAGAGTGGAGTACGCCACCCCAGTGTTCGCCAGGAACTACCAGGGGGTTTGGAGATACGTGGTGCAAATACCCTATGAAGGGTACTTCACTCAGACAGTCGAGGTTACCAGGTAAGAATAGTGGTAATTGTGTTTGTAGTGTTACCATGGAGTAATTAATAAGAGGAGTGGGCCTTACGCAATATTTGTACGGAAACTAGCGTGACATTACGCGGGGTGAAACGAGGTACGCGGGATGGAGGGGAGATATTACAACCAATCAAAACACGCGGCCAATCAAATTAGGTATCTTCTTTGTACACATTTTTAGACTCCGCACCAATTAAAACACGCCATTTGGACTCCGCACCGCGTAACGGGAACCGCTCCTTACACCGGGTCCTCTTTATATTTGGTTCGTGAGTATTACACACACAGAGCCAAAGTAGGCACATAAAAGAGGGTGCAAAAAGCGAAAGCTTACTTTCATTTTTCTGCCATGGCTTAGGAAACTATGGATTAAGGCGAATGGAAATACATATTAGAAGACATATCATCATGTCTTCAAGGTTTTGTCAACTCCCAAAGAGTTGAAAGGTCGTAAATACACAATTACATATACATTTATTTCTTCTATAGATAGACCCTCGGCAACATAATACTTTCTTAGTCAGTTTTAGTTTTGGGGTTGTTATTGCAATAATATAGATAGAGGTTTCCAACGCATCACCCAATACATTCTACTGACACCTAGCACCTTAAACACTTCCTTAAACACGCCACGAAGAAGACAGCTTGTAAACATTCTATTGACATTACCTCTTTCTTTTGTTCTAATAAGTAGCAACCCGCTCCCGCTTCGCACGGGTATAAAATATATAGCCTACTCCACTATTTAATGAATGTTATTATACATATAAACCTTCCTCTTGAACCACTCTATCTATTAAAAAAACGCATCAAAATCCGTTGCGCAGTTTCAAAGATTTAAGCATACAAAGGGACATAAGGACAGAGAAAGCGACTTTGTTTTATACTATGTAGTGATACTCTTCTTTCACAGATGCATGCAATCCCGCTGTCACTACCTGGACGGTGGCTGTCTGTCGTCGCCCAGATGGGTATCCCTGTTGGTAGCTGAGTTGCACTACCCGCCTACCCAGCCTACACCTGCCCCGGTTACTGAGCTGCCCAATGTGGGAGAGTTCCAGGTAAGAAAGATATAGAAATGTAGTAAATTTTTTAGCAAGGTCTTTTTGTAGAAAGTCAAGAAGAATAGTAATATGTTGGTAAGTTTTAGCAGAAAGGTTTTTTTAGAAGGTAAAGGTTGAAGTGACAGATGATAGTAATTATCAGAAACTAAAATCTACTATTAGACCTCGATGTGTTTACACTTATTACATAGAGAAGAGATGAAACACCCATTAATATTGTTAATAATTAATAACACATTCATTGTACCAGAAAACCCAAATTTGACAATTCATAGTTTATTTTGTATATTCTATATCACTAAACAGCTGCTATATCGTCATGCCTTTCCAAGTTTTTAACGTCTATAGTCTCGAAGTAACTCAATCCTTACTCCTATGTAAATTTATCTTTCTTATATTCAGCAGGATTACCAGCAATTCTTGGAGAAGCGAGCAGGTACCGTGGAGGCATCTACGGAAAAACCTCTGCATTGTGACGGTCATGACGAGATGGGATGCTATCAGGTAATTACAAAAATAATCTATGTTACAACATACATATATAAAATACACGTTCTTCAATCCCTTTCGGAATTGTCAGAGCCTTGGAAACTAAATATTCCTGGTCACTTTTAGCCTTAGTTATTTTTAAACACTCGCGATTTTATACTAATTCTATGTGAGACCGGGTCGTATCATGATAAATTAATAAAGATATCTGATTACCTTTTATATTTTACCCGACGTTTCGACCCAGTTGCATAGGTCGTGGTCGCGGGAATGGCGTTTCAGCTAATGTCTGTCTACCTTCACAATTGGAATTTTTGTTAATTTATAGCACGACACACTACACTCACACTATCCGAAGACACATCTGCACTTTTAGCTTTGATAGAGAGCTATGATGGTGTCTACATATATGCAATATTGATATTAGGGTGCTGGTCATTGACCCTCAGTCCCTTAGTCACCTAATGATATATTTTCCCCGTTTTCTAGGTTCGTTTGTACTACGATTGGTTCTTAGTCCCCGGCTCCTGCAAATGTTGGCGTCCAGACTATTTCGCTCGCTACGTACGCAGGCGACAGAATAATGGAGAACTCTAAGACTATTGACTATTTGACAAGCTTAATGTATACCCTGAACCTATGACTATAACCTACGGTCAACACTAAATGAATTTGAAGCACAAATTGATGCAGAATTATAAGTAATCCACAACTAACCTCATAGTATCTGTATGTGGGGGTACCAATACCCATCATATACGTAATCAATACCCATTTTCTAATATGATAATTAAAGTGAATTGGTTCATATGCAAATAATGTACTTAAAGAGACTAATGTTTGATGTTAAAGCAACTTTTAATATACAAGACAAAAGTGTCAATTAGCGAATTGTGTTAAACATTGTCAAAAGCTCAACGCAGGTCTTAAAACACGAAAAATTATGCTCAAATTGTATGTAAAGTGGTTTTGTACTTAAGTTGTATACGTAAGATTATATTTTAGACCAAATGTTATTAAGATAATGTAAGTTTTGTAAGTATTTATTAAATAATATTTTAACATTAAATCGTTCTAGGGACCAGATTGCATTTATTAAAATTCATTGTCTTGTAAGCTCTAGTTAATCATTTAATAAATAAGTTAATGTTTATCGTGGCTTTTATTTCTCAATAGATATATAAACCTTTAAATAACAACACGATTTATTACCCGTCACATTATATACTGACTATTTGGTTAACCTTATGGTCACGTCTGTGGTAAACCCGGCGACCGTTGGAGCAAAGCGGTTCCTGAATGGTGACGCCCCCTTGCTAGGTGGACCGATGACCTGAAAAAGGTCGCTGGTAGTGGTTGGTTGAGGGCCACGAGTGATCGTGGTTTGTGGCGTAACCTTGTGGACGCCAACGTCCAGCAGTTGATCTGGTTAACAAAGTTGGCTCTTGGTAGCCATAGAATCACTAATTCCGCAATTGCGGAGATGGACACGGGATTTTATGACTTTTATAGGATTAATACACGGAAATAGTCGTGACAGAGTATGTATTAGATTAGTAAAGGGCAAAATATTGAAACAATATGTAGTAAGTAAGACTTTCATCTATTTAATTTCAATATAAAGCATTGAACAGTAATATAAAGTTATCGAGTATTTTAATTTAATTTTAACACTGAATCTATTGAATCTGAAGTTTGATAATACTTTACAAAATACTGCGGTGAACTGAAACATTATAAATTTAAATCAGGTACTTGTCAAATTTAGTCTATGAGCATTTTAAATGTAGGTATTATTTTATCATTGCAATATACATAGAAAATATCTAGAGTACCCGCCACATAAGGTGGCAGTAGCCAAACTTGGAACTAAATTTGACGTTTCCGCCATTGCGTGTTATTTTGTATGAAAGGTAAATTTAGTATTACCAGCGTTGTGTTTTTTGCCCACTCTTTGTAATTTTTATGTTTGTGAAGGGTGATTATAATAAATTGATTTCTGGAGTTTCTTGTTAGTTCTTCTCCAAGGGTCTCCGCTGAACTTCTTCTTCTCAATCGTTACGCTCTTATCAGAGCGGTCGTGGTCTTCATGACGTGGCATCTTGAGCAGCCGAAATGGTTGGTGAACTAACCTCGGTAAAAATATGTAAAGACAATGCTCAGTGCCATGTTTGAAATAGTTTTTTTACATACATACATACACATCACGCCTGATTCCCTGTAGAGGGGTAGGCAGAGATCACGGATCCCCATTTATCCCGATCCTGACAGACCACTTTCGCTTCATTGACATTCATACATTCTCTAATACACTCTCGGCGGTTATAGGTACTCCTAACGTCACCTTTTTTCAATATAGCGTCTATCTGACTGTTACATATATGTCTTATTAGGCCGGCCCCTACGTAACCGCCCTTCCACTTCACTCATATATATTCCTTTTGTCAATATATAGTTTTTTTAATTTGTACTTAGATCATAAAATAACTTTCAAAGAGAGCTTATGATAGGGCCTATTTTGAATAAAAATATTTTGACTTTTGACTTTGGTATATTAATTTGTTTTATTTGAGTTTATAGCTCTGCAACCAAAGATCGTTACAAATGAAACCTCAATATAATGTATCGAGCCGTATGGCACAGTGAGTGCTAGTTTTGGCGTGTTTACTGGCAACACTGGATTACGCGACTGTGGCGACGCCTCCAACTGCCACCTTATGTGGCGGGTACTCTACTGCAACATATAGGTGTCAACTAAGTTTAATGCTGTACTGAAATCTAGAAAAGAAGCGAATCTAAGTGAAATTCTATAAATTACTTTATAAATATATAAAAAATGATTGCTTCTAATCCTACAAGTATTATTGTTGCTATAATACTACATCTACTTGATAATACTGCGAACGTAAACCATTTACATTATGAATAATATTGCTTTTCATTGCTAATACTCAAATGATTAGTAAAAATATTCAGTTAATGTCTTTACTTAAGTATCTATTAAGCTTTATATGAAAATAATACTAAGAAATTGAGCTTAGCTTTAGCGTGAAAGAACAGAAGAGCATGTAGGAGAATGTTAATGGGTGTGAGTGAAGCTAGAGGGATTTGTCGTATATTGCTAACTGAGTTTCACAAACCTAGTGTGATCTTATCCAATATTGATTATAATTTTACAATGAAATTCTAGTAATAAAAATGTAAATGAAAATGATAGACAGCAACCACTTATAATACTTTAGAATCAAACTCACGAGATTTTAGCCTGAAGCAGAAATGATATTTAGCTTACAATATACTACCACTTGATATATCTACAAAATACTATTTGGAATTTCATATTTATGACTTAACTAAATGTCTTAACGACTTAGCTCTTAGCATCACTTAAATTAAGCAAAACTTTTACTTTTCTGTCGATATTTGGTGTACAAATATCCATTCTTTTGGCTCAATTACTCATTTATTCTGATAAAGGGGTTTGTGCAATAGGGGAAGCAATTTTCTCATATTTATTACTCCTCACTTATCGGTCTTTTATAGCCGCAGTGTTACATAGAACTGATCTATACGTTTAGTTATGAACACTCAATGTCAGTGAATAAGTTCCTGTAGTCAATACAGTAACCGATCATATTGAAAAATACAGACTTTACAAAGATTTTACAGCGCCTAATGCAGAGATGATCGTACCATAGGTAGTGATGGATCATGTACCTTCAAGATAAGACTGTTCAGTGTTAAGACTGTAGTATTTGAATAAGAATCGGCCAATGTGTAATATAAGCTAGATCGGCGATATTATAGTGACCCAATACATTTTACGGATTGATTTGGTCACTGTGAAGTTTGGCTATTTAAATGTACTGTCAAAATTACCAAATAGCCCTTCCTTTCGCTTACAATTCTCAATGTTATTACTTTTTCATCATTAAAACTATTCTGTGACCCATTAAACCGTGACCGGATCATTTCTTCTCGGCGACTGACAAGTTGGTAATTCTATTGACACTCTAAAGTCATCTTTTTGAGCCTGTGTTTCTCTCACTTCATTTTCTTCTACCTGATGCGACTCTTCTGTTTGGGAAACTTCTCTTGCTGTATCTTCTCTCGGTCTTCCTAGATCTTCTGTGTCATCGTGTATGTGGTAGTGTTTGTTACTGCATTGAGAATAGGGTGGCGGAGGGTCGGTCTCTTGTTCCTTTTTGGCACAGAGCGTGTATGGTGGTGGCAGGTCACGTACTCCTATTCCAGTGACGTCAGAAGTGAAGACGTTAATGCCGTTTTCGTCTATGAATTCCACGCGATCTGAGTTAATATCTGTGGACGGAAGATTAGTTAATTTTAGGTTATATTAATATAGGCAAAGTAGAAGGTAAATTTGGAGGCCCCGTAGAACTTATACAGATCAAATGGAAGCCATTCTTTTCAAGGCGGGTGTACGTAGTGTGAAGAACATAAGAGCATGTGTGAGAAAGGTGTGAATGTGTGAAAGAGGATGTGAGGGAA
Source organism: Leucoptera coffeella (assembly GCA_030578115.1). Classification (NCBI taxonomy): domain Eukaryota; kingdom Metazoa; phylum Arthropoda; class Insecta; order Lepidoptera; family Lyonetiidae; genus Leucoptera; species Leucoptera coffeella. Next base: position 87,729 of record JAMBLF010000529.1, read on the forward strand.
ACAAGGTAAATTTGTCAGGATCGTTCCAGGTGGCGATCCATAGCCTCTGCCTATCGCACAGGGTCGTAGAGGCGTGGATATATGATATAAACATACATAGATAGTGTACATCGCATTTAAAAGATACTACATAGACCTCTTGGTCACTGAAAAAACTAATGTTGTTGTAATGTTGTAATCTAAACTATTGTTAGGTAGTGTTTAAAGACTCACTATTAACTGCAGTAACGTCAGGATAGGTCCATTCTTCGGAGTTACATCTTCGAGATCGAGATTTGTCTGGAAATATTTAAAATATATTTTATAGTGAATTCTGCAATAAATATGGAAAATTCAAGCAATGGTAACATTACAAGAAAACTATATCAACAGAGAGGATTATGCATGTAAGCATTCATTACTTGTGACATATAACATATGATCACGTCCGTAAATTCTTTCAGGTTACAGAGTTCGAAAATCTACTCGTCACTCAAATCTTTATCAAAGGTTAGATATCCACTACCAACTGAGCATTATGTTAGAATTTGGCCAAACGAAGCCCACTTTATACTGGATAGTCGCATTCACGACCATTAACCCTTGCGAAATGGTCAGAGGTTCAGGTTTCCATCTCCGCAATTGTGAAGGTAGTAATTCTATGGACACCTTGAACCCACGTGTTGACCACAAAGTCAGGTGGTAAGCCATGTCGGCATTTACAAGAACTAACAATTACCTGTTCGCGAACACGTAGGTTTCCTCACGATGTTTTCCCTCACCGAAGTATTCGACGCATTTCGAAAATGAATTTTCATTACGAAAATGTACAAAGAAATTCATTAAACTTCAATTCCATTCTTACACGCTCAAGCGGGTTGAACCCTGTACCCACTGATACAGAGTCAATCTCCAAACAACTGAGCTACGTCGAATTACAATCAATGTCGATAATTAGTATCCTTTCCAAAGTTCCGCACACAAAGAGTTACTTACGGAAATAATGCAGGCATCTATCAGCGAAGCGTGCCAGAAATATAAAGAGGACCAGAGCAATGAGTCCGAACACACAGTTCCTGGCCACTGTGGTCCAGTCCTCTTCGATGTTGAATCTGCTGTAAGCACCTCGGGCGGTGGTCAGCCGTTTCCCTGCTGTGTAGTCAGTTGATACTTCATCTATGTTGAAATGGGGCATCTGGAAATATATAATAATAATATTTGGACATTATTACACCAATTGAACTAGCCCCTCGGTAAGTACATTTAAGACTTGTGTTAAGGGTACTAGTCAACGTATATTTAAGAAATGTATACATATTATATATAGATAAATACATATAGCATATATAATCAACAACCAGACTGGAAAGCAGTAGAAAATCGTAGTTCTTAACTCTGCCTCCACCGGGAATCGAACCCGGGACCCCACGATTATCGTTCAAGCGGCTAATCGATGGAAACATAAATACATACGAAGATAAGTAAATACACCCGCGTACTTTAATTTTCGGGCTGACACTAACCTTAAGATATTATTATGTCTCCTAGGTTACTTTATAGCTTGAATATTCGCGTTGAAATGTCACATGGAACATTGGTGACAGATGTTATCCCATCGCCCAATTATCTCATTTACCACTAGTCCCTTAGTCACCTCCTACGACATGCTGGGAAGAACGGCAGCTAGTTAAAAATTTTTTACGTCCCAGGCTAGCACGGGACCATTATGTTTACATTCATATAAATACATGTTGTCTTCTATGTACTAATTACTATTAATCGTATGGTTCACGGTTTAAATCCTGTTTGAGCGTGTACCAATGGGAATGAAGTTGTCGGATTTTCTGTAATCATTTTGGTAATAAAAACAATATTTGCGAAATGCACCGACCACGGTGCATAAATCTACATGTATTGGAGATAGATTGGCTTATAATTTCATTTGCTTATAATTATATACTTATTATGATAATATAGGCGTGTGTGGGTCCAGGTAGTAGTGTAATATTAATACAGAAATTTAAGTGCCGTCTTACATCCCTAATCGAGTAAATGCTAATGTGCCTATTTCTCTACAAATTTTCTGAATTTGGAAATCACATAATATTTATGCTCGTATAATTTGTATAAAACCCTGTTTGAGAACAAGTAAATGCCATACATTACATGACGACATTGAACACCACCTGATACGTTCATTGTTTCCTCTTATTAAATGGTTTTACGTGGCCATACAAATTTGCCTACAATATCATGATGGTTATATTTTATATGAATATACTTGTATATCTGGCAGCTTCCAGCCATGGTCTATGGCAGGTCCTCGAGCGTAGAGAGGCACCATGGCAACAGGAGGCGCGGTCACTCGCTGCAAACGGATCTCAACCCTGAAAACAGGTGAAAATGTAAAAATGAATAGTCAGTAGGTATTTGTTAAAGGTAAAGGACTTGTGCTAAATTAATTGCTAGCCAAGATTTGACTAAAATAATATAGTCTAAACAAGGAATAAGAATATTCATAATATTCCCCCAGCTAATTCTTTTTACATTATGTTAGACGATTCCTTTGGACTGATGTCCTGAAAAGTCGCGGTAGTGGCTGGAATAGGAATGAATATGTTATTATGTTGACTAATTAATCATCTCATGAAATATGACATCCCGACTTACATAAATTTATGTTTACTCTTTTATCACAGGAAATGAATACATGTTAGTAATTATTCAGAACTTGTTGAGGTATACATACATACACATCACGCCTGATTCCCTGAATAGGGGTAGGCAGAGATCACCGATCCCCATTTGTCCCGATCCTGACAGACCACTTTCGCTTCATTGATATTCATACATCCTCTCATACACTCTCGGCGGTTATAGTTACTCCTAACGTCACCTTTGTCAATATAGCGTCTATCTGACTGTTTTATGTCTTATTAGGCCGCTCCCTACGTAACTGCCCTTCTACTTCACTCATATATGTATATTTCTTTTGTCAATCTGCTATCATTCATCATAACATGTCCAAACCATCGAAGCATGCTCTTTTCAATCTTAGTCACTACATCTTCTTTCAAACCGCAACCTTCCCTTATCACACTATTTTTAATTCTATCATTCAATGTCACTCCTAACATGCTTCTCAGTGACCGCATTTCGACGGCATTGATTCTACTTTCATGCTTCTTTTGCCATACCCAACTTTCACTACCATAAGTCAATGTTGGAACCAGCACAGCCCTATGAATCGCCATACGTGCCGATTGAGAAATCAACTGGCTACCCATAACACTATACATGGCCCCATTGATCTTATTACCTGCACACACTCTACGTTCAATATCTCCCTCACATTTTCCGTTATTAGTAAAAAAGTGAAAGCTACCAGTGATCATATAGGAAATTATATGTGGACCCATTACCCATTAAATTCGTCATCCAGACTATATTCTATAACTCACCCGAAGACATGTCTGAAGCCGTTCCCCAGGGCTTCAGAGCGTCGGTCGTGCTGCGTCCACCACCAGTGTTTGAGGGCTCTACGCCACGCCGCGATGGCGTCCTTGCTCAGAGGGTGGCTCACTGGGATCTTGGAGAGGGGGTCCATGGCTGGTGGGACGAGATATAGGGGGGTTAAGGGTGGTCAATAGAATGTATCATAATATAGTTATTAGTAATTATAGTTTTAAGAGATTCGCGATTTATACTCATGATTAATAACTAGCGGGACTTATCGCGTATGTTTTGCACTGTGACATAATAAAGTTAAGTTAGTTTAGTTATTATATAGTAACTTTATTATATAAAAACATACGCGATAAGTCCCGCTAGTTATTAATCATAGTTATTAGTATACATATACATATGTACTTACATACACACTCACGACTGTTATCCCTTATGGTGTAGCCAGAGGCGTGAGTGACACAAACACATCGGTAGTAAGCAGTCACCCAAAGCCCACAGTACACTAAACAATTAGTACACAACGTGACAGGTGGTGAACCATGTCGCCGTTATGAGGGACTAATTATCATTGCAAAATTGCGTGCAGTTTAAAGTCTCTTAGTCGCTTTCTACGACGGGAAGAGATAGGGTGGCAGGCTGTTACGAAATTACAGCTTTATTCTAAAGCCGCCGCCACACGGCTATTAGTATATTATTATTATTTATTAAATACACTGGCAGCTCTTCAAGCTAATGCGTGTGTATCATTGTACTTGAGTTTTTAAAATGTTATTTTTTTATTTTATTTTATTTAGGCCTGACATTAGTTGGCTTTTAAAATGTTTGTCAAGCCTGTTTTTAAAACTGTTCACTCAGTACATAATGTATAATTATACATACATTCATTCCTTTCGGGAATGCGGGAGACATGAAAGGTTTACTTTTGTCTATTTTTCCTATTTTAAAAATAGTACCTATTTTACAAATAAAAATTATTATTACTAAGTTACAACAGTACATTTACGCAATTGAATTATACTATTAAACTACTACATTGAGAAAATACCTGACTTGTAGACAGGAACAATCAACGTATGTAGACTACATAAAATCTCATACTTGACTTTTAGACTTAAGCAACAATCACCGTTTGTAGACTATGTAATAAAAACCTGTCACATTGGAGCTTTCTGGTAAAAAGTGGGCTTAATATAGCCAAAAAATACTTCACAGTGACAGAATCTAGTGAATTATAGTAATTCACTACTTATAAACCATAAACTACTTCACAATATCCGAGATAGATACACAAACCTTGACTCTTATTAAAGAAAGTAAGATTGTTTTTAGCAATAATACATACGCTTCACGACTTGTGTATACACACTCCCTTTTTTATTGTGACGGGTTAATCAGAGGCTTGAGTACCCATCTCCGAAATTTCGAAGACATGTTAGGTATGATTCACTCGAACAATAAAACATGTATGTTTATCAAATGTTAGGAATAGAAACTAACGTACTTACTTATCAATCAAATTACATAGAACACACTCGCGATTTTAAATCATTCGATGACCGAAACTTAACCATACATACACTTAATACCTTTACACTATTTATCACTATTACAAACTTAGTTTTCACTATAAAATAACATTAAAAGAAACACTTTTTACTGTTTTTTTTCAATATTATTCTCAACAACAACACTGCTTAGTGTTTGCGAAAATAAATCGATTGAAATAACCACGCATGCGTACTAGATGCATATTTCGACTGTTACTCTTTTTGGGGTTGCAATAAGTTGGGGTTGGCGTTCTGTTTACCCCTTTTAAGGTAGAAAGACGTAATGGTATGACTGTATGTAGAAAAAATGCATTGCTGCTATTCGGTAAGAATAGTACCCTGAACCTTCTAAAAAAAATTGAATGTTAATAAATATATTTATACATATAGCCGCTTCAAGATAAAATAATTTATTATATACAATAAAACAAGACATTAAAACTATAAATCTAAAGTAGAAATAAAAATTAAATTACATAGAAAATATCTTTATAATCATCGCTGTCAGAGGGTGGTAGGGTTCCCAAGACACTGATAGCATTCCCCCTCTGAATAGCTATGCTAATTCTCTGAGAGAAAAATGCTCCAGCCCTGGGATCCCCAAACTTTTCAATTAAAAGGGACGATATTTCCTTTAAAAAAATAAAATTAATCATACAATTTATTTCTGTTACGTCCTTTGCTAGCTGGGACCTGAAAAGAATGTTAACTAGCTGCCGTTCTTCCCGCCATGTCGTAGGAGGTGACTAAGGGTCTAGGGTAAATGGAACTTATTTGGTAATGGACTAGTAACCTGTTACCAATGCTCAATATAACATCACAACCCCAATATTCATGCTAAAAAGTGATCTTGGAGATATTATCGGGTCTCCAAAGTTCTGTCCACCCCAATAGGGATTAAAGGACGTGAATGTATATGTATGTCGGTAGCTTATGTATTACATATTAGTAGCTTATTCGACAAAGGTATTTCGTAAGTTATGATTAATGAGGTAATTATAAAATAATAATTTGAAATATAAAAACTTTATATTTGGTCTTACTGGTCTATCGAGATATCTACATACATACATATCACGCCCGTTTCCATACAGAAGGCTAGGCAGACATCACGTATCCCCTACGTTTCCATAATATAGTCATATGTTCCCAAGGTTCTGTCCACCCCGAAAGGGATTAAAGCCTTAACAACTAGGTTAGTTGACAGAAGTAATGAGGGATTGTCCCAAATCGCTACATCGATGGAGAGGTCGGGGACACAAGATCGATTCCCCGGCGACACTCTGGCGCCATACAACGTCCTAAGGTGCGTTTATATTGGTGGGAGAAAACTCTATAAAAATAAAATAAAATTCCTTTTATTCACACTAGACGCAGTAACACAAATAGAGAAAAGAATTAATATATAATAATTTACATTTATGGAACCAAGCGCGCATGGCAACCCCGCGCAAGTGTGAATAGGATTTGTCTCAGCTAATGTCGATTGTGTGAAATTCACACTGCCAACGCTGATATTCCGACAAACCCTTAAGTAACGCTAAAGTTCTACATACATACACATCATACCCGTAAATGTAGAGAGAGGTAGGCAGTGATCAGGGATGCTTATTTGTCTTGATCCTGATAAACCACTTTCGCTTCATTGACACTCATACACTTTCTCATACACACTCGGCGGTTAGAGGTTTTTCTAACGTCACCCTTTTTCAATATATCGCTATAAGTTCTATGTTGATATAAATAAAAAGCAAACACATGAATCCTTATGTGAAAGTCAGATGTTCGCGTGGTCATCTCCGCAATTGCGGAGTAAGTAATTCTATGGCCACCTCGAACCCACGTGTAGACCAAATAGTCAGTACTGTATGTGGCAGGTGGCAAGCCATGTCGCCATTTACAAGCACTAACTATTACCTGTTCGAAGAACAGGTAGGTTTCCTCACGATATTTTCCTTAATCGTAGTATTCGGTACATTTCGCAAACAAATTTTTTATTGGGAAAATGTATATAGAAAATCAGAAATTTATTATTTTCATTGGTTCATGCCCAGACGAGATATGAATCTTGGACACAGTAAGTTAATAACAAATTTATAAACATGCATGTATACACTAATATATATACATTCACGTCTTTTAATCACTTTCAGAATAGACAGAACCTCGAAGGCATAATAATAACTTTAAGTCTCTTTTTAGCATGAATAGAGTTGTGGTGTCATCTGAAACATTGATGATAGGTTGCTAGCCCATCGCCCAATAGATTTAATTTACCCCTGGCCCCTTAGCCGTCTCCTACGATATAAATGCAAGAAGGGCAGTAAGTAACCATTCTTTATACGTCCCAGGTAGTACAGGATTAGACTAAAGTTTTATGTTATTATATGAAGCGGCTGTAGCCCAGTGGGTAAGACCTCTGACTTCTTATGAGAAAGGTCCTAGGTTCGAATTCGGGCTCTGGCATGTACCAATGAATGAAATTTAAATAAGTATTTTTCATTTACGTACATAATTTACAGTCTACGGTGAGGGAAAATATCGTGAGGAAACCTGCCTATCCCTTTGGAGAGGTAATAGCCAGTGCACGGCGATACGATTCACTACCTATCACATTGGGTGCGGTCTATCTAGTGAAACGCGGGCTTCGAGTGATCCACGCTAACATGCCTTGGAAATTTCGGAGATGGGCGCAGTAACCTCTGACCACCTCGCCCCAATAAAAAAAGAAGTGTATCATGAACAAGTCATGAAGGTATGTTTTATGTTATACATAGGATCAAGTTTGTTTTCCTCTCTTCAGTATAAACGTGCCTTAAGGATGCTGTTTTCTCCGAAAAACAGTAACTTTGTTCAGTGCGCCACGGAGTTGTCATCTAAGTACATTCCACTGGGGATTTGGTAAGTTATTTCTTTTATTCTATTAGCAAGAAAGATCTGAAAGAAGATGTACTGACTGACTTCTAACTGACTGAGAATGAAAGTTAATGTACGTAAAACAAAAGTAATGGTTATGGAGGGACTTAGCAAGACAGAGTGTAAGATTGACATGTGACAAGTGAATGATTTTGTGTATTTGGTAACACTTAAGTGTGAGGGAGATATTGAACATAGATTGTGTGCAGGTAATAAGATCAATGGAACCATGTATAGTGTTATGGGTAGCCAGTTGGTTTCTCAATCGGCACCTATGGCTATCCATAGGACTGTGCTGGTTCCAACATTGACTTATGGGAGTGAAAGTTGGGTATGGCAAAAGAAGCATGAAAGTAGTATCAATGCCGTCGAAATGCGGGCACTGAGAAGCACGTTAGGAGTGACATTAAATGAAGGAATTGAAAATAGTGTGATAAGGGAAGGTTGCGGTTTGAAAGCAGATGTAGTGACTAAGATTGAAAAGAGCATGCTTCGATGGTTTGGACATGTTGTGCGGATGAATGATAGTAGATTGACAAAGATTCTGCCAGACCACTTTCGCTTCATTGACACTCCTACTTCTTCTCATACACACTCGGCAGTTATAGGTACTCCTAACGTCACCCTTTTTCAATATAGCGTCTATCTGGCTGTTATAAATAATTATGGTCTACGGTCTACGTAACCGCCCTTCTACTTCACTCATATATATTCCTTTTGTCAATCTGCAAAGTATTTAATATTTTAGAGAGACTTTTTACAATAAAACGGGACTGATGGCGTATATTATATAAACAAAGTATTACGTTTGTTACCCGACGTTTCGGCCATGTTGCTATAGCCATGGTCAAGGGTCAGCCACGGTAAAGTCGGTTCGATTCCCGGTGGAGGCAGAGTTGAGAACAACGCTTTACTACTGCTTTCCAGTCTGGTTGTTGATTATATATGCTATATATGTATTTATCTATGTATAATATGTATACATTACTTAAATATACGTTAACTAGTACCCTTAACACAAGTCTTAAATGTACTTACCAAGGGGCTAGTTTAATAAGTGTAATAATGTCCAAATATTATTATAATAAAAGGGACTGGCAGAAACCAAAGGCTATATTGACATATTAATGCTAAATTTACTTATGAGTTAAGCTAGTTATGCTAAAAGTGACTAGGAGATATCTTCGAGGTTCTGTCTACCCCGAAAGGGATAGAGCGTGTATATAAGTTCGTGAAGAAACCTGCCTATTTACCAAGGGGCTAGTTCTATTGGTGTAATAATGTCCAAATATTTTTATTTTATTATCTCTTTTGCAGGCATAGGATGTGCTGTGCTGGTGCAGCCGCGGGGGTTTTGGCTGTTGAGGTCTGCACACCCTTCTTGCTGCTCTGCTGGCTGTGTTGGTGGGGACAGGAGGGATCAGGTATACCTGCAGCATCAGCTCCATAAAAGACACTATAGTATATTCGCTTTGAGAAAATAGTGATGTCATCATGTCCCGACGATTTGACCAATGAGACGTGACAACTGTCGTCTGCAATTGGTCAATGTGAATTGTTTTCTCATTTACTCACGTCTCATTGGTCAGTTTAACGTCTAAATATCATGACGTCACTATTTACTTAACGCGAATAGACTATAGTAGTAACTCTATGGGCATCTCGAACTCACGTGTTGAGCAAAAGCCTAAGTTCACTCATGCTTTTTGATGTATTGTCGTTCAATTCATTTGAGTTACGGTGTGGAGTTGTAAGTGAAATAGCACAAATAATATTAGCCTTTTATTAATTCGATAATACATATTTCGCCGTAATGGTAAAAATTGATACTTTTGCTAATCCAATACCAACTTTTCAATATTACTAAATTGATTTTAAACTATAATTGTGCTAAAATGCATTAGTAGATTTGGGTTCCCGATAGTCAGTATTCAATGTGACAGGTAGCAAGCGGTGTCGCCATTTACAAGCACTGAATATTATTTCTTCAGGGAACAGGAAGGTTTGCTTACGATGTTTTCTCTGAATCCGAATGGATCGTCAAAGTCGCCATTTTGAACGATCCTGGCTCGATAGGAAACATATGTAATGTTTTACATACACCTAAACGGCAAATCTACATTTTCCTTGAAAAAGTTAAAACGGGTTCTTGAAAAAGAAAAAGTAAAGTGTGTAATCCCCTAGGTCTTTAAAACAACCCGTGAATGATCGACAAAAAAAGATAAACGCATTCACGACCATTAACCCTTGTCACAGTTTCAGGTTTCCATCTCCGCAATTATTTATTAGTCAATTTTAAGAAGGATATATAGATAATAGATATAGATAGATTTTAATATTAAGAAGGTTCAAAAATTATATTTTATTCCCGTGAATGATATTTAGTTTAGTCAATATTTTCGAGTATTATATCAAAATGAATGTACGAATTACAATTAGCACAAGCTTCAAGGGGGATACAATCGAGAAACTTTTTTTTTAATTCTTTACTAAGCCATTCACCACTAAGGTTATGTCGGCTGAAGTAAAAACACTGATGCCAGGGCGTTGTTATTCCATCGCCATGGTACAACAACGCCGCCAGCCGCTACAACCGAAGAAAAACGAAATCGAAGCTCCAATTCTTCTCTTCCTTGTTCTTCGGTTCATTCCAGTTGAAGATCCGATTCTTATCCCAAAGCGAACATATTAAGCCAGTTTGGCATCTTAATTGACTAAATATTCAGCCGAAAATAAATATTTATATTTTCAACTTTTACTGAGCTGCTGACTTTGTTGACGCACCATAGACGACTGATCGGGAACCTTAAAAATTTTTATATGAATGCAATGATTACAGAAACTTCAAGCACAGGTGGTCATCCTATAACTCCTATTGTCGTTTACGGTAAGTTAAAGAAGTTTATCATGCGCTAGCCTGGGGCATAGAATGTTAGCGAACTAAGTGCCGTTCTTTCCGGCATGTCGTAGATAGTCGTAGACTTAGGGACTAGGGGTAAATGGAATATATTGCGCAATGGGCTAAAAACCTGTCACCAATGTTCCATTATGGCATCGCAACAACAAAATTCATGCTACAAAGTGACTTAGGACAGAAAATATCTCCGAGGTTTTGTCCACCCCGAAAGGGATTAAAGGACGTGAATGTATATATGTATATGTGAGTTAAAGAAAAGGTTAATTTAAATTATCATTCATTCTGTGTTCGATAGATCTATAGCCACATAGTAATCACTATGATAGATATTGTTAAAAACATCGTAAGGGTACCTACCCAACTGTTCTTCGGAATATGCAATAGTTTGTAGGGCAATAATTGTGTGTGTGAGGATTGAGGGCCACTTCGTCAATCTCTTTGAAAATTTGCTAGGATTTAGTGAACGTTCCAAAACAATTGTGCAACTTGGAATCTGAATTTGTGAAAGTCTATTAAGGGAGTAAAAGCCTAAAAAGTTGGGCCCTCAATTCTCACATAGAGGATTGAGGGCCCACCCGTACCAGGCAACTAAGGGCATTAAGAAAAAGTCTTTACGACTAAAATGTAAGTTATTTAAAATCAAAATTTGTGAAATCAAAATATTACCACAAAACGCTATTGTACCCGAAATATCTTCATTTAAAATTGGCCCTCAATCCTCACACTCCTGAAAATTGATACCGAATTTTTACAAAAACCCTTTTCTTTCAGCAACTGTTTACTAACCTATGTGTTACATAATAATTTGTGAAAATTTGTGAAAGTAAGAACGGGTCCGTACCTCTCCGGGTTTCGGAGTTATGACCTCGGTAATATTTGGGCCCTCAATCCTCCACTTTTTTTTGTTATTTGTTTTATAACTCTTTAACTACGAAAGATACGACACAACCCAACATTGCATAATTTAGTGAAAAAATTGTGCAACAAATTGGTGTTATTATTAATTAGTAAGAATTGTTATGAAGCTGTAAATCTTGGCTGATACCAAAATACGACTATTCTTTAAGCTTGTACGTAAGTAGGGTAACAATAATGTATTCAATTAAATACAAATATTGAAATTGAAATTGAAAACCATTTATTTACATATTATATCATAGAAGTTAATTATTTTAATATTTATTTTCGGTAGGATATTTAATCAATTGTAATGCCTAACTGGCTAAATATTTGTGATGCCTAACTGGCTAATTATATTTGCTTTGGGGTAATATTTCAATCTGGGATTGAAATGAACCGAAGGAAAACAAGACTTTGGGAACTTCATTATTTTTCGGATGCAGCGGCAGGCGGCGTTAGCGTAACCATGGCAACTGAATAACAAGAAGTGCAAACGCATCAGAAAATAGTTCTAATCTTTTGTACTAAACAATATCCGTCTTATATCCATCGAAGCATGCCCTTTTCAAACTTAGTCTATATCTTCTTTCAAACCGCAACCTTCACTTATCAAACTATTGAATGATAGAATTCATTCAATGTCACTCCTAACATGCTTCTCAGTGACTGCATTTTGAAGGCATTGATTCTACTTACATGCTTTTTTTGCCTTCTTCTTGTTATTCAGTTGCCATGGTTACGCTAACGCCGCCTGCCGCTGCATCCGAAAAATAATGAAGTTCCCAAAGTCTTGTTTTCCTTCGGTTCATTTCAATCCCAGATTGAAATATTACCCCAAAGCAAATATTATTAGCCAGTTAGGCATCACAAATATTTAGCCAGTTAGGCATTACAATTGATTAAATATCCTACCGAAAATAAATATTAAAATAATTAACTTCTATGATATAATATGTAAATAAATGGTTTTCAATTTCAATTTCAATATTTGTATTTAATTGAATACATTATTGTTACCCTACTTACGTACAAGCTTAAAGAATAGTCGTATTTTGGTATCAGCCAAGATTTACAGCTTCATAACAATTCTTACTAATTAATAATAACACCAATTTGTTGCACAATTTTTTCACTAAATTATGCAATGTTGGGTTGTGTCGTATCTTTCGTAGTTAAAGAGTTATAAAACAAATAACAAAAAAAAGTGGAGGATTGAGGGCCCAAATATTACCGAGGTCATAACTCCGAAACCCGGAGAGGTACGGACCCGTTCTTACTTTCACAAATTTTCACAAATTATTATGTAACACATAGGTTAGTAAACAGTTGCTGTAAGAAAAGGGTTTTTGTAAAAATTAGGTATCAATTTTCAGGAGTGTGAGGATTGAGGGCCAATTTTAAATGAAGATATTTCGGGTACAAAAGCGTTTTGTAGTAATATCTTGTTTTCACAAATTTTGATTGTAAATAACTTACATTTTAGTCGTAAAGACTTTTTCTTAATGCCCTTAGTCGCCTGGTACGGGTGGGCCCTCAATCCTCTATGTGAGAATTGAGGGCCCAACTTTTTAGGCTTTTACTCCCTTAATAGACTTTCACAAATTCAGATTCCAAGTTGCACAATTGTTTTGGAACGTTCACTAAATCCTAGCAAATTTTCAAAGAGATTGACGAAGTGGCCCTCAATCCTCACACACACCAATAATTTGTATACATTACGTGATTATATTGTGTGCATCTGGAATGAGGGCCCATTTTTCAAATATTGGACAATCGAAATGAAACTCACAGGGCATTTAGTAAAGAATTAGTAAAAACTATAGCATCTATTCTTAAATTTCTTAAACTTGAAACAAAACAGTTATTGTCAAAAAACTGTGGCCCTCAATCCAGATGCCAGCATTTTTTAGATCTCGGAAAGTACGAATCCTGGGATAATGCTGTTTATTCGAGGATTTAGTAAAGAATTTATTAAATAAATTAAGAAAATCTCAAAAATGCGTTAAATATAGGTTTAGGTCGATTTTGCTATGGCCCTCAGTTCAGAGCTCTCTGACTTTTGGAATCATCAAAAAATGAACATTTCTATACAAAAAGACTAATGTAACTTATATTATCTTGAAGCTCAGTGGCTCAATGAATTATTAATGAAGAAATAACGATACAAAAGCGAATAGTTTAAGAGAAAATGAAATTTGAATTTTTTTTTCATCTGACGTACAAACTGAGAGCCCTAAACTATCGGCGATATTGACTAAACTATGCCATCTACACTAGCGTACATAAGGATGACTAATTTTACTAATTTTTTACTAAATCCGTGCAATATTTACATGCCTCTAAATATCACACTTTAAGAGGAAAATGATTTTGATTATTTATATAGGAGAAAATTCTGTAGGGTGACTATGTTATGTGTAAATAAAATATGTATATGCAAGTATTTGACGTGTTCTTGTAGTATATTGTAGCACAGATGGATAATTGGGGGTTTATTACGCCTAAATATCCCATGCTAGACTGCAGCCGATATCCCTGGCATGTTGACTGAGGGGCTGGGTATAAATGCAATTTATTTAACGACCTCCGTGGCATTATCGTTATATTACTCTAAACATATGATCACAATATTCTCAATTATTTGTTTTACAACATCGTAATATGCAACATATATAAAAATGTTTTATATGATTTTTTATATCATCTTTGAAACAGGATAACTTATAAAGTGTTTTTATAAAGTGACTTTTATCAAGCCTAATCAATGTAGCAGGTGAAGATGTCATTTTTTTTTACAACACACCCAATAAATGATGAATATATTCTTTTACACTACAGTAACAGCCGATAAAAAAAGCCGACGAACCGTCAGTAATGACTCGTAGGGCACGTGACCTACACATTTAACCCATTGTTTTAACCATTTAGAAATTGACGCTGCATTGTGTGAATATCTTTTTTTTTCATTTATTCATTGTGTGATATTGTGTGAATATCAGGCCATAGAATTTGTAAATAATTATTGTTTTTATCACTTCAGACTAGTTACAAGAAATTTTATTTTAGTTGTGTAAGATAGGTTAATATGGTATTTTATATTCATTGATGGATTGATTCTGTATCAATGAGTACGAATTTCAAAGCCTAGAACATGTACTATTATGGAAATTAAATTTTCTGTTTGATTGTTTGTGTTGTATTGTGATTGGATAACTTGTGCTCCGCAATTGTAAAGATGATTACTCGAACCTGAAAACCCTGCAAAGATTAAAGTCACGAAAGTGTTTGTTCTGTCTGTATACTTTTATATAGTTTACTTTTAATTTATTTGGTGATTCCGGTTTCTGCGGCGTCACAGATAGTGTGTTGTTTTGTAGCTAATATCTTTGAATGTGGTTATTGTCAATAAAGTGATAATAATCTATGTTTATATTTCATTAATAACATTTCTATTTATTTTTACGCAACAAATAAAGCCGTAACATAATCGTCATATACCTCGTACATACCCTCAAAGACACGATAATATTTCATAAGTCAATGTTTAGCATACATAAATATTAGGGTTGTAATTGACACATTACAGAACACAATATTTCAAGTTTTCACATTGACTTTCAAAGGATACACGAATAAATAGACGATTGACACACTGATTCTACTTTCAAACGGACTGGTCACTATCTCCACCATAGATAAGTGTTTGATGACTTTGCGTAGGCAATTTAACCTCCAATCCTAGCTACTTTGGTTCATATGTATCTTTGTATTTGGTTCGGGACGTCGAATACTTTTTTATATTTACACATAACATAGTCACCCTACAGAATTTTCCCCTATATAAATAATCAAAATGATTTTCCTCTTAAAGTGTGATATTTAGAGGCATGTAAATATTGCAGGGATTTAGTAAAAAAATAGTAAAATTAGTCATCCTTATGTACGCTAGTGTAGATGGCATAGTTTAGTCAATATCGCCGAAAGTTTAGGGCTCTCAGTTTGTACGTCAGATGAAAATTCAAATTTCATTTTCTCTTAAACTATTCGCTTTTGTATCGTTATTTCTTCATTACTAATTCATTGAGCCACTGAGCTTCAAGATAATATAAGTTACATTAGTCTTTTTGTATAGAAAAGTTCATTTTTTGATGATTCCAAAAGTCAGAGAGCTCTGAACTGAGGGCCATAGCAAAATCGCCCTAAACCTATATTTAACGCATTTTTGAGATTTGAGATTTTCTTAATTTATTTAAGAAATTCTTTACTAAATCCTCGAATAAACAGCATTATCCCAGGATTCGTACTTTCCGAGATCTAGAAAATGCTGGCATCTGGATTGAGGGCCACAGTTTTTTGACAATAACTGTTTTGTTTCAAGTTTAAGAAATTTAAGAATAGATGCTATAGTTTTTACTAATTCTTTACTAAATGCCCTGTGAGTTTCATTTCGATTGTCCAATATTTGAAAAATGGGCCCTCAATCCAGATGCACACGATTATATTGATATTGTTGGACACTATCACACCAATTGAACTGGCCCCTTGGTAAGTTCATTTAAGACCCGTGTTAAAGGTAATTGACAACGTATATTTAGTAAATAAATACTTGTTTTACATAGATAAACATTCGCTTCGATGTAGTCAAAAATTCTAAACACGACAATTTGGTAAATGGGCAATATTTGCCTCTTGACCCATAGTCCCTCAGTCGCCTTCTACGACAAGCAAAGAAGAATGGTAGCTAGTTACATTCCACTCTATTTCCGATTCATTCATAATGTTTCTATGATTTTCAGACTGTGCCACTGACAGAATAGTGAGTACAGGCAGCACTCGATCACTGCATATACCTGCCCGAAGTGGTAAGTGGGATTTATATTAAACTATCGAACCACTCCGGCTTCGCACTTCTGGCTATTTAATGGATGCTATTATACATATAAACCTTCCTCTTGAATCACTCTATCTATTAAAAAAAACCGCATCAAAATCCGTTGCGTAGTTTCAAAGATTTAAGCATACAAAGGGACATAGGGACAGAGAAAGCGACTTTGTTTTACACTATGTAGTGAAGGCGAATAATTACATCTGTACATACATACCTCTTGATATAATTATAATATTTTATTAAACATACCTATATTCATACCTCTAAAACTCCCACGGTATAGGCAGAGACCATCGATCGCCACTTGAAACGATCCTGATAAATCTTTCTTGCTTCATTCACACCCATTAACTTTCTCATACATGCTCTTCTATTCTTCATACTATGTAGACCCGTATATGGGTACATCTATATCGATACTCGCACATAGATTTTGAAAACTAATGTGCAAAAAATAATCACGATGATGTGATGTTTTTGTTTTAATTTGGTTTTGTAACTGGCCCTAAGCAAAAAATGCTGAAAACCGGAGTTTCTTGTTGGTTCTTCTCCGAGCCAGGGCTTCCGAACCAACGATAGAATTTCAATGCTAAGAGACAACCGGTGTCAGGCAAATGTTTTAACTTTCAATGAATGTACTATACTTGTAATGTTGAATAAAAACATTTGAGTTCGAAATACATTTTACATATACACTTCCATTTAAACTTGTTATTACAGTGACGGAAAGCATCGAGAGATAACCTAGCTATTCCTTACAAAAACAAAAAACGCCATTAAACCTTGCGGGATAGTCTGAGGTTCAGGTTTTCATCTCCGCAACTGAGACGGTAGCAATTATATGGCCATCTCAAACCCACGTGTTAACCAGATAGTACTCAATGTGACATGGTAAGCCATGTCGCCATTTACAAGCACTAACTATGTTTCTCTCACTGTAGTAAGCCGTACCTTACCGTACCTTTGAGACATGCATAAATATTGGGATTGAGATTTTATATGGACCATTGGTTGTTGTAAGCCCATTACCTTACAGATCCAATTGATACAATCCCTTACTGCATCTTCTACAAGCATTCTTCTTACAACCGGTCTAGGGACCACGGGACGCAAAAAGAATGCTAACTTATGTTTTTTCTTCATTTCTTCCATAAATAACTTGACGAATTTGACGACCTCTGTGGCGTGATCTGTTAGACACCTGAACGCTAATCGTGGGGTCCCGGGTTCGATTCCCGGTGGTGGCAGAGTTAAAAAAAAACGCTTTTCTACTGCTTTCCAGTCTGGTCGTTGATTATATATGCTATATATGTATTGATCTATAAATAACAAGTATAAATATACGTTGACTAGTACCCTTAACACAAGTCCTAAATGTACTTACCAAGGGGCTAGTTCAATTGGTGTAATAGTGTCCTAAATATTATTATCAGCAGCCTGTCTAAATCCACTATTGGACATAGGCCTCCCCCAAATGACGCCACTTCTCCCTGTCAGTGGCTGTTCGCATCCATTCAATGCCGGCCAACCTGCGCAGGTCGTCTTCCCACCTTGCCGGGGGGCGCCCCACACTACGTTTACTGAGATGCGGTCTCCACTCTTGGACTTTTTTATATATTATTATTATTATGTTAAATGCACAAACCTACATTGTAATATTATTTATATATAATGCTATCATTATTTTATAATTTGTCTGTTTTTGTTCTCAGTGAAACATATTTAATGTAGTAAACT
This sequence comes from Leucoptera coffeella, assembly GCA_030578115.1. Taxonomy (NCBI): domain Eukaryota; kingdom Metazoa; phylum Arthropoda; class Insecta; order Lepidoptera; family Lyonetiidae; genus Leucoptera; species Leucoptera coffeella. The sequence continues at coordinate 106,081 of JAMBLF010000529.1, forward strand.
TAATTATTTAAGCATATATTTTTAATTACTGTATCTTTAACTGGTTTGTTACTGTTTTGTTTCCTTTTAATAAATAAATAAATAAACTGTTATCTTCCAGATAATAGTTAGTGCTTGTAAATGGCGACATGGCTCACCACCTGTCACATTGAGTACTGACTATCTGGTTAACACGTGGGTTCGAGGTAGCCATAGAATTACTACCTTCGCAATTGTGGAGAGACTCCTGAACCTCTGACTACCCCGCTAGGGTTAATGGTCGTGAATGCGTTTGTTTTTTTTGTTAATCTTCATATATTTTTAATTACTGTATCTTTAACTGGTTTGTTACTGTTTTGTTTTCTTTTAATAAATAAACCGTTATCTTCTGTTATCTTCCAGGCATCTTCGCGCGATCTCCCAGTTCGCACCGCAGTCACGAGGAGATCCCCCGCCGCAGGGTGGAGGAGGGGCGCTACCACTCGGCGCCCAGCGTCATCCAGGAGGTGCTGCGCCGGAGGGACTGGGGACCCCACTGCAGGGGGGATGGTGGGTCAAAGGATACATGTAACTCCCGATTCACTGTAAAGAGAAATCACGTAGCCCCATACTTCCCGATCCTAAAAATGCAGGGTAGTCAGAGGTTCAGGTTTCCATCTCCTCAATTACGAAGGTAGTAATTCTATGGCCACCTTGAACTTACGTGTTGATAGTCAGTACTCAAAGTGACAGGTGGTAACCCATGTGGCCATTTACAAGCATTGACTATTATCTGTTCGGGGACCAGGTAGGTTAGCGATATTTTTCCTAACCGTAACATTCGATACATTTGGTAAATGCAAGCGGGATTTGAACCATGTACCCACTGATACAGAGTCAAGCCCTAAACAATTGAGCTACGTTGAATTACTGAGCTACGTTGAGAGATCACTAAATAATACGAGTATCATAAATGTATTTTCTTGTATTTACAGACATAGTAAACATACCATTACACGACCCGAGCAATGAACCTAGCACCTCTACAATCCAACCAAATCCACATTTGGACATTTACCCAAACAGTCCAAGTTCCAGCACGAAAGGGGTAGACAGAAATCCAAACGAGGAAACTGAAGGTCGAGGTGACAAAGGGAAGATAGACAGATCTGGCGCTGAGCATCATGGTGGAGAGAACCAGGATATGTACGACCCCAGAGCGTCAGTGGGTAAGCATACATACATACATTCACGTCCTTTAATCCCTTTCGGGATGGACAGAAACTTGGAGACGATAAATAAATAAATAATAATATTTGGCCATTATTACACCAATTGAACTAGCCCCTTGGTAAGTACATTTAAGACTTGTGTGAAGGGTACTAGTCAACGTATATTTAAGAAATGTATACATATTATATACAGATAAATACATATATAGCATATATAATCAACAACCAGACTGGAAAGCAGTAGAAAAGCGTTGTTCTCAACTCTGCCTCCACCGGGAATCGAACCCGGGACCCCACGATTAGCGTTTAGGTATCTAACCGATCGCGCCACGGAGGTTGTCAAACGATATCTCCAAAGTCACTTTCTACCATGAATATTGGAGTTATGTTATATGGAACATTGGTGACAGGTAGCTAGCCCATCGCCCAGCAGATTTCATTGATCCCTTAGTTGCCTCCGATGACATGCCGGGAAGAACGGCAGCTAGTTTGCATTCTTTTGCGTCCCAGCTAGAACGGGACATATAATGATAGAACTATCAGTATATTGATAATAGAAATATATTCGGGTTAAGTGGATGAACGGTTACAACCAGCCCAATAAATAGGACATATGACAGACAGATAGACGCCATATTGAAAAAGGATGACGTTAGAAGTACTTATAACCACCTAGTGTGTATGAGAGAAAAAATCAGTGTCAATGAAGTGAAAATCATCCGTTGAGATCCTTAGCAGAGAGATCCACAACTTACCAAGGGGCTAGTTCAATTGGTGTATAATACCCAAATAATAATAATAATATTTGGTACCACCTGTCACATTGAGTACTGAGCATCCATCATCATCCATCATCTGTACATGTGGGTTCGAAGTCGAAATAGAATTACTACCTCAGCGATTGCGGAGATGGAAATCTGAACCTTTGACTACCCCGGAAGTGTTAATGGTCGTGAACGCGTAAACGCGATTATCTGTTTTTCGGCTCCAAAGTTCTGTCCACCCCGAAAGAGTTTGAACCGAGACTTTACGATTAGCGTTCAGGTGGTTAACCAATTGCGCTACTGAGGTCGTCAAATATTAATTGAATATTATTATTTTATGTGTTTAATACTATACGGATTAGGGATTTCCCTGTAAAGCATGTGATCTTGTTGCAAATAAACTAAACGCCTTTCGTTTCCCAGAGCCGGCAGACTACACAGCCAGCGAGTGTTACTTAGAAGACAAGACTTTACTCCATTGCGACGGCCGCACTGGCTCAGGCAGGCACGCCAGTGAGGGAGACATCCTGGGGACCACTGCCAGACCACTGTCTGGGGCTTTTTCTGGTTAATAACATAATATACGCTTTATAGATTAAAAAGAACATGCTTCGATGGTTTGGACATGTTATGCGGATGAATGATAGCAGATTGACAAAAGGAATATATATGAGTGAAGTGGAAGGGCGGTTACGTAGGGGCCGGCCTAATAAGACATATAACAGTCAGATAGACGCTATATTGAAAAAAGGTGACGTTAGGAGTACCTATAACCGCCGAGAGTGTATGAGAGGATGTATTAATGTCAATGAAGCGAAAGTGGTCTGTCAGGATCGAGACAAATGGGGATCCGTGATTTCTGCCTACCCCTCTACAGGGAATCAGGCGTGATGTGTATGTATGTATGTATACGCTTACTACGCGGTCAGCGACTACCTTGCCGATGCTCAGGGTTAGCAATGAATGCACCTAAGCTACATGTGCAAAGATAATTATGTTTCTTTATAATTTGTTTTTGTAACTGACACTGGGCAAAAAATCCTGAAAGCCGGAGTTTCTTGTTGGTTCTTCTCCGAGCCAGGGCTTCCGAACCAACGGTATAATTTCAATGCTAAGAGACAACCAGTGTCAGGCAAATGTTTTGACTTTCAATGAATGTATTGTACTTGTACTTATGTTGAATAAAAACATTTGACTTTGACTTTTACGACATGTGTAAATATTCATGCCTCTACGTCTCTAACTGGATAGGTACAGACTATCGATCGCCACCTGGAACGATCCTGAGAAATCTTTCTTGCTTCACTCACACCCATTAACCTTCTCATACATGCTCTTCTGTTCTTCACGCTACACCCGCCTTGAGAAGAATGTCTCCAATTGATTCTGTATAAGTTATACGCGGCCAACCCCATCCAACTTTACTTTCCACTTTGGCTTTATAGATACATTTTGTATCTTTTTGAAATTATGAAGTTATGCTATGTATGGGCCATTCGAAGCCACCGTTTCCTTAGATAGACAGCGTCTAACGTGATATGTGAACCGTATCGCCGTATACAGGCACTGGCTATTACCTATCCCGAGGGATGGGTAGGTTTCCTCACGACTAGCGACTGTACCGTTAACATACCGTTAGTGACAGTAAATTGTGTACGTAAATAAAAATGACATTTATTTACAAAAACTATGGATTCATTGGGCGATGGGCTAGCAACCTGTCACCAATGTTCCATTATGACATTGCAACCTATGAAACAAATGTCTTCGTAATTATATTATTTTTAGGTTTATTATTATTAGGTTTTGTCCACTCCGCTAAAAGGACCGACCTGGGATTAAAGAACGTGAATGTATATGTATGTATGTATTGAAAGAGTTTGGTATATTTTGTTAAGTTTTACTCGCAAAACCCAATTGAGAAACTAATTACTTCAATTTTGCCATTATAGTATTCATGTATATACACACGTACGTATATATAAATCTATCTTTTTGTTGCAGAGAGTGAAATAAATGCCCTTCTTACTACAGACGAACCTAAAGATACTACTTTTAAGATATCAAGAGAAACAGCGATTTAAAAATAATTGTTAGAATTGTAATTGTCATTTTGTAAGGTTTAACACTATTCCATTATGTATGTATGGTCTAAAAGTTACATAATAATTATATAAAAATTTACTTTTACTTAATAATTTGACTTAAAATACTAAACTTTTAATACGGAATTGAATGTTTTGTTATGCATATAATATGTTATTTAATGTCATATGAAGTATGTAATGATATTATGTAATATATCTACGTTCGAATTTCGATTTCTAACAGAACTAGATAATGTTTATGGTTTAGTTAATTGGTTTTCATATACCTGTTGTATAACATATTTTATATACCTTATCTAACATTCAAAAAAATATAGTAAATTTAAAATAGCAGTTAAGCGGTTAGTTCAATTGGTGTAAACTTGTATAAATGTTGAATATTTAATCTTTAATCATTAAACCTTAGCTAGATAGAAGGAAAACAGACTGCTAACTAGCTGCCGTTCATCCCGGCATGTCGTAGGAGGCGACTAAGAGACTAGGGGTCAATGGAATCTATTGGATGATGGGCTAGCATCCTGTCACCAATATTGTAATAGCAATGCCATCTCGATCCAAATGTTTTTATGCTAAAATATGACCGTGGAGACGATTTTTCCTCGAAGTTTTGTTCTCCCTGAAAGGGATTAAAGGACGTGAGTGGACGTGAATGTATATGTACGTAAACATATGTTATTAAAAAACATTGTTTTGCTATTATATTTGTAAGAATTTCATAGAGATCATATGTTTATTCAATTAAATTTCCGTCCATACAAACTTAAAATATATATTATAAACTTAAACAAAATATTATTACTTTTCATATATTATTTGTTCCTCTGTTAATCTGGTACTTCAATAGAACATGCCTTTATAGCTATTTTTAACATATTATATTTACATAAGTTTATTATAGCTGATTTTTATTACTATGTCACTTAAGTAAGAATTGCTATATTGACAAAAGGTGACGTTAGGAGTACCTATAACCGCCGAGTGTGTATGAGAAGATGTATGAGTGTTAATGAAGCGATAGTGGTCTGTCAGGATCGGGACAAATGGGGATCCGTAATCTCTGCCTACCCCTCTACAGGGATTCAGGCGAGATGTATATGCATCTAGGGTATAATAAGATTTCATATAATAATGTTATGGAATCTTAATATTTATGGTATATAGTATATAATAATGTAACTTTACTTTTGTACCATACTAGCTGTGACGTAAAAAGAATGCAAACTAGCTGCCGTTCTTCCCAGCATGTCGTAGGAGGCGACTAAGGTACTAAAGTAAATAGAATCTATTGGGTGAAAGGTTAGCAACTTGCAAAACCCTAAGATAAATGCTTATAAGTGACCAAGAAGATGTTTTCATGTATCCAAGGTTCTGTCCACCTCGAAAGAGATTAAAGGACGTGAATCTATATGTTATGTTATAAGTTACTAATACCTACTAATAGATTTATTTTTGCCCAGTTTTCTTACTTCTATAAAACTTAATAATTAAATAATATAATTAATTATCTTTGTTTACCATTTTTATTTATATATTAATTATTATGCAAACAATTACAAGTATTATACTGAATGTGAATAATTGAAATCGAATACATTTTTGTGTTAGATTAAAATGAAATCAATAAACATAAGTGTACAATATAATGTGTATTCATTTCAAATTATATAGACAAGCAATATCAAATAATTCACCACATTTATATTTTTTCACAAGTTTTTATTACAGGAAACATAGATGACACTGTAATTATAATTTGACTTTTATATTATATTCTTCGCTCCTATTAGTAGCAGGCTGGTGTTATATAGCCTAAAGCCTTCCTTAATAAATGGTCTATCTAACACAAAAAGAATTTTTGAATTCGAATCAGTAGTTCTTGAGATTAGCGCGTTCAAACAAACAAACTCTTCAGCTTTATAATATTAGTATAGATGACAGAGTACAGGGGCCTTAGTCCACTTATGCCTTTTGCCAAATATCAGATCAGTAAAAGTGTGAAGTTGGTAGTGGATTAGCAAAAGTTACAAATTCCACCATTTTTTAAATTAGCGAAATTTTACACTTGCTGATATTAATGGTGAGACTTAACACGTTTTTTAATCCACTACCAACTTCACACTATTACTGATCTGTTATTGAACTGCGTTTGTGCTAAAACGCATTAATATACTTGGGCCCCAGGTATGTCACCAAGGTTTTAACCACCTCAAAAGGGAAATATGGATGCACTAAATATGGATAGTACTGACTATCTGATCCACACGGAGGTTCGAGGTGGTTTTAGAATTACTACCTTCGCAATTGCGGAGATGTACACCTGAACCTCTGACTATCCCGCAAGGGTTAATTAATGGTCATGAACACGTTTGTCTTTAACAGCACATTTACACCAATGGAGTGAAAAGGTGCTGACTTAAATATGATACAGCTAATCTTCATCATTGGTACTAAAATAGTATTCACAGCATTGTTTACTCAATATCAATACTGAGGTATTACATACTTACTTAAATCCTTGAATCCCTCATCAGGGCCATAGGGCCTTCAAAGCACGCCACCTGAGCTTATCCTGCGCGATCATTTCAATCTCAGCCCATGGTAAGCCAAGACCGAGAGCCTCCTTTTTGATTAATAACCATCGGGACTTATCGCATATGTTTTTATATAATAAAGTTACCAGTCTGCCCGTGACCATGGCTGCTGCAACGTAGCCGAAACGTCGGGGTAATAAAGGTAACTTTATTACTCCGACGTAAATAAAAACTTACGCGATCAGTCCCGTTAGTTATTAATCATGAGTATAAATCACGAATCTCTTAAAGCTTCCTTTTTGACGGATCGGCGCCAGCTCTGTTTCGGCCTACCGACCTTTCGAGAACCTTGGGGTAACCATTTCAGCGCTACTTTGGGGGGATGGGGTTCTGGTCTTCTTGATGACTACCTAATCCAGCGTCACCTTCTTCTCTAGATCTCCACGTCGATTGGCTCCTGGTCAATGACACTTTGTCAATGATACATACGCTATATGACGTGAAGGTATAGGTATGTATGGGTATATGTACATACAGTTAGCGCAATAAGTGCAGTCCTAGTAACTTTTTATAAGGTTTAAGTTTATAAAAGCAAAAGAAAATATTTTACATTTTAAAATAGGTATTGTATTTAAATAAAAATACGATTAAAATTTCAATATAAGTATATTTGGCACATTTTGGTTATAGATACACGAAAAGCACAATCATCACAGTTAATGCATATTTCAATAAGCATACATTTTCAACAATGGATTCGTAAATAGTGTTATACACTATACATATAAATACATGATCATTCTTATAAAATACTTTTCTTTTATATGTATAACAAATAAATAGTTAATAATTTTATTTTTTGTAAAAACCGGTCTATCAGAATATTATATAGGTAAATATATGTTTGTTCAAAAAATGTACGTAAAATTGTTCTATTTCTGAGGTAGGCATAGAATGTATAAAATCATTCATTTTGTTTTGAATTATTCATGGAGAACGAAAAAATTGTGAGCAAAATACTTTGGGTGTAAATAGCATCTTTTAACCTATGTATTATAGTAATAAACATAATATTTGGGACTCTATTACACCAATTGAACTAGCCCCTTGGTAAGGTTCAAGTTTTTAAACATTAAAGCAGTACTTACATATATATGCAAAATAAACCTTATTTAATTTCAAAACTCTATTTCAAACATAAAAGATCTCATTTTAAAAAGCTGTTATGTTTTTGTAAGCCGGTAACATAAACATTTACGTCCTCCAATCACTTTCGGGGTGAACAGAAGTACGAAAAAATACCAAGAAGCTCCTCGGTTACATTTTGTATATACGAGTAAGAAAATCTTGGTTATGGTACGCGATTCAGGCGCAATAGTCGCTACCCAAACTAACAAAACAATATAAAAAATGGCGACCGTTTTTTATCGCACTGCCATTAGAATTTAACGAATCTATAAAATAGAATAATACCGATATATTAATCGATAATTAATCAAATTATCGACTCGAAATGAATATTTTTTACATTCCGTTATTCAGGCAAGGTATAAAATGCGTATCATAAAACATGGTCATGTTTATAAAATATTGAACCTGGTTACAATCTTCATAGTCGAAGCTATCACGGGATTTTTTATTTATCTAGCAGCTGGCGTACACATGCTTGCATTGTCGTTTTGAGTCTGTGGTATATGGCAGTTGCGAGGCACTTCGGCGCATATCTTTGCCATTTGAGTCGCCGATTCTCTTATGCCTGTAAATAAAAAGTATTGGGAATTAAAAGGATATATTATATAACGATTAAGGAACATTTACACATAATAATATAATAATCAATCAATCAATCAGCCTATGACAGTCCACTGCTGGACGTAGGCCTCCCCAAGGTAACGCCACAAAACACGATCACTCGTGGCCCTCAGCCAACCACTACCAGCGACCTTTTTCAGGTCATCAGTCCACCTGGCAGGGGGGCGTCCTACACTACGTTTACCGAGACGCGGTCGCCATTCGAGAACCGCTTTGCTCCAACGGTCGTCGGTTCTACGACAGACGTGACCGGCCCACTGCCACTTCAGCTTGCAACATCGATAGACAATGTCTACGACATTGGTTCTCTGCCGGATAATCTCGTTCCGGACTCTGTCCCTTAACGAGATACCCAGCATCGAACGTTCCATTGCTCGCTGAGCGACATGTAATCGGTGAGCCAGCCCGACCGTCATGTTCCACGTCTCGGCACCGTATGTCATTACAGGTAGGACGCACTGATTAAAAACCCTGGTCTTAAGACACTGCGGTAGTGGCGACGAGAAGATATGACGCAACTTCCCGAATGCTGCCCAGCCCAGCTGCACTCTTCTGGAAATCTCACGCTCGAAGCTGTCCCTACCCATTTGCAGAACCTGGCCCAGGTAGACATATTCCTGGACCACTTCGAGCGCCTCTCCGCTGATCGTGATCGGCCCCGGGACAACGAGTTCGTTGAACATGACTTTCTTCTTGTACAAGTTCATCCGGAGACCAACCGACCGTGAGGCAGCGTTAAGACTGTGCAGCATTCCCTGCAAATCCTGCAGCGACTCCGCCATAACGACAATGTCGTCAGCGAAGCGGAGGTGTGTGAGGTATCTGCCATTGACATTGATACCCATTCCAGTCCAATCCAGAGTTTTGAAGACGTCCTCCAGTGCGTTCGTGAACAGTTTCGGGGATATGACATCCCCCTGTCTCACTCCTCTGAGCAACTGTATAGGACTTGTCTTTTGGTTTTGGACTTGAACAGATATCGATGCCACGCTGTATAGGCTCCTCAACACCTGCACATAACGCCAATCGACCTGGCATCGCTGCAAGGATACCAGAACAGCCCAGATCTCGATGGAGTCGAAGGCCTTCTCGTAGTCCACAAAGGCAAGACACAGCGGCTGGTTATACTCATGAGACTTCTGTATAACCTGCCGCACTGTGTGGATGTGGTCTACGGTACTAAAACCTTTTCGAAATCCGGCCTGCTCCGGCGGCTGGAAGGCGTCAAATCTTGAGGCCAGACGATTTGTGAGCACTCTCCAGAACAACTTGTAGACGTGGCTTAGGAGCGCGATAGGCCTATAATTCTTCAATAGGGTCTTGTCTCCCTTTTTGAAAAACAAGGCCACCACGCTCTCACTCCACGCCGTCGGGGTAGTCCCATTAGATATGACGGAATTAAATAGGTGCTTGAGCTTCTGCAGGACTGGAGCTCCTCCCGCCTTTAGAAGCTCAGAGGTTATTCCGTCTTCGCCGGGAGCCTTCCCATTACGAAGTTGTTTGAGAGCGCTCGCAATTTCGTCTTCGTCCACGAGCGGGAGATCATCAGTGTAGTGGCGCACCAAATATAATAATATTTAAACATTATTACACCAATTGAACTAACCCCTTGCTAAGTACATTTAAGACTTGTGTTAAGAGTACTAGTGAACGTAAATTTAAGAAATATATACTTAAATATAGATGCATACATATATAGCATATATACTCAACGACCAGACTGGAAAGCGAGAATATGTGTATAAAACACGAACTAAATATAAAGACGACTCGGCGTAAGGAGCGGTTCCCGTTACGCGGTGCAGAGGCCAAATGGCGTGTTTTAATTGGTGCGGAGTCTAAAAATGTGTAGTAGAAAGAAGATACCTAATTTGATTGGCTGATGCCGTGTTTTGATTGGTTGTAATATGTCCCCTCCATCTCGCGTACCTCATTTCACCCCGCGTAATGGCACGCTAGTTTCCATACAAATATTGCGTAAGGCTCACTCCTCTTGATGTAGAAGGCGACTAAATACATAGACGTGTGGCGTATTACCTGTATTAACGGGATAGGCAGGCTGGGGAGTCGGCACTGGCTTAGTGTAAATATCCACGTCAGAGTATTCTGAAAAAAAAATAGTTCATGTTGTTTATTGATTTAGACAAAGACAAACGCGTTTACGATTAACCCATGCGGGGTAATCAGAGGTTCAGGTATCCATCCGGTATCCATCAGGTATCCATCTCCGCAATATGATAAATATGGCTACCTCGAACCCACGTGTTGACCAGATAGTTAGTACTTAATGTGACAGGTGGCAAGCCATGTCACCATTTACACGCTCTAACTATTACCTGTTTGGGGAACAGGTAGGTTTATTCACGATGTTTTCCCTCACTGTATAATTTGATGCATTTCGTAAATGTGTTTTTATTACGAAAATATGTACAATTAATTTCTTTTCCATTCTCTACCCATCCCGTCCCGTTGGGGACATAGAAGCGATAATGTATGTATGTATTGATCACACATACATGCAAATCACGCCTCATTCCCCGTAGAGGGATAGGCAGAGACCTCTTTGGCTTCATTGACACTCATACAGATAACTCGGCGGTTAAACCAACTTCTAACGTCACCCTTTTTCAATATGTCATAGATCCATACCATGTATTTCATGATTAATAACTAACGGGACTTATCGCGTAAGTTTTTATCCATGGCTGCTGCAACGTAGCCGTAACGTCGGGTTAATAAAGGTAAGTTTATTATATAAAAACTTACGCGATAAGTCCCGTTAGTTATTAATGATGAGTATGAAGTCAAAGTCAAATGTTTTTATTCAACATAAGTACATGTAGAGTACATTCATTGAAAGTCCAAACATTTGCCTGACACTGGTTGTCTCTTATCATTGAAATTCTACCGTTGGTTCGGAAGCCATGGCTCGGAGAAGAACCAACAAGAAACTCCGGCTTGCAGGATTTTTTGCCCAGTGCCAGTTACAAAAACAAATTATAAAGAAACATAATTATACATGCACATATAGCTTAGATGCATTCATTGCCAACCTTGAGCATTGGCAAGGTAGTCCCCGACCGCGTAGTAAGCGCCCCGGACTATCTATAAATCGCGAATCTCTTAAAACTATGATTACCATGTATCTTCCGAACGCAATAGTAGAAGAAATATAGGCATAGCATTGCAAGAAGCAATACCACGCCAGATAGGGCGACGTAGTAAGCAATGTGGGAAGGCGGCTTAGCACCGACTGCGCCGCGGGAACCCATACTGAGAGGCTAGGTACATGTAATCATGGCTTGGTCCTGGTGAGGTAGATTCTGTAAAAGAGAAACTTTATAGTAAAACAAAACATGCTTTAATAAGGTTACAGATATAAGAATTCGACGTAGCTCAGTTGTTAGGGGCTTGGCTCTGTATCAGTGGGGTTCAAATCCCAAATGAAGTTTAATGAATTTCTATGTACATTTTTGTAATGAAAATACATTTACGAAATGCAACGAATACCACGGTGGGGGAAAACATCGTGAGGAAACCTACCTGTTTGCCGAACAGGTAATAGTTAGTGTATATTTCTACACTTTATATATAGCAAAGATTTCAAGGAAAATCTCTAATATAGTACAATATTCTTGTATCTAAAAGACAAACGCGTTCACGACCATTAACCCATGCGGGGTACTTAGTCAGAGGTTCAATTGTCCATCTCCGCAATTGCGAAGGTAGTAATTCTATGTCTATCTCGAACCCACTTGTTGACCAGATAGTAATCCATGTCATTTTCAAGCTCTCACTATTACCTATTCGAACAGTTTTCCCTCACCGTAGTGTTTGGTGCATTTCGTAAATATATTTTTATTACGAATTATAATTGTTCTATATGACTGAATTTATGATGTACCGTATTAACGACCGTATCTGCGTTCACACACCGGTATTCAATCACGAATATTAAGCTACACTATACGTAGACAGTAGCTAGATGGGTAACCATATACATACATATATTATAGTTTCGGTGTGGCAAATCGTGAGGAAACCTACCTATTCCTTGTAAAAGGCAATAGTCATTTTATTTACTATATGAGACCGGGTCATATCACGATAAATTAATGAAGATATAGATACCTTCATAACAGCCGACGTTTCGACTCAGTTGCATAGGCAGTTTAAACGTCGAGTAGTACATACATACATACGCTTCACGACTTGTGTACACACTCCCTTTTTTAATATGGCGGAGTAGTCAGAGGCTTGAGTGCCCATCTCCGAAATTTCGAAGGCATGTTAGGTATGGATCATTCGAAGCCCGCGTATCACTAGATAGACAGCACCCAACGTGATAGGTAGTGAACCGTATCGCCGTATATAGGCACTGATATTACCTATCCTGAGGAAAAGGCAGGTTTCCTCACGATGTTTTCCTTCATCATTAGCGACTGTTAATATATAAAGATATAAAGGTCGAGTGATATAAAGGTATTTTTACCTTTATTAATTTATCGTGATATGACCCGGTCTCATACAGTAAATAAAATGGATATAAATCGCGAGTGTTTAAAAGTATCTAAAGCAATAGTCAGTTTCCAACGATAGTCTCGCCACCTGTCACATTTAATACTTAATGATATAAAGTTTTAACTGACGTTACGTTAATTATAGTTTTAAGAGATTCGCGATTTATACTCATGATTAATAACTAACGGGACTTATCGCGTAAGTTTTTATATAAACGTCGGGTTAATAAAGGTAACTTTTTTATATAAAAACTTACGCTATAAGTCCCGTTAGTTATGAATCATGTATATACGTTAATTATCTTTGCTTTTATGGTAAAGTTACTGTGTACCTTAGATTGAATATAATCTTACCTTATATTAAAAGATGGTCCTTAAGGGCTTGTTCAATCGAGGCGACAAACTGGCGCCTATTTAGACGCATGCGTGAGAAGTCCTTTATATCCTTGTTTTACCCTTTCGGGGTGGACAGAACCTTGGAGACACGAGAATATCTCCTAAGTGTAATGTGATTGTGTGTAATGTGATTGTGTGTAATGTGATTGTGTGAAATGAGATTGTGTGTAATGTGATTGTGTGTAATATGATTATGTGTAATGTGATTGTGTGTATGAATTGTATGTGTATTTTGAATTGTCTTGTTTAGCTTAGATCAACAAGTGGATGACGAAATTGTTTCAACTCATTGCTTAGCAAATATTTGTAATTGTACATGTTCATTGATTTGTGTAATACTCTCGTAAGGATGTCCTGTAATTGGCTGCTTTTAATGGCTTCTTAGTTTTAAGTAACTTTTAATGGTTCTAACATAAGATCAGCGCAGTGATTGTACTTCAATCATTGTATATATGCTGAGCTGGGACCATTTCACTGGGCAATGACATGCACATGTAGGATTTAATAACTTACTTGTATAAACTTCTTTTTTTTCTTTTTTTAATTTCCTGTCTGTGTATGTCAATGTGTTTCTATGAATAAAGCTTATTATTATTAAGTTCTTGAACTGATATTTTGCTGTTGGATGTTTTAATAAATAAATAAGTTGTTTTTTAGCTCGAATATTGGTTGTGATGTTATATGGAACATTGATGACAGGATGCTAGCTCATCGCCAAATAGATTTAATTTACGCCAAGTCTTTTAGTCGCCTCTTACATGCCGGGAAGAACGGTACCTAGTTAGCTTTTACCTATGATCGCAGAGTTTGTACGAGTGTTAAATGAAGCGAAAGTAGTTTGTCAGGATCGTCGATCGGAACAGATGGGGATCCGTGATCTCTGCCTACCCTTCTACAGGGAATCAGGCGTGATGTGTATGTTTGTATCATTTATGGGTGAATAGATACACGGAAACAATAATAATAATAATAATAATATTTGGACATTATTACACCAATTGAACTAGCCCCTTGCTAAGTACATTTAAGGCTTGTGTTAAGGGTACTAGTCAACGTATATTTAAGAAATGTATACATATTATATATAGATAAATACATATATAGTATATATAATCAACAACCAGACTGGAAAGCAGTAGAAAAGCGTAGTTCTTAACTCTGCTTCCACCGGAAATCGAACCCGGGACCCCACGTTTAGCGTTCAGGTGTCTAACCGATCGCGCCACTGAGGTCGTCAAAAGACAATGACAAATCGTCGTTGTCAAACCAAAATCTGCTATGTGCCAAAATTATACTTTCGAGATATTGACAAAAAAAGTTCTCCTGCAAAATTTTATATGAATTTGCATTTTAAATACTATATCAAATGAAAGCTATAGATGTTAGAAATGAACTGATTTGTTATTTAACGACGGAGGTTTAATATTTATGGAATATAATGTCTCCCAGTGCTTATAGACACATGGCAGTTTTTTATACGGTAGATTGATGAGTGTTCTATACGCAGACGTCAAAAAGTTAAAATCTCGAAAAAGTGCACATAGCAGATTTTGGTATGACAACGACGAAATGTCATTAGATTATCTGTGTCATTAACATTAAAATAAATGTTCTTACGACACTATTGTTGGTGACTAGTTGCTAGCCCTTCGCCCAATATAACATAACATACGCTTCACAACGTGTATACACACTCCCTTTTTACTTTGGCGGGGTAGTCAGAAGCTTGAGTGCCCATCTCCGAAATTTCGAAGGCATGTTAGGTATGGGTCACTCGAAGCCCGCGTTTCACTAGATAGACAGCACCCAACGTGATAGGCAACCGTATCGCCGTATACCGGCACTGGCTATTATTACCTATCCCGAAGGACTGTACGTCCTCGACTATCACTACATAGTATAAAACAAAGTCGCTTTCTTTGTCCCTGTCCCTTTGTATGCTTAAATCTTTGAAACTACGCAACGGATTTTGATGCGGTTTTTTTTAATAGATAGAGTGATTCAAGAGGAAGGTTTATATGTATAATAACATCCATGAAATAGTGGAGTAGTAGGAGCGGGTCACTAGTAGTAAATAAAAAAAGGTTCCTTATTCAATTATTTATTATTTAATTCACATAATATAACATTGTAACATTGAGTAGGTATTTACTGGATACAATCTCGTTTTCTTTACAATAACACTGAGAAGACTAGATTGGCAGATAGTTTACTAAGCTCACGACGTTATTACTAAAGGTAGACAGAATAAAAGCGTTATTAAATACCATAATAAACAAAACGCGTTCACGACCATTAATACTTGCGAGGTAGTCTGGGGTTCAGGTGTCCATCTGTAGTTATTCTATGGCCACCTCGAACCCACGTGTTGACCAAGTCAGTACTCAATGTGACAGGTGGTAAGCCATGTCGTAACAGGTGGTAAGCAATAACACATACACACCATGATAATAATATTTAGGACACTATTACACCAATTGAACGAGCCCCTTGGTAAGTTCATTTAAGACTTGTGTTAAGGGTACTTGTCAATGTATATTTAACAAATATATACTCATTACATTATATAGTATATATAATCAACGACCAGACTGGAAAGCAGTAGAAAAGCGTAGTTCTTAACTCTGCCTCCACCGGGAATCTTTGAGACCTCACGATTAGCGTTCAGGTGCTTAACCAATTGCGCCACGGAGGTCGTCACTTCATATGCTAATTGATTGTAGAGCTTACTATTCTGTTTACCCTTTGAGTAATGAAGGCGTGATACGTATGTATGTAAATTCGGAATTCACATAGTAAATAACAGAAGACAAAAAAAAACAAACGCATTCACGACCTTAACCCTTGCGGGGTAGTCAGAGGTCCAAGTTTCATCTCCGCAACTGCGAAGTTAGTTATTCTATGGACACCTCGAACCCACGTGTTGACCAAGTCAGTACTCAATGTGACAGGGGGTCAGCCATGTCACCGTTTATTAGCACTAACTATTACCTGTTCGACGAAGAGGTAGGTTTCCTCACGATGTTTTCCCTCACCGTAAGAATATGTATTATTATGAAAAAATACAAAAGCAACTATAATCGCCGAAGGAGTATGTAAGACAATTTGACTATACTTAAGACTTAAACTGTCTTAAGACCTGATTGACCCTAATATTCATGCTAAAAGTGACCTAGAAGATATTATCGTGTCTCCGAGGTTCTGTCCTACCCGAAAGGGATTAAAGGACGTAAATATATATGTACTGAGAATACGCCATTTAAATTCGTGAGAAAAAACTATAATATATACATAAACATTTACGTCCTTCTAAAAAAAATTACAATAAAATACTAAAAAGTTACATTAATAAAATCGACATTAAACTAAACATTTTTGGTGAAAATTCGATACAGATCAAATTGAATACATTCTCAAGGCGGGTGTACGTAGTGAAGAACAGAAGAGCATGTATGATAAGGTTAATGGGTGTGGGTGAAGCAAGAGATTTGTCACCCGTTCCAGGTGGCTTTATAGTCTCTGCCTATCCCATTGGGGAATACATATATGTATGTAATTCGATATCAAATCCCATTAGATACCCCGTCTATCTAAAATTTAGGTTTTAACTTAACTTTTCATATGAACCTAAATATACCTAAGCAAAACATAAAATGAATCGAAATTGTAATTCAACACAAAATTAATACACTCCAAATTATAAGTATTTCAACCTTTAAAAATACTTACATACATAAATGTTTAGTCTATTAAGTGACCACTATTTCATCACTCAATGCTCATTTTTTAATTAGTCAGTACTCAAAATAACGTACGTTAAATAATATTTTTTTTAGATATAAGTACTGACTATTACATATTTCGGAAGTGTTTTATAAAAAGAAAAATGTTTATAGTCACTGACTATTACTTAATCCTTCAAAAAACTTTGTACATAATCCTTTGGTCTATAAATGTTGTAAATCGGCTATCCATGTATTCAAGCCTCGATCCACCCCGAAAGATGTAATTGTGACATAATAAATTGTTTTATCAACTGCTACCTAAAAATCCCTTAATTTATGAGTAAATTGTACAATCATTAAGTATTTACAACGCCCTTATTTAGGTGGGTATGGGGCGGTATTTGTTGGATAAGGGGCGGTAGTTGTTGGATACGGGGCGGTAGTTGTTGGATACGGGGCGGTAGAAGTCGGATAAGGCGCGTTCGGATTTACCACTTGATCATACGGCGGCGGATCTGCGTATATAGAATCTGTAAAAGGAAAACATTTATTTATTTACGTCATCTTCAACATAAATACGTTCTCTTTATATACGTATTAATATAAAAATAATACTATTTAATTCCGATTAAACATATTCTAATTATATAAGTTAATAATAATTTGATTAGTTGCCTTTACTTAAACTTATTTTTTGTGACGTCATTTTGCAACTTTTGTAATAGACAACCGCGCATTCATTCTGTGAACGCATAATCAATCAATCAGCCTATGTCAGTCCACTGCTGGACGTAAGCCTCCCCAAGAGTACGCTACAAAACACGATCACTCGTGACCCTCAGCCAACCACTACCAGCGACCTTTTTCAGGTCATCGGTCCATCTGGCAGGGGGGGCCTTCTACACTACGTTTACCGAGACGCGGCCGCCATTCGAGAACCACTTTGCCCCAACGGTCGTCAGTTCTACGACGGATCTGGCCGGCCCACTGCCACTTCAGCTTGTAACAGTGATAGACAATGTCTACGACTTTGTTTTTTTGCCGGATAATCTCGTTTCGGACTTAACGAGATACTCAGCATCGAACGCTCCATTGCTCGCTGAGCTTTTGATTCCAATAAATATACTATTTATTATAACGAACGCATAATATTGTTGTTAACTCTTAACAAAATGTACATAATTAACCCTATTTATAACCTCATGATTAATAACTAATGGGACTTATCGCGTATGTTTTTAAATAATAAAGTTACCTTTATTAACCCGACGTTTACGTTTATTATATAAAAACATACGCGATAAGTCCCATTAGTTATTAATCATGAGTATAAATCGCGAATTTCTTAAAACTATTTATAACCTATTCATAATATTCAACAACTTACCTGCAGCAGGAGCAGACGGCGCGACATAAGTCGGGTAGGGCGCCTGCGGGGGATATGGCCCTTGCGTGGGATAGGCCCCAGCCGGGGGTACGGCGGGGTACGCCCCCGGGGGTCCTACTGGGTGGGGGTACACCCCTGGTGCGGGCGCCGGGTAGGGATACCCCGGTCCGGCTGTCGGGTATCCCGTTGGGGGGTATGGTACTCCCGTTTCGTTTGGCCCTGGAGTAAATAGGAGTATGTTAATGAGTATACGTTTTTGTATACATAATATGAGGGTTATAAGTACTTTTATGAGTGTATAATCCTTTTAGTGTTTGTCCACTCGAAACCCACTTTAAATAATTATTATCTAACGTGACTGGTGGTAATCCTGTATATAATGATACTGACTATTGAATAGGGTCCTGTTGTTAGACCAAAAATCAATTCTTAGATATTCAATTACAATACAACGATGGTTAAAATTATGTTTAGTTTTTAACAAATACACATTTTATTGTATTGGTAAAGAAATCAACATAAAGAAGATCATACAAAAAAACTTTTTTTTAAACAAACAAGTTATCTATAAAATTTACCTAACCTAAACTAACCTACTCAGGTTAGGTTAGACTGGAACTAACCTATTTACTCACGTTAATTAGGTTAGGTTTGGATAAGTTAATTAAGTAAGTAAATTTATAATTTTGCTATACCAGAAGGCGAAATGAAACATTTTTATTAAAAATTTTCATAATTGAAACGTTTTTTATATTTGTAGCGTTGTACATTCTACTTTACTAGTAATTTTTTTAATGATATGTTTTCTAAAAATATATACATATGATTTATTTCATGTTTGCGAATAAAAGTTTTTTTTAGATGAACATTCGTTGACAGTATTTACGTAATACATTAGTTCTCTATAGAAAAATCACAGATCAATATTACCCGATCCCGAAAAACTATGTACTTTCGCGTTATTAACATACACACATCCCTCATACACACTCGGCGGTTATAGATACTTACCTACATACGGTTGTTGTCTCGGATATTTTGGGACTCCCGGCGCTGTAACCGAATATGCCACTTTAGAACAAAAAAGCATATAAGTAATACATTAGTAGTAGCTATGAGTATATTAGTATAGTTAGTGCTTATCACAGTAGCGGATAACCAACCTACTTTGGGATTTAAATACCTTGCAATGACTATAAAATTGTACATCAAATGACTTATCATAGCGAATGTTGGAAAGGACACAAGAAAGATGAAAGTAGAATATAGTACATATTAAAATAGTGGTACATTTCATTTACCAAAGTATGTTGCTCTAAGAAATTTGATTTAGTCTTATTATTCTATGTAAATCAAAACTGAAAAATAGTTTTATAAACCGTAGTTTTAATCCATCATTAACTAAACATTGTGACGGTCTTTGGTCACTCGAAGCCCACTTGTTACCTGATAATCAGTATTCAACGTGACAGATGGTGAAACATGCTACTATATACAGATAGTATATTTCATATTTCGATAAATGGGCAAACATTTTCAAGACGTTTTTCCTTATCAAAGTTGTATTTGAATTAGTTAAGTATAATATCATTTAATCAAAACATAATGAATTACAATTTCATAGTAATTTGGAGGTACCTATAAACATAAACATTCATGTCTTTCAATCCCTTTCGGGGTGGACCTCGGAGATTTATAGCTTAAATCATGGGCACAGATAATATAATACTACAGTCATGGGGTTGTGTTGTCATATGGAACATTATGACATGTTGCTAGCACATCGCCCACCCCATTTACTCCTAGTCCCATAGTCGCCTCCTACGACATGCCGGGAAGAACGGCAGCTAGTTAGCAAAGGTCTTAGGTTCAATACAAAATGTTTGTTTGGTTAGTACACATCCATACATGCAATGTTTATGTTAGTTACAATGGAAATAAGTTTTATACAATATGAAATAGAAATGACATTGTGCTATAGACTACCCAAATTAAAAGCAAATGTTGTGTTATATTTATTATGTACATATACAGTCAGTGCTAAAAGAGCAGTCCCAATAACTTTTTATAAGGTTTACGTTTATAAGAACAGAAGACAATATTTTTCATTTCGAAGCATGCGAACATATAGTGGCCATGACAATGCATAGTGGCGCCAGTTTTAAAATTTAAAATATTGTCTGTTGTTCTTATACACTTAAACCTTATAAAAAGTTACTGGGACTGCACTTTTAGCGTTGACTGTACTTATATTGATTGTATCTATATCTTGGTAAACACAGTTACAGTTAAATAACTAAAACATATTTTTTAAATGCTTATCACATAATATACAATTAAGTTAAGTGATTTTCAAAATTTCGGAGATGGGCATTCAAACCTGTGACGATCCCACCCTAAAAAGGGAGTGGGTACACAAGTCGTGAAACGTATGTTTAAGTGATTAATAAATTCATACAGATGGTTAGTAAGTAAAGCATGGATGAGTGTTAGTAAAAACACTTTGAATCTCTTACACTGTGTCACATTATCGGGCGGCGTCTGTATTGTATGAACAGTACCCTGTGACGGATCTACAAAATAAAATATTAAAAATAAAATAAAATATTTTACATTCATGTATTTTATGACCCGGCAAGGTGGGAAGACGACCTGCGCAGGTTGGCCGGCATCGAATGGATGCGAACGGCCACTGACAGGGAGAAGTGGCGTCATTTGGGGGAGGCCTATGTCCAACAGTGGATTCAGACAGGCTGATGATGATGTCTTTTATCCCTTTTGGAGTGGACAGAACTTTGGAGACGTGAAAACATCTCCTTTGTCACTTATTAGCATGAATATTTCATGGGGTTGTGATGTCATATGGAACATTGGTGACAGGTTGCTAGCCCGTCGCCTCTTAAGGTATGTAAGGAAGAATGGCAGCTAGTTAGCATTCCTTTTACGTCACAGACTAGCATGGGTCTGTCCCAGACTAGCCTAACAGATGTACAAAATAAAATTGTAGTTTGTCTTTTGTAATTTCCTACAACTACATGTTCATACATAATCTGCTTTAAAACTAAATTGAACAAACTCTAAAAATCCAACATTTGATTGATGTATTCGCTAAATTGAATGTTGTGTAAGTATTGAAGACAAATTATTGATATTTTGAGTTTAGTCAGTTCAGTTCTGAAGCATATTAAATAAATAAATTTCGTTGATTACTTAAAGGTACTTCTAACGTCGCCCTTTTCCAATATAGAAGTACCTATAACCGCCGAGTGTGTATGAGGAGGTGTATGAGTGTCAATGAAGCGAAAGTGGTCTGTCAGGATCGGGACAAATGGGGATCCGTGATCTCTGTACCCCTCTACAGGGAATCAGGCGTGTTATGTATGTATGATTACTTACCATTAATAACTTCTCCCTGGCGACGTTTTCTTCTGCGGTAACAGCAGAGTATTATGAGCACAAACAGGACTATGCCAGCAATGGCTGATCCCGATAAGGGTAGTTCAAACCAAGACATTTTTAGTAGTTACTGGAAGAAAAAAGGAGAAATTATATGTGTGAAGCTGTTCTACAATTGTGACGTATATGTATATTAGCACAAATATAGTTCATTCAATAAATGTAAAAGTACATCAAAAAGACAACATCATTCACAACCATTAACCCATGTGGGGTAGTCAGAGCTGCAGGTATTTATTTCCGCAATTGTGGGATTTGAACCCTGTACCCATTGATACAGAGTCGACCCCCAAACAACTGAGCTACTTCGAATTAATTAATTAAAAGTTAATTAGTCACTTAGTTTCCTACATGTTATTTGCCCTGTATTGAATTTGCATTCAAATCATCTTGTAGGCACCCTTATACAGATTATAGTTGTGTTATGAATACATAAAAGGTAACAAATGAGTATATTGTTTATTATTATTGCTCTTTAACTTATATACATTCTTGCATTGCAGCATATATTGCAATGATGACTAATCATCATATATTCTTACATTTGCTTCAGAAGTAAAGTAATGACACGAATATGTTTGTTTAGTAATCTCAACATATATCCTTGAATCTTTTTTCTGTTTTAGATTTCTAATAAGAAATTTTTCATATGGGTACATATATCAGCTATTCTACACTATTGCTACGATGTTCATGACTGTTTACTAACACTGATTCATTAACCACAAGACCGTAACATAACAACACAGGAAAACCCAAAACTGTGATGCATTTTCCTCAAACTTTCAAGATTGATAGGTATACTACACACATCTTAATGGTACGTGACTGGCGTATAAACAGCTTTATAACTCTTTTGTTGCACCCAAAATAGATGGTTCTATAAGAAAAATGTCCGCAAATGAACAATAATGTTAGTGCACAATAAATTTGTTTTACTCACGTTTTTATGGCACGAAGACAAACTCACATATTCCACTCGAAACTAAGAGATAATAGGCATTAGTTGCATCCTCTTCAGAATGATAACGAATGAGTAATTACTCGGTATTTATTTACTTGATTAGTTGCTATAAAAGCGAAATCTCTCCACAAATAAACAAATTACAAAAACCAACACTGACCTATGTAATGGGATTCTACCGAATGACTGACTTACTTGACTGACAATTTGACAAACAATTTGACAAACGTACGAATATGTCACAAATTGTTAAGGCGTAGAGCTACGCTTACACATTATAATTTGCTCCTTTTTAATAATATAGACATTTGAATCCTTTCATGCGATAAAACTAATTTGAGATACGAAACCACTTTTCTAAAGCACTGTATTGCACACTCAAATTATATTATCGTAATCGAAGACCGGAGGACAACATCGCCAGGGCAGCGTTCACTTGGATGCCGCGCGAAAGCAGTTGGCCAGGCCGGCGCACATCTGGCAGCGCAAAACGAGTTGGAGGGACGCAGAGCGCAAGGCACAGAACAGGAGCGGTTGGCGACGTCTCACGAAGGCCCTCTGTACCACTGTGGTACCATAGGAAGACAACAACAGCAATCCTAACCTGACTTTTTTCTAGGATATATTTATGATTGATTTGCGTTAAATTATTTAACATTCGTTAATATAACGTTCTAAATTTGTTATTAAAAATAAATAGGAAATGGGGTTCTTGATCTCTGACTTTTTAAAAACAGGGGGTTACGTACTAGAAATATTTAGATTTCCAAAATAAAATTCAACAGATAACGCAGATAGCTGCAGTCTTGGATGCAGCCGACCAACTACTTTTTTAGAAATGCATTGAAAATAAATAGAACATACACATCACGGCTGATTCCATGTAGAGGGGTAGGCAGAGATAACGGATTATGATGATTATGATCATGAAAATCGTTATTGGAAAAGGCAATCAGCTGTTGTCATTTTCACTGCTTTGACGATAGTTGGTGGCATAGAAACCCATAAATGTATTAGCAAGGGATGCGTTTTGATAATAAAACGACATAACTTATTTTATTTATATTTATTTGATTCACCTTTATAAACATTCAAAAACAGTTCTTAATTACAATGATATAAAACTGATTTTAACTTCGGAATCTTTATTCAATGTATATCTTATTTTAGAATAGTATAAAGTTACTTTTATTGCAACAATACTGTCTTTACGTGGATTTTAAAGCTTTGTATCAAAACTATTTTTCTGATTTTAATGTAATATTGTCTGTTAATATTAGAATATAATACAAATTAGTTGACACTTACATTTCTACTACATTTTGTTTTATTCATAAATGTACATAATATGATTTCGCTATAAAACTAATATTTGATTGGTAAATTTAACGTGTAATTATATAAATCTTCTGTAAAATACAAAAAATATCTAAAATTGTGCAATATATTATTGATATTTGATAAAAAATGGCGATTTTTCTGCATGAATAGAAGAAAATTACAGTCACCCTACTTTTTTGTGTAGGTTGACAATAATTCGACAACAAAATACGTGTTTCACAGTTCTAAAATTACAGACACTAATATTACACGTAACGTTACCTAGATAAAAATCCACCATACAAGATACCATAAACTTTCAACCGTGTCTAACCAGCTAAAAGTGTCCTAAATTTAGGAAAGATGTCAACAATATATTTTTAACGAAATTCTAACAGTATATAAGTCAAAAAATAGTAGGTATTCAATGCTGGCAGCAAGAAAGGAAGAAAAACGTCTTTCCAGTTGATACGATAGCCGCCATTTTTAATTTAAGCACGGTCACCACAATATTCATTAAAATGATCGCGGGTTTTAATAAAGCGACTTATACACTGTTAGATTTTTCTCCAATGCAATTGATTATTTACGAGCTCTTAGCAGCATTGAGGATCTCCCTAGAAATGATGACTCTTTGAATCTGTGATGTTCCTTCGTAAATGGTGTAGATCTTGGCGTCTCTGTACAGTTTTTCCACAGGGTACTCTGTGTTGAAGCCGTTGCCGCCAAACACTTGAATGGCGTCGTTGGCAGCCTTGTTCGCTACTTCAGACGCATGAGCCTTCGCGATGGATGCTACTAATGTGTTGTTCTTGCCTGGAAAGAGGTTTTAAGAATAAAATATAAAAAACATACATACATACGCTTCACGACTTGTTTATACACACTCCCTTTTTTATTATGGCGGGGTAGTCAGAGGCTTGAGTGCTCATCTCCGAAATTTCGAAGGCATGTTAGGTATGGGTCACTCGAAGCCCGCGTTTCACTTGATAGACAGCACCCAACGTGATAGGTAGTGAACCGTATCGCCGTATATAGGCACTGGCTATTACCCATCCCCAGGGATAGGCAGGTTTCCTCACGATGTTTTCCCTCACCGTTAGCGACTGTAAATTATGTACGTAAATAAAATACACATGTTTAAATTACATTCATTGGTACATGCCAGAGCCGGGATTCGAACCTAAAATCTTTTCTCAGTCTGAGTTCTTACCCATGGGCTACAGCCGCCATTTACCCACTGGGCTACAGCGAGAATAAAATATAGTTGATAAATATTGGACCTCGTTTGATTACCAAATTTAAACTACGTTGGCATTGTTGTGATAGGGAATTCCTATGTTAAACCGGTGAGAGAAAAGACCGTGAGAAACACTTTACTAGGTTATTATGGCTAACACTTGTATAAGGCAACACTAAAAATTATTCGCTTTACACTGACTGTCTATCTGATTGTCAATCATTTGTTGGTTCTTACCTATGTTGATTTGTTCTCTCAAATATAATTTTTTTATTAATATACATTTCGAACATTCAATATACGGAATTAATAACATGCATCACAGACATTGTTCATCTCTTAAAACTTTCATCATCTTTAAACAACATTTCACATATTTATATACATACATACATACACATCGCGCCTGATTCCCTGTAGAGGGTTAATCAGAGATCACGGATGCCCATTTGTCCCGATCCTGACAGACCACTTTCGCTTCATTGATATTCATACATCCTCTCATACACTCTCGGCGGTTGGTACTCCTAACGTCATCTTTTTTCAATATAGCGTCCATCTGACTGTTATATCGTCGTTGTCAAACCAAAATCTGCTATGTGCCAAAATTATACTTTCGAGATATTGACAAAAAAAGTTCTCCTGTAAAATTTTATATGAATTTGCATTTTAAATACTATATCAAATGAAAGCTATAGATGTTAGAAATGAACTGATTTGTTATTAAACGACGGAGGTTTAATATTTATGGAATATAATGTCTCTCAGTGCTTATAGACACATGGCAGTTTTTTATACGGTAGATTGATCAGTGTTCTATACGCAGACGTCAAAAAGTTAAAATCTCGAAAAAGTGCACATAGCAGATTTTGGTTTGACAACGACGATATGTCTTATTAGGTCGGCCCCTACGTAACCGCCCTTCCACTTCACTCATATATATTCCTTTTGTCAATCTGCTATCATTCATCCGCATAACATGTCCAAACCATCGAAGCATGCTCTTTTCAATCTTAATCACTACATCTTCTTTCAAACCGCAACCTTCCCTTGTCTCTTAAAACTTTCATCATATTTAAAGAACATTTCACATATTTATATATTAGAGTATTTATACACAATCATTGGCCCTTACCATTATCCACAAGCCATGCAGCGTGTCTCCAAGCCAGCTGCGAGGTCTCCACGCCCATGGCCATCTCAGCCAGTATGAACGCCACAGCTTGGTGCTTGGCAATGGGTACGCCGAAAGTTTTCCTTTCTAAGGCATATTTAGTAGCCTCGTCAAGGCAACGACGAGCCAAACCTGTGGCGCCTGCTGCCACCTGTTGGTTGAATTATAGTATATTCGCATTAAGAAAATAGTGACGTTATCATGTACCCATGATTTGACCAATGAGTCGTGACAACGGTTGTCTGCGATTGGTCAATGTGACTTGTTTTCTCATTTACTCACGCCTCATTGGCTAGTTTAACCTCTGCATAACATGATGTCACTATTTTCTTAACACGAATGAACTATAGGAAAGTGTGTAAGTGATTGTAAGGTCACGCAAGGTTTCTTTGTCTATGTTTCTGGAGACTGACATTTTTGCAATGGCGCGAAATGTATTTTTTGTTGTAATTTATAATTTGATGTTAAAATGCAACTTAATAGCATAATAATGGCGGATTATGTTTATTAAAGTTTAAGTGGTGATTTAGTGTTATAAATGTAAAATCAAGATACTCTTGTAAAAATGATGTTATCTGGTGTTGTGTATTATTGCTGTCTATAGTGTATTTTTATAGCCGTCTCACATACATTAACTACAGTTGTGTCTGTAGTATTATATTATCTGTGGTTGTGTGTTAAGTTCGTTAGTTATGTACACATAAAATTATTCTTTAATCCCTTTTAGGGATTCAAAATACTACGAAAACACGTTTTCTTGTTTCCATTACAATAATAATTGATATGACCATAATACCTCTTTTTTTTTTTTTTTTTTTTTTTTAAGATAATGGCTCTACGGTTGTATTAGCCAAACACAATCTATAAAGTTAGGGAAACTAATTTCATGAAAACAAAATAACTAGGATATGCTAAAAGGATTGATTGGAAGGATACATTTCATATAATATATCACATGTTATATTTAAATACATACATGTATATGTAAACAAACTAAATATTATAATTTTATATTATTATTTTCGATAAATAAGGCTATAACAGAATAAATATTGTAATTACATAAAAATAATAGGGACTGTAATGATGTAGGGAAAGGTATTTTTAACTTAACTAATTGAGATATAAAATTTTCTCGTTTATATTTATTGCAAGCAAAAAAGATATGATTTGCATCTCCATCTTTTCCACAGTTGCATAAAGGTGAATTAATAATTTTCAATGTATGTAAATGAACTGGTGTACAAGCGTGCCCAAGCCTAAGCCTACATATGATTGTCACTGCCCGTTTTTCAAGATTTATTTTGTTAAACCATGGTTTAAAAACTATACTTGGTTGTATGAAATGGTAATATTTTCCTTTTGACTTGTTATTAACCCATGAATATTCCCACTCATTTCTTAAAGTGGTCTTTGCAGCTATACTCAAATCAGAAGAATAGATTTTGAATGGAAATAAATCTCCATCTACAATAGCTTCATTAGCCAGTCGGTCAGCCTTCTCATTGCCCTTTATCCCTATATGACTTGGAATCCAAGCAAATGATACACAGTAACCCCTTGACATACAGTTTGCTAACTTATCCCTAATTTCAAAAATGATTGCAGATTGCTTTTGCGCCCCAAATGGAAAACGCAATAACGAATGTAGAGCACTCAAAGAATCGCAAAAAATAACAGTATTTTTTAACTTCATAGTTATTATATAATCCACAGCTTTTAATATACCAAAACATTCCCCCGTATAAACACTGGTTTCTGTAGGGAGCTTTACCTTTTGGACGATAGAATATTGTAAGTGAAAAACACCTACCCCTACCAAACTTAAATTATCATGTTTGGATGCATCACTAAATATGTAATGCCAATCTGGCCATTTATTATCAATAATAGTTAAAAAATCGGAATTAGGACTTAAGGAGTTTTTGTCGATACCTAAATTTAATTCTATATCAGGTTCCAATAAATTAGCAAAGTAACTAGCATGATATAAAGGAAGAAGAATACTACGATGAATGGGAGCAGTAAGTTCCTTGAACTTTCTTAAGCTACTAACAAGACAAGGGTTATCCTTATGACTCCAAAAAGATGACTTATCAATAAGGTCATCAAGCCGTTCCACCGTTAAAATCACCGGATGATGTAAAAGCTGCAAACATCGAGAATAGTATCTATCACTCAAAAATTGTCTGCGAAGATGCAAAGGAGGCTCTGCACATTCAACCTGTAGACATGTGATCGGCGTAGATCTCATTGCCCCTATTATAATTCTCAAGGCCTTCGATTGCACTCCGTCTATTTTTTTTAAGCAAGATATATTAACTGGATAAAGTAAAAAACAACCATAATCTATGACACTTCGTATTAACGCGTTATATATCATCTTTAGAGTGGTAGGATGTGCACCCCACCACACTCCTGCCAAACACCTCATAATATTCAAATTTCGTTCACATTTCGAAATTACATATTCGCAGTGAGCTAGTCCATTAAGTTTACAATCTAAAATTATGCCTAAAAATTTAACCCTATCCTTAACAGGTATAATTGAACCACCATAGACAATATTCACTGAAGGAAGAACCCTTTTCCTAGAAAAAGGAACTACTGTACTTTTCGATGCTGACAAACAAAGACCATTATCGTCCATCCATTTTTTTAAATACCCTAGAGAAACCGTCAGCACTTCACTGATTACATTTAGTGATTTACCAGATACATATAAAAGAAGATCATCCGCATACTGTAAGACATTAACTTCACCATGAATACTGCAATGTAAATCGTAAGTAAATATATTATATAATATTGGGCTGAGAACAGAACCCTGTGGTAATCCTTTCCAAACCGTTCTAAAAATTACTGGATCACTTTCATGAATAATGTATCTCTCATATAAATTATTGATAATGAAATTTCTTAAAAACGGTGGTACTTTTAGAGCTTCTAATTTCATATTTAATATACTAATGTTCACAGAATCATATGCAGCATTAATATCAAGAAATGCAGCCATCAAGTAATTGTTCTTTGTGAAGGCTATTCTTATATCTGTGGTTAAAATTGACAAGTTGTCAATAGTACTATGACCTTTTCGAAAACCGAATTGAGTTTTCGACAACAGACTATTATGTTCTAAAAACCATTCTAGTCTTATTTTAACTAGATGTTCTGTAAGTTTAGCTAACACTGAAGATAATGCAATAGGGCGATATGAAGATGGGTCATTACTTTGTTTATTTGGTTTCAAAATAAAAATGACATTTTGAGTACGCCACAATTTAGGCACCTTACCAGAACAAGCCACAGTGTTTATTAAATTTAAAAAATATTCAAGAGAAATATTGTCTAGATTTGTCAAAAAAGAATACGGTATTCCATCCGCTCCGGGAGCTGAATCTTTAACAATGGAAAGAACCTTCTTTAATTCATTCATAGTAAATGGTTCATTAAGGTTATCACCAGAGTGCGACAGCAGTGTAACCGATTGCCCTGATGCTGGATGTTTAATTAATTGTTCAGGAACAAATGGTGGAGCCAAGTTATCCATAATATTCTCAGCAAGATGATGTGGAATTAAATTGGAATTGTGACTATTGAAAGCAGATTTAAATTTTCTTATGTTTTCCCACACAACCGATGGGCTAACCTGAGGACAAAGCGAAGAACAAAATTTATGCCAACCATTTACTTTCTTTTGTTTTAAGAATTGTTTGGTGTATTTTGATATTTGTATATAGTTATCAAAATTTTCTTGAGTCATATTATTACAATATTGTTTTTCTGCTATTTTCCTAACTCGGACAGCTTGAGTGCATTCACTATCCCACCATGGAGGGGATGTAAGTAAGTTACAACCCATTTTCTTTTTTTTAAATGTTTCATCTGCAGCCTTTATTAATATATTTGTAAATAACTGGGTAACTTCAATTATGTTATCAGATGAGATTTCAATTGGTAAATCTTTCAATTTCTCTTTTACACATTTCTGAAAGGTATTCCATTTATTGTTTTCTAGCCTGTATTTTAAACGAGGTTGTTTATTTATTCTTGAAGGCTTTATAAATGGAAGGGAAATAATAAGTGGAAAGTGGTCACTACCATTAGTAGAGTCATGAGCACACCAAGTCAAGGAAGCAGCAAGGTCTGGGGTGCAAATAGACAAATCTGGGGCATTCCCTCCCTCATTCGGACTAATCAATCTAGTTGGTGAACCAGTGTTTAACACGCATAAATTATGTTGATCCAAAATATCAAGCAACTGTTCCCCATAGAAACCACTTGAATTGCAACCAAAGGAACTATGATGACAATTAAAATCACCCATACATATGAAAGGCCTAGGCAAACTATCAAATATTTTATTAATATCATTAAGTATTAAATTAGTAGGACGAGCAAAATAAATAGACACATAAGTTAGATTATTTACAGATACAGCTACAATATTTATATCTTTACTGTGATCAGGTATTGATATAATTTTGTATGGAAGCGAGTCCTTAATTAAAATAGCAACACCTCCATAACCATCAAATCTATCATTTCTAACAGAATTAAAAGTTGGCAGTTTAAAATTTGTATATTTTTTAAACCAAGTTTCTTGCAAACAAATTATGATTGGGTCATAAATATTGACTAATTCAATTAGATCTGGTTTTTTATTAATTGCGCTGCGGCAATTCCATTGAATCATTTTTGCTGTTTGATCCATTTTTATTATTAAAAATACCTTGTATAACATTAAGAATTAAAGCAACGTTGGACGGTGAAAATGACAAATGATGTGATAATGTTTCTAACAGCATTTTAACAATGTCTAAAAAGTTCATATTATTATTTTCATTGAAATCAAAAACACTTTTAGATGACTCAATATTTGGATTCTTCACTATTTTGGCATGTGTATGTTTATCGTACCCTTGATTAGTCTGCAAGGGTGCTTTTGGTTTTAAAAATACCGTTTTTTTATATGAATTTTGTGGGGATGTACTAGAAATATGTGGTACCTGAGAAATGTTATGTGGTAATGAACTTGGAATAGATGATGTTAATACAGCATCAGCATATGATGCTTTTGAAATCGGAGGATGCAATTTAGTTGCCTCCATGTAAGAAATACAAGTTTTGCTCATGGTGTCTTTAATATTTGCTTGCCTCAAATATTCCAAACATTTTTTATTAGTTGCCTCATGGTTTCCTTTACAAAGACAACAAAATGAGTCATCAACTGAAATTGAACACTGATCTCCGACATGATCCTGACCACATTTAAAACAACGTGGTGAAGATCTACATTGAGAACTTATATGACCAAACCTACAACAATTATAACATTGGATTATAGGATATATATACAAATTTACGGGTAGGGCAGTGTAACACATATAAACTCTCGTAGGCAAAACTTGTCCATCAAATGTAGCAACAACTGAACCAGTGTTGATAAATTGCTTCATGTTATCAACAATAACCTTACGTTTCAACCGTCTGATTTTTATTATTTTGCCACAACCTATTGGAACTGAAATGTTTTCCTTGACTTCGTCCTCTGTCCAGTCCATAGGAATGTTACGGATGACACCCATACGGGTGATAGAATATGTGGGTATGAAAGCTTTGTAGTTTTCCAAGCGTAACGAAGCACTACTTAAAAATGAGTTTGCCTCCTCCACAGTTGAAAAAGACACACTCATCCTATTCCTACCAATTTTCTTTAAAGTGCCATTAATTATACCCCTAATATTGTTTCTTTTTAAATACCTGCCAAATGTGACAGGGTGAAGTGTTTTACCACTATCTTCAGATGACACCTCCCTTTGTACATGAACAGTAAATGGTGCAGCATCTGATGCAACAAAAGTAGACCGACCGATCGGCCCCGATGAAGCAGTAGACGATCCTAAGTTAGGTAAT
Organism: Leucoptera coffeella; assembly: GCA_030578115.1. Taxonomy (NCBI): domain Eukaryota; kingdom Metazoa; phylum Arthropoda; class Insecta; order Lepidoptera; family Lyonetiidae; genus Leucoptera; species Leucoptera coffeella. Next base: position 138,584 of record JAMBLF010000529.1, read on the forward strand.
TTCACGGAAGCTGTTTCCACTAAATGGTCACTGGCTACTGGTTCAGCCAATACATCACAGTGACAATCAGAATGTTTATTTATAACCGAACCCCTACGTTTCTTATTCTTGTGGCACGTTGTACACACAGCCCTAATAAATGATCTTTTCCTCCTATTTGTCGGAGTTTCACATACTGAACCATCAGTATCTAATGATGATTCTGCCGCTTTAATTAATAACTCCATCGGAGAATCAGTTTTTAAAGTTGAACCCCCTGGATCTTCAGGGGGATCCATTATGAACACAAAAAAAAGAAAAACTTACCAATATATACAGCTAACTACACAAAACTAAACTAAAATAAAAGTATACTGAAAAATATATACATTAAAGTTTTAAGAAACCAATCCTTTTCCAAAAATTTATTTTGCAAAAATTTTTAAACGACCGACCGCCTAAAAGTTTCCCGCCCTTCCATAATACCTCTTTACATAGTAGGAAAAGCTACTTACCGGTGGCCTAGTCTTGTCAAAAGCACCCATGGCGATCTTGAAGCCGGCGCCCTCTCCGATAAGCACGTTCTCCTTGGGAATGCGGACGTCCTCAAACGTGATGCCGCGCGTGTCGGACGCACGTTGGCCCATGTTCAACTCCTGGGGGCGGACGTGACAATGTGATTCTTGAGAACATACATACATCCACGTCCTCAATCCCAGAACATCGGAGACATGATATCTCTTAGGTAAATTTTTGGTGCAAATATTGGGGTTGTGATGCCATGGAACATTGGTGACAGGTTGCTAGTCCATCGCCCAACAGATGCAATTAGCCCTAGTCCCTTAGTCGCTCCTACGACATTAATGAGAAATAAGCCGAAAATCCAGCTTTACGATTTAGGCAGATTTATCGCTACCTAAGTCACTGACAGATCCATATACCATGTAAATACAAAAAGCTATTTATCAGATTAACCTCGTAAGGAAAACTGCTCATTTCTATGTAATAGTCACTATATACTCATTATGAGGTAAAAACCGGGTGCCAAAAGACCAAAGACAAAGCTTAGTTGACATAACCTCTGACTACCGCGAGAGGGTAGTACGGTTGTAAATGCTGGTATACCTTGCGTCCGGGAGTGACTCCGGGCCAGTCTCTCTCCACGATGAATCCGGTAAATGCTTTGCTAGCGGGGCATTTGGGGTCCGGGTTAGTTCTGGCCAGCACGAAGTACCTATACAGATTAAATAGAGTTATATACATACACAACTATCGCAAACCTGAGTATTTTCGCTTCATTGAAACTGGTACACCTTCTCATACACACTCGGCGGTTTAGATACTTCTAACGTCACCCTTTTTCAATATGGCGTCTATCTGAGTATCACATGTTTTAATGGACAGCCCCTACGTAACCGCCTCTCCACTTCACCAACATATATTATAAATTAAATTATATTAAAAAAAGAGTTAATAATCCAAAAAATTATTTCCACAGCAACTTAAAGCTAGTCCATTTTCGAAACTATAGAGTGAATCAGTCTATGGTCAACTCGGACCGAGATGAGACAAATAATACCGGTTCCAGTGGTCGATCCGATATCAATATTTAAAACTGTATAAAAAGTTATTCAATAACGTTTCCATCGCTGTAAATGGCGACATGGCTTACCACCTGTCACATTGAGTACTTACTATCATGGTCTACACGTGGGTTCGAGGTGGCCATAAAATCACTACCTTACACCTGAACCTACTACTACTACCCCGCAGGACTTAATGATCGTGAACGCGTTTGCCTTTTTTTGTTTTAATTCAATAACATTTCGCATCTACCGTTACCCCTGCACGAAATTATTAATAAAAATTATAAGCTTGTGTTAATTTATTTTATTTAAAACCTCCAATGTAAGCCTTTGGCATTTACTTGAATGCATGAAGCATGTTCATGTCTTACCTCTTTAACACTAGAAAGACGGAAGCGGTCAAATGACCGCTTTTAAAAGTTTGAAGTCCAATATTTTTGAAAATATTTTAATCTATGATCTGTTAATTCGTGACTTTTATTATTTTACAAACCTACGTAAATAAACGAATTCAAATTATTATAAATTTAGTTGTTTACTTATATATTTTACAATTTGGGACCAAAGACGGAAGCGGTCATATGACCGCAGTATCAAAAGTGCATTTTGCTTATAGTATTTTGAGAGGGTAGTTAATTATTTCAATGTTTACATTCTTTCCGTGTCGGTCCTTCATAGAACAATGAAGTGTTTGTTACTACACACGACTCCTATAATATAAACAAAATGTCTAATCATCTAAGAAATAATGAAATACTTGCCTATTTACAAGAGCTTTCCGAGAATGACTCTGACTGTGAACCCGAACGCGAAACCATACTTAGCAAAAGATGAGAGCAGTCCACAATCACAAAGACTTAGTGAATCTGTTGTGGACTAATGGAACCTTTTCTGAATACTTGACGAAACGTAACTACTGCTAACTTTTTCACTAGTGTTAGTTTGGCTAAGAACTTGCTCCTGAAACGCACTATCATTGTAGGTACCCTGAATAAGGCGCGACGTGAAGTACTATCTTAAGTCAAAACTATCCCTTTGAACTTATTTGATACAAAAATCCTAAAAACTGATAACTGTAGTCTTACTGTTTATCAAGGAAAACGGAACAAAACGTGCTATGGCTAAGCACACTACATGATAATGCTGCAATCGATACAAGACTGTAACTTTTTACAATGCTACCAAGTGTGCAGTGGATGTAGTAGATCAAATGGCAAAAATACAGTGTTAAAGCAGCATCACGCAGCAGAGTGGCCTGTTCAAGTATTTATTTCATATTTTTTGGCTTACCGGGTTTAATGCTTACGTGTTATTAAAAAAATGACGGGTAAAAATATAAGACGAAGAAAATTCATTTAGAGCTTAGCTAGCGAATTCACAGGTATTTCTGAATCTAGTTTAAAAATTCCTGTAACGTAGTCTTCTTCTATGGATCCTTGCCCTTCAACTTCGCTGTCAACAATTCCCATCACTCCAGAAAGTAGGAAAAGGCGAGAATGACATATTTTTAAGTGTAAAAATTTAACCAACAAAGTATCCAAAATATGCAAGAAGCTACTTTATGGGCTTTAAATGTAATTTTGAGTTAATTAATTTAAGAATTGTGTGAAATATTATAGAAGTGAGTAAAGCAAGTGTTTTTATACTTTTTTATTGTTTTTTCAAACATTACCCTAGACTAAAGCATCATAAATAAAGTTCAGCGGTCATTTGACCGCTTGCCGTCTTTCTAGTGTTAAGGGTCGCTTTTAAGCTTGCCTTTACATAAGCCAAGACCTTACATAAGCTACCTTGAGCGATCACCATTGAAACTTTAAACAGTAATTAACTCTCACCAATTAGCCACACCACCGTTGGTAATCCACATCTTCTGTCCGTTGAGGATCCACTCATCTCCCTTCTTCTCCGCCCTGGTCTTGATGCCGGCCACGTCAGACCCCGCGCCTGGCTCCGTCACTCCGTAGGCCTGGGTAACCAATATTGGGTTAGGAAAGTATTATGTTGCTAGGATTGAAAAGGGCATGCTTCGATGGACATGTTATGCGGATGAATGATAGTAGATTGACAAAATGATTATGTCGGTAAAGTGGAAGAGCGGTTACGTAGAGGCCGACCCAATAAGACATTGGCAGTCAGATATACGCCATAGTGAAAAAGGGTGACGTTAGAAATAGCGTAACTGCCGGGTGTGTATAGTATATTCGCATTAAGAAAATAGTGACGTCATCATGTCCCCACGATTCGACCAATGAGACGTGACAACGGTTGTCTGCGATTGGTCAATGTGCCTTCTTTTCTCATTTCCTCACGTCTCATTGGTCAGTTTACCCTCTGACTAGCATGACGTCACTATTTACTTAACGCGAATAGCCTATAAGGTTAATGGGTTAGGAAAGTATTTTGTGTAGGGTTAGTCAGTGGTTCAGGTAGCCATATCCGTAATTGCGAGTAGTAATTCTATGGCTACCTTGAACCCACGTGTTGACTAGTCAGTACTCAATGTGACAGGTGGTAAGCCATGTCCCGAACCACTCTGTGACTACGATTTACAAGGGCATGCATCGATGTTTTGCACATGTTATGCGTATGAATGATGGATGATTGAAAAAAGGAATATAATGTGGATAAAGTGGAAGGATGCAATTAAGAATTATGTACATGATTGAACTTGCAATGTATCCGTTGATTCTTATTGATATTTTAGTTGGATGGAATGGCGGTTACGTATGGTTCAGCCCAATAAGACTCATGACAGTCAGATAGACGCCATATTGAAAAAGAGTGACGTTAGAAGTACATATTACCGCCCAGGGTGTATGAGGAAGTAATCATGAGAAAGTAGTTATTAAGGTTGGAAGAAACGGGTCTCCGTTATCTTTATCAGTCTTTTAGCAAGGAAAACACCCTTTTGTGTGTATGTATAATAATAATAATAATATTTGGACATTATTACACCAATTGAACTAGCCCCTTGGTAAGTTCATTTAAGACTTGTGTTAAGGGTACTAGTCAACGTATATTTAAGAAATATATACATATTATACATAGATAAATACATATATAATCAACGACCAGACTGGAAAGCAGTAGAAAAGCGTAGTTCTTAACTCTGTCTCCACCTGGAATCGAACCCGGGACCTCACGATTAGCGTTACGGCGGCTAACCGATCGCGCCACCGAGGTCGTCATGATATGATGTGTATGTATGTATTATACTTACAGCAACTAGAGGCTCGTCAATGAGTCGTCCCAAGTACTTCTTTTGCTGTTCCTTGTTGCCAGCAATGATCACTGGGGTTTGCTGAAAACACACGAGTCTATGTACCATATGACTTTGAAATTTGAGTTAGAAGCATAGGTAATAGTTGATAAATAAAAAGATATGTAAAAAAGCGTATGTACTGGTATTAGTGGATCTATAAAGCGATTTGTACTAAAAAAGAGGAAAAAATTTAAATTTTATACTAGGAAACTTTTTGAGGTTTCCCAATTATTGGTATTACTATTGGTATATACTAAATACTGGTATGGAACTGATAGAATTCATGCCTGATACATACTATCAAAACTTCTAACTAAACTAGTATGTCCACTTAATAATAATATACCCAAACAAGTAACAAAGATGCATCATATCATAAAAACAAATAAAAAACATGCACAAACATGCAAGAGCAGATGCAAGCATTATTCTCATTCTTTTCATTTATATGTCGTACAATAAACATTTACGTAGAGTACCCGCCACATAAGGTGGCAGTTGGAGGCGTCGCCACAGTCGCGTAATCCAGTGTTGCCAGTAAACACGCCAAAACTAGCACTCACTGTGCCATACGGCTCGATACATTATATTGAGGTTTCATTTGTAACGATCTTTGGTTGCAGAGCTATAAACTCAAATAAAACAGATTAATATACCAAAGTCAAAAGTCAAAATATTTTTATTCAAAATAGGCCCTATCATAAGCTCTCTTTGAAAGTTATTTTATGATCTAAGTACAAATTAAAAAAACTATATATTGACAAAAGGAATATATATGAGTGAAGTGGAAGGGCGGTTACGTAGGGGCCGGCCTAATAAGACATATATGTAACAGTCAGATAGACGCTATATTGAAAAAAGGTGACGTTAGGAGTACCTATAACCGCCGAGAGTGTATTAGAGAATGTATGAATGTCAATGAAGCGAAAGTGGTCTGTCAGGATCGGGACAAATGGGGATCCGTGATCTCTGCCTACCCCTCTACAGGGAATCAGGCGTGATGTGTATGTATGTATGTAAAAAAACTATTTCAAACATGGCACTGAGCATTGTCTTTACATATTTTTACCGAGGTTAGTTCACCAACCATTTCGGCTGCTCAAGATGCCACGTCATGAAGACCACGACCGCTCTGATAAGAGCGTAACGATTGAGAAGAAGAAGTTCAGCGGAGACCCTTGGAGAAGAACTAACAAGAAACTCCAGAAATCAATTTATTATAATCACCCTTAACAAACATAAAAATTACAAAGAGTGGGCAAAAAACACAACGCTGGTAATACTAAATTTACCTTTCATACAAAATAACACGCAATGGCGGAAACGTCAAATTTAGTTCCAAGTTTGGCTACTGCCGCCTTATGTGGCGGGTACTCTAATGTTATAAACGAATTAGAGATCGCGCCACATACGGTGGCAGTTGGAGGCGTCGCCACAGTCGCGTAATTCAGTGTTACCAGTAAACACGCCAAAACTAGCACTCACTGTGCCATACGGCTCGAAACATTATAGGTTTCATTTGTAACGATCTTTGGTTGCAGAGCTATAAACTCAAATAAAACAAATTAATATATCAAAGTCAAAATATGTTTATTATACTATTTCAAACATGATTAATAATTAACGGGACTTATCCTTCTTATTATATATTACATATATTATGTGTTCCTTCACTCTGTCCGCAATAGACCGTTTAGTCTGTTCGACATAGGATTTCCCACAGCTGCAATCAATCTTATACACACCCTTATATCTTATATCATGAGTATAAATCGCGAATCTCTTAAAACTATTATTTCAAACATGGCACTGAGCATTGTCTTTACATATTTTTTACCGAGGTTAGATCAGCGGAGACCCTAGCTTGGAGAAGAACTAACAAGAAACTCCGGAAATCAATTTATTATAATCACCCTTAACAAACATAAAAATTACAAAGAGTGGGCAAAAAACACAACGCTGGTAATACTAAATTTACTTTTCATACAAAATAACACGCAATGGCGGAAACGTCAAATTTAGTTCCAAGTTTGGCTACTGCCACCGTATGTGGCGGGTACTCTACATGCAAAACAAAACATGTGACGTCACTTTGACAGCGATGTGTCAAAATTGACAATATGACATAATGCAAGCCTCTGCAAAACATGCAATAATGAAACATAAAAAGCGTGGAAAGAATTGCTTTTAGGGGATAATTAGAAAGGGAAAGAAATGATGTGTTTTTGGAGCAATATATAGAAAAATACGTACATTTTGATAAAAAATCGATATATCGATCGAATAAATGTATTATTGTATGGAATGGAATAAGAAATAATGAGCAACAAATATGCCTGTGCTTCGAATTATATACGTAAATATTTGGTGAAATTGATGTGGGTTTTGTTATATTTTAGCCTAAATGACTGATTATATATCCGGCCTACCTCTTTAAAGGAAATTGTTAGAACATTGTAAAAAGTATGATGTGCCATTAGAATTAAACGTATAAGTCGTATGGAATTGTACGATATTTATTGATTTGGTCGTGGTTGACATGTAACGAAAAATGCACAGATTAAATTCAATAGATAAGATATGAGGTTAGTTAGATGTTTATTCTAATTAACGAGTAAACTAGTTGAGAAATAAGCATTATATAAATCTTTCTCCTACTAAAAGTGATTTAGTAATTAACACATTCTATTGTTAACACAAAAATCCATTTAAATCACGATTGTCTACAATAACACAAATGTATATTGTTATTACAAATTTTAAAACACGCAATAACTAAACTAAGTAGCAATATTCTAACTACAAACAAATCTACATTTCATGCTATTCCTCTATCCTTCAGCAATAGGCAGTTGGTATATTTTCATTTTAAACCATAATTATTTATTTACAGCACGAAAAAAATATATCTTATAGTCTATAAGACACACAGAGACAAATTATCACAGAATACATCAACCTCGAACTCTAGTAAAAAAACTACAAAACCCAACAAAATCTACAACTCAGCCAAAAATCCACCATACTGCCTATAGCTTAAGGATCAAATTGGCACGTCACTCACGCCAAGGCCACTAGCCTCCATTGCTGTCATGATGCCCGTGCATCCATAAGCCAATTCCTCGGCCACTATGCAGCCTTCAAACACGCCCATGTGGAGACCACCTGTGGAGAAATTAGCCGCGAGGGCAACGCTATCTTTACTTATAGTTTTAAGAGATTCGCGATTTATACTCATGATTAATAACTAGCGGGACTTATCGAGACATTTATTATAAAAATATTGCGGGATTTATCGAACATCTGCTAAACGAGGGTTGTACGCGAGGCGAATGAAATAAAAAAGCACAGTACATTCAATCGTGAAGGAGGTTACAAACTGTCTTCGGCGTGGAATACCGTAATAGATCGACATTCGGTTCAGCATGATCGTGTGAAGCCACAAGATACTGTGAGTGTAGTGTGTAGGTCGCGTGTATTTAATAAAAACGTAGCAGTGAGGGTAGTCGGAGAAGAATCTGACAGGGCGCTGCGTTAGAGGCGAAGAAATATGCATCGTCAGTCTGCCCGTGACCATGGCTGCTGCAACGTAGCCGAAACGTCGGGTTAATAAAGGTAACTTTATTATATAAAAACATACACGATAAGTCCCGCTATCTTTACTGACTTGTAAAGAGCATTTGATATTGTACGTCACTATATTTTGCAAAATGGTTTATCGGGTTTCTGGTTAAGATTCCTTTGGGTGATTTAGATTTTGGAGGTGTTGTTTAAAATAGACATAAGATAGTTAATAGTTTTTCTTTAAACGAGAGATATAAAAAATATTTTTAGATTTTCTTCGAAATATATACTAGATTTTTTATACTCTGATTGACTTTGACAGATTATTACTCTGATTTAATATTTACTTATACACACTACGATATTTGATAATGATGTAACAATTATACGTCGCTGATTTTTTTTTAGAATATACGATTTATCAAAACGACTTGTCACGTGGTCCAGAAACGGCAATTATAACGAAAAATTCGATCTTTTCATAATGAGCACTAACCTTAACACATATTTTAAAATGTAGTGTGCAGTAAGACCAGTGTATCCTATACCTAAAGACAACCAAAACGCCGTCATATATAATGGTATTAGAGGGATGAAAAGGTGAAATATGAGAAAAGCTTTAGATTTTATTATGCAGGGATCTAGCCCCAAATTATAGTTTTTTAATAAGCAATACTTACGTTTACAAGTAATGCGAAAGCTAAGGAATGATAGTATTGCAGTATTGTAAATGAAAAGAGTATCTGACGATAGTTGACCTAAGAAATATTTGCTAACTTCAATGATTTCGAAGGTTTTCAATATAAATGTAGTAAAAAAAGCAATAAAATGCACAACAAAATAATAATAAACCAACGTAACTAAAATAACCTTTGCTATACGAACGTACGTAATTTTGTTGTACTTTTCATTTCCTTGTACAAGTTATATTCAAAATACTTTACAATGTTTTATAGTATCAAAAAAGTCAGCAAGTATTCATGAGGAGACACCAGGCGCCCATAACTGTCTGAGACAAAACTCACTCCTAGGTTAGTCGCCATAACCGCGGTACTGATGCCCGTGCAACCAACGGCCATCTCCTCCGTTATTATACAATCAACCATCACACCACACTGGACACCACCTGCGAATGGCACACGTTATTCCTACCCGCCTTGACAAGGACTGCTGTTGAGTTATGTTGCCCTGGTACTTATGTAGAAGAAAAATATTTTGCTGTTTCTCTTCTTATCATTATTGTGAATGAGACAGCTAGATTATAGTTAATTTTTCTTTGAAATACTGATGTGTCTTTAGTTAGAGCTGGGAAAATTATAGTCAATGCTTCTAAGTTACGAAATCTTGGTATTTTTTTTTGCTTAATGCCAGTCTAGGCATTGGAGTATAGACAAATTTTGTTTAATGTTCATACAAAAAAAGATGATACATATTTAAAATCTTATTCTAGTCTAAAACATTAGAAGGACATTCATTATGTTGGTAGATTAGGACTAATTTTGAAGTCTTCCCTTTCATAACTTATTTAAAGGACCTAATTCATATGTAACAATATTCGTTATTAGTAAACACAAGTAGCAAACAACTAACAACAGTTTTTTACCGATCGAACTAAGATCAATGTTGAGAACAGGTATAAAATAGCGTTATAAATAGTATTAATAATAAATAAATTGGTTTTGGTTATGTATAAATAATAAATTTACTAATAATTTATTAAAAAATGAATAATATATTTTGTTATGTATGATTGCATGATTTAGTTAGGAGGTTATGGTAATTTCGTTTATTTAATGTAAATATTCAGAAAATTATTGTGTTAATGATTGGTGACTGATTTTCGACGTAACATTATTTTGGACCCAAGATCGACATCTAAAAACTTTAATGTAAATATTATTTACGTATAGAAACTGTGCAGGTATACAGCAAAATTTAAGTTTAAAGTAAGTTTCGTAATTAAAATTTTGTACAGCTTATTAATATAAGGAAGTAAGGTTTTACTGTATTGCCGACAATAAACTTGGAAAAATCATGTGGTATTTGGAAGGAATAAATTGTTGGTACTTAGTACATATACATAAAAGAATAAGAGAGAAGCCATGAGAGGACGTAACGGGATGATCATTTCACCAACGAACGAGTCCCTGACGGTACTAGAGTTTACGATTAAAATGACTATTTGCTTACTTTTTTGACTATCTTCAAAGATGTAATGAAACCTATAAGTATTTGTTACAGTGATTCATGTATAATGAGGGTAGTTTCAAAAAATGTATTGAAACAGTAAACCCATGTAAGTAACACAGTATTATAATTGTGATTATTAATGATAAATTTGCAAAACTGATAGGTATTTATAAGTATATTGAATTATTTATGTTGGAAAAATATATCCAAAAGACATGAAGTTGAGATGGTCGATATAACAAATGCTAAGTCCACTTATACCTTTTTCTAAATCGTAGTCCAATCGTATTTCAGAAATGGTGGAAAGTTGTTGAACACCAAAAGTTTAATATTTCAGCAAAAAAAATTCACACTATTACTAAATAACAAGGGAATACATCGTGAGGAAACCTATCTGTTCGTCGAACTGGTAATAGTGCTTTTAATGGCGACATTGCTGACCACATGTCACATTGAGTACTGACTATCTGGTCAACACGTGGGTTCGAAGTAGCCATAGAAATACTACCTTTGCAATTGCGGAGATGGAAACCTGAACCCCTGACTACCCCGCAAGGGTTAATGGTTGTTATTGCGTTTGTCTTTTTCTTTTGTCTTACTAAATAACGATTGAACAACGATTTTACAAATACGCATTAGTGGACTAGGGTCCCAGGTTAAACCCATGAATGATTCACTAATAAATCACTCATCAGGTGGACTGATGACCTGAAAAGGTCGTTGATAGTGGCTGGATGAGGGCCAAGAGTAATCGTGTTTCGTGGCGTAGCCTTAGGGAGTTATTTTTATTGTAACAATGAATAATGACATTAATTCTAACTTCAATATCAAAAAAGTCAGCAAACAGTCACTAGACACCAGGCACCCATAACTTTATTCGAGAAACTCACTCCAAGGTTAGTCCCAAAGACCGCGTTACCGATGCCTGAGCAACCGTAGCCCACCTCTTCGCCTACAATACAGTCATTCATCACACCGTAGTCGATACCACCTGCGAATTTCACCTGCTAAGTTACGTGGCCCTGGTACTTGATTGTATGAAAGATATCAACCAGTTAGTCGATATCCATTTTTCACACTACAAGGTTATGTGATCCTGGTACATACTTTTTAAGAGGACTACAGCAGTCGTTTATTAACTGTGAGGTAATAAGAATTCTACTTCTTCTCCGATATTAATTAATGTTTTAGTAAACTAGGGCTAAATGAAATCCATGTAACAATGGGCGAACAACAAATATTAATCTGTTATTAGGACGTTGCTAATGCCTGATCAAATGAAAGCATTAAAATATTATCATTCGTCACATCGTAGTTGAAACCACATACGAATTTCACCTGCTAAGTTCTGCTGCCCTAGTGCTTTTCTTTTCGAATGTATGGAAATTAGTTATAATTTTTTTTAACTAGTAGGTTATGGGAATCTGGTACTATTTTGGAATAACATCAATCATCAAAGGTACTGAATTTTGGAACACCTATTTTACAGTACGATCAACTTTTGGACCCAGTAAAATTAGGACCTACTATTGTTGTATGCATCTAAATGTACTAAGCAGAAACAATAATGCGACAGTAACGACACTATCACCGATTTAGTAAAACTGTAGCAATAAATTTTACCAACACTTTATTACAGACATTAAATTATTATTACATTAGCTGCATTGTTGTTGAACGGTGATTTTTTCTAACTAGCACTCAAACACTGATCTTAGTTACCCCTAACCTCAAAGCTCACTCCAAATACCTATTGCTTCCGGATGACAGTAGCAAACCCTTGGCAACTAACCTACATGGACTCAGGTACTTTACAATCACTATTGAGTGTAGCGTGGGAATGACATAATACCAGTGCAATGGCATCATTAGCCTACAATATGAGCTGAGTTCTTATTTGATACCACATAGATATTATCATCGCTCTGTGTATCATATCTGTATTTTTCTACAGTGATATTGTTTTGGTTGTTGTTTGTAAGATGTATGTACATTGTTTTTGGTAACCCATTGTGTTTTAGGGTACTCGAAAATTCAATTGAAACTAATTGAGCTACAGTTACATATGTTATTACATACATACATTCACTGTGTAACGGAATAGACAGAGATTAATGATTGCCATCTCATAAAACTCTAATTTGAAGCGTATATGTTCTACCATTCGTACCAACGTAGTGTAGGACGCCCATGCCAGGTAGACCGATGACCTCAAGAAGGTTGCCGGTAGTGGCTGGATGAGGGCCACGAATGATCGTGTTTTGTGGCGAACCCTTGGGGAGGCCTACGTCCAGCAGTGGACTAGTATTGATTGATTGATTGATGTTCTACCATTCACCTAACATAGTGATAGTAAGTAGTAAGGTTTTTATAGGTTAGTTGTTCCAGATTTACTACTGAGGGATAAGCAATGATAAAGCAAAGCCTTAGTTCCCAAGGTGTCTTACTCCCACGTCAGTGATGAGTAGGGCTGCGAAGATGCCAGAGCATCCGTACGCGAATTCTTCAGCTACCATCGAACCCTCGAAACACCCCAAGCCTAACCCTCCTGAAAGCGATTCAATGGATAAAGGACTTTTATTTTATTTCTTTATCCTATTATGCAATCAACATGAATGAACCTACATATCTATTTAAATTTACATTACAGTTTAAAATACATATACATACATTTTTTTTAATTTAACCTATCGAAAGCTTTGAAGAGATCTCAAAAGATGTAATGTTGGGTACGATTCGTCATTTCTTGCATATCTATTATCATGTCTTCACGGCTAAATGTGAAGAACCCCGAACTTTGTATAATCCATTCATGTACCACATTTAGGATGCTATAAAATAATTCTGAATTTGATGTCGAAAGTTCTTCAAATCTCAGAAAATATAAAATTGAGTACGGTTCAATATATTATCGAAAATTTTGGTCACCACAAAAGATATAAAATGAGTTTTGTTTTAACATGTGAAAGGCTTGGAAGAGGTCTTAGAATATATACTTAGTTTAGCGGGGCTCTGAAGTTTTCCTAAATTTCGGCAATGCTGCATTGGAGTTACAACACCTGAGTTTTACTGACTATTCTAGCTTAGTTGTGAATCATTTTTGTCTTAAATATGTAGAAAAAGTAGGTATTCATTTATTGTTTTATGTTTAATTATTAAAACACTTAATCTAACAACATTTCATTTAATACCTACCTATACATTAAAATTCTTTCAGTTTAACAACTACAAATGAATGAATTGGTGACATGACTACCTTTTTACAAGAAAAAGTTATTCACCCCTCCCATGCTAGCTGTAACTAATAGAATGCTAACTAGCTTTCTTCTCGGTATGTCATAGGAAGTGACTAAGGGACCAGGGGTTTAAAAACTCATAATGCAAGACCAAAACCTGTTACCAATGTTCCATAATAATGGCTTAAAAACCCCGATATTATTGTTAAAAATAAGCATTACTACATTATCATGAGGTTTATATTGTATACACACTTTTATTACTACTTTCTTTTCGTGTTTGTTTTAATCAGTGTACTTAATATCTTAATTTTGGCATGTTGTGTACATTTCATTGGATAACAATCTGGATATTTAGAACCAATATGCATTCCTATTGTGTTTAAGTTATGATTGTATTCTGGGGCCAGTCCATTAATGCTTGTTGCAAAAGATCAGATCAGTAAAAGTGTGAAGTTGATAATTGACTAGCAAAAGTGACAACTTTCCCAATTTTGAAGTAAAATTTGACACTAGTCAATTTTAATAGTGAAATTTGACACTTTTGCTAATCCACTACCAACTTCACACTATCACTGATCTGACATTCAACTAAACTAAACCAAAACGCATTATTGGAGTAAGGCAGTTTTGTGTACCAATTTACAAATCACTACATAGTATTAAACAAAGTCGTTTTCTCTGTCCCTATGTCCCTTTGTATGCTTAAATCTTTGAAACTACGCAACAGATTTTGATGCGGTTTTTTTAATAGATAGACTGATTCAAGAGGAAGGTTTATATGTATAATAACATCCATTAAATAGCCAAAAGTGCGAAGCCGGAGCGAGTCGCTAGTAAATAAATAAATAAGTATGAAAATCAACATTACCGCAATGCTCAGGAATATGACCATTCATGAGACCAAGGCTCCACGCCTTCTTGACGATAGGCCAGGGGTATTCCCCACTCTTGTCATATTGGGCGGCTACGGGAATGATCTCTTCTTTGGTAAACTTGCGGGCAAGCTCCTGGAACGCTTGCTGTTCGTCACTCAGTTCTGAAAGATAAATATATACTTATGTGATGAAATCTATTGGGCGATGGGCTAGCAACCAGTCACGTTAACGTCCTATAAATACAAAAACACATTCACGACCATTAACCGTTGCGGGGTAGTCAGAGGTTCAGGTAATTCTATGGACACCTCGAACCCACGTGTTAACCAGATAGTTAGTACTCAATGTGACAGGTGGTCAGCCATGTCGCCATTTTCAAGCACTAACTATTATCTGTTCGACGAACAGGTAGGTTTCCTCACGATGTTTTCCCTCACCTTATAATTCGATGCATTTCGTAAATGTGTTTTTATTACGAAAATGTACATAGAAATTCATTAAACTTCATTTCCATTGGTACATGCTAAAGCGGGATTTGAACCCTGTACCCACTGATACAGAGCCAAGCCCCAAACAACTGAGCTTCGTCGAATTTTTATTTGCTTTAACTTTTATGTTGGATAATAATGTACAAGGGGTTTGATAAAAGTTAAATGTCTACTGATAATCTGGGACTTGAAAATGTAAATAGCTGTCTTCTTAGCATACCTTTAGGGGCAGTCCATCAATTAAAAGGCGGAAACCTACCTGTTCGTCGAACAGTCAGTGGTAATAGTAATAGGTAATAGTCAGTGGTTGTAAATGGCGACATGGCTAACCACCTGTCACATTGACTACTGACTATCTGGTCAACACGTGGGTTCGAGGTGACCATAGAATTACTACCTTCGCAATTGCGGAGATTGACACCTAAACCTCTGATTACCCCGCAAGGGTTAATGGTCGTGAATGCGTTTGTTTTTTGTATGTCAGTCTAAAACATATTTTAAAATAAATATGTAAATTTTTGAACTGTAAAATATTCTTATACAGTAAACATACAAACTGAATTACAGCCTAGTCTCTCATATGTCAAGAAAACAGCAGTTTTCATTAATTAACATCTAGTGAAACATCAAGTAAAGAAAACAGCTGTTTTAAGACCCAGATTATCACTAAACATGTAACTTTTTATCATACCCCTTATACAGTATTATCCAACATCAAAGATAAAAGCGAATAAAATGACAATTGCTTAGTAACCTAACTATAGATAAATAGAATACAAAAGATAGATGTATTATAGATAACTAATCACAAACAAAACTGAAAGATATTTTAATGATACCTTATCTATATTTTTTGATGGTTTACGATTTTAAATGTGATAAGTAGTAGTTAGGTAAGGTTTAATTTATGGCAGATATTAAGTAACCATATTGAAAAAGGGTGACTGTAGAAGTACCTATAACCGCAAACATCGTGAGGAAATCTGCCTATCCCTTGGAATATGCAAAAGCTAGTGCCTATATACAACGATATGGTTTACTACTTATCACGTTGGATGCTGTCTATCTAGTGAAACGCGGGCTTTGAGTGGCTCATTCCTAACATGCCTTCAAAGTTTTGGAGAGGTATGACCCTGCCCTGCCACAATAACAAAGCGAGTGTGTATACAGCAGTCGTGAAGCGTGTTATGTTTAACGTGTACGAGTGTCAATGAGGCGAAAGTGGTTTGTCAGGATCAAGACAAAGGGTTATCCATGATCTCTGCCTACCCCCCTTCAGTATATGAGTATGTATATAAGCCTGTGTCCATCCCGTTTGGAAGGAATATGCGTAAACAAGTATTTTGTAATCTTATCTTGTCAAGGTACTACTTCTAATAATATTGTTAAGAGATTACAATTTTTTATTATAGGTAAAAAAATGTTTGATAAAGGTTACATACAACTGAATATTATAAAGAAAATAGTTACATATATGCACAATACATCTATATTGTCATAAACATAATTCGACGTAGCTCAGTTGTTTAGGGCTTGGCTGTGTATCAGTGGGTACAGGATTCGAATCCTGCCTGAGCATATATCAATGGAAATGAAGTATAATGAACATAAACTTGGCAAATAAGCCCCTTATCCCATAATAATGAATGTTCATATTTTATGACTCATTGGATATTACAGTACAAATTAATAAAATAATATTTAGCAAGTTAAAAATTAATTAATGTTCAGTACTAGTTTTGGCCGTGTCATATGCAAAGAATAGTAGCTAGCTACCTTTCTTCCCGGCGTGGAGGCACCTAAGGGACTAGGGGTGAATAGAATCTATTGGGTGATGGGCTAGCAACCTGTCACCAATTTTCCATTATGACATGGCATCACCAATATTTATATAGTGACCTAGGAGATAGATCTCTAAAGGACGTGAATGAATATGAATATGTTAAAAAAATGATTTAAATTAGCTCCCATTGCATTAAATAAAAAAAAAATTTGGTATACAAAGAAATAAACAATAGTACTTCTCATGAAACCCACAACTATGAGCTTTCTCTACAATACAATAAAGTAAATATAATATTACTTACCAAAGCTAACTCCGGAAGCCTTGTTGGCAGCAACAGCAGTTGTTGACAGCTTCTTGTACATAGGACGAGAAGCCCTGGCAATCTAAATAAAATAGAAATAGAATTATTACATACATATATAGGACATATAACAGTCAGATAGACGCTATATTGAAAAAGGGTGACGTTAGTATGACCTATAACCGCCGAGTGTGTATGAGAAGATGTATGAATGTCTATGAAGCGAAAGTGGTCTATCAGGATCGGGACATATGGGGATTAGTGAACTCTGCCTACAGGGAATCAGGCGTGATGTGTATGTATGTATATTCATGAAGTATTTGGGTAACCATCTTGATTAGCCATGAAAATATTGTGAGAAAACCTGCCTATTCATTAAAATAGGCAATAGTCAGTGTCTTTGTATGGCAACATGGTTTACAAACTCGCATTACATATTGATTATTAGGTAAAAACTGGGTAAAGAACACTATCACAAAAACTTAGTTAATTACAGATTCCAATTCTGTTAAACCACTTCCGCTAAATTGACACTCATACACCTTTTCATAGACACTTGGTTGTTATAATTTTTATTATGTAGTTTTCAAGCAAGTGTAATAGAAAACTTAGAAGACAATTACACACCAAGCGATATTTGAAATAATTTGTGGGATGGGCTAGAATCTATATTCCCATTATAAACCCTATAGTATCAGCTAAAACTGACCCAGGTGATATTGTATCTCTAAGGTTCTGTCCACCCCAAAAAGCAAGTAAATGTACATATAATCACATCCCTTGTGTTTTGTTGCAAGAGATAGTAGTTGTAACCTGTTTGTAGGTACATAAGAGGCAATTAAGGAAGTGTTGTAAATGTATATATACTTAGTATGTAGCAAAATACACTTAAAATGTCAATGAACTTAGTTACATGTACATACATAATACTCAATGAGAAGTGCGATATTTGGAAAGATAATTAATAAACATAAGCTGACATAATTCAAGGCAAAGGTTTAATATCCTGATCATGCCAAGATTTTGGGTTCATTAAACAATACATTAAGAAAAATGGAATTTAAGTGTGGTAGGGTCAAGATATATAACACTCCTGCTATATATAGCGAGAATAGCATACATACATTTATTTACACCTCTACTACCCAACAGGATAATCTGAGACTATTGATGGCTACCTATTGATCGCCTTCTTGAACAATCCTGATAAATCTCTCTTGCCTCACCCACAAACATTAAATATTCAACTTTTGCATGGTTTTCTGTTATTCACTCTACATATACATTCATAAAACTACCAGGAAATTTATATCTTTGGATTTGTAATAGTTTTAAAAGTTTTATAATATATATTATAGTGAATTAATAACTTTAGTTTAGTATGATGTACAAAATAAGAGTTGATGGAACAATAAAGTTTATACAGAGGTTTACAATTAGCAGAATAAACATTGTGTAACATTTTAATGCAAATAACAAAATATTGTTATCTCTTTTGTTAATAAACTACGATTTAAATAACAAATCAAAATTTAATGTTTGTTGTAGTATTGCTTTTTTAGTTGTACGTGAAAGTTATCATTGCGGACTTGGATACAGGTGTTCAAAGTCCAATGTATATTTGTTACGACCTAGACTGATAAAGATTACATTTAAAACATAAATAAATAGATATACAATAATACAACATAATAAACCAAATTATCTTAATATATTTTCTATGTTATAACTTCAGATATAATAATTAACTATTAAAAACATCGAAAAAAGTTTCAATCTACATACCTGTTTGATTGGCAGCATTTTGTATTTAGCACTTAGAGAAGTAGTCTGAAAGTAAAATTATCTATGAAACTATTTAATGCAGATTAATATTAAAATATATTTTTGTATAATAGTATATTTAATCCGGTATTTTAAAATAAAATACCTTAAATCGGCTGCCTGTGGAGCAGAATTAAAAACAACTTCTGATTCGCAACTCTGCGTTGCTGTTTTATCAATTTGACAATTATATTGACAGTTGACATTTAAGGTAAGTCATATAACGCTCAATAATTACTAGTATCGCAATACGTGTACATTATAATTAATTTATTATGTACAATGTATTAATATTTATTTATTAGAAATTCAAGCATTAATTCATTAATAACTATATCAAAATCCAAAAGTTTATTTACTTTACTCATTCGTTTCCGTATGTGCTCTTAACCATGAATCTCATACAAAGCTGTTGAGTTTTTATTCGTATATTCTGGGACGTAAAAGAATGCAAACTAGCTACCATTCTTCCCAGCATGTTGTAGGAGGCAACTAAGTGACTAAAGGTCAATGGATTCTGTAGGGAAATGGGCTAGCAACTTGTCATTAATGTTTCTTATGATATTACAACCCGAGTATCCATGCTAAAAAGTGACCTAGGCACAGATAATATAATACTACAGTACAGTAGACCTAGGAGATATTATCGTGTCCAAAGTTCTGGCCACCCCCAGATTAATTAGAGGACGTGAATGTATATTTTTATTCATAGGTCCATGAACTGTAAATGAAACCTATAGTTAGTTTCCAAGTTTCCAACCACCCTGTCATTATTAGTAAGAATTATGTATATAACTACCATGTAATATGATATTAAAATGTCCAGAAAAATAAAAAAACAACATTTGTAAAGAATATTTTATTTCATTATTTATGAAGTATTACATTTAAATAACTTAATAAGACTTAAGAGTATTTTATTTAATTAATTATGAAGTAAGAAAAAGAACTTAATAGACTTATTTAACAAAATCATAAAGTGGTATCGACGGAGACAGTTCTGAATTTTCACTGTCACTATTTTCTTTATTATCGGCACCCCACTGTAAAAAGAAAAAAGAAAAAAAATATTTGGCATACAAATACTGAAATTGATGATAATATGTATTAGTTCGGTGTAGCTCAGATGTTTGGGGCTTGGCTCTTTATCAGTGGGCACAGGGTACAAATCCCGCTCGAGCATGTACCAATGGAAATGAAGTTTAATGCATTTCTAAGTACATTTTCGTAAAGTTATTCGTTATAAAAACATATTAAATTAACACTTTTCGTAATAAAAATAGATTTGCAAAATGCACGGAATACTACAGAGAGGAAACACATCGTAAGGAAACCTACCTGTTCCGCGAACAGGTAATTGTTAGTCACATTGAGTACTGACTATCTGGGTCAAGTCAACACGTGGGTTCAAGGTTGCATAGAAACTACCTCCTTGATTGCGGAGATGGAAACCTTTGACTACCCCGCAAGGGTTAATGCTCGTGAACGCGTTTGTCTTTCATGTATAGAAGTCGATAAATGGTGAGGAAAAACAACGTGAGGAAACCTACCTATTCCGCGGGACAGGTACTTAATAGTCAATGTTTTTTGTCATGTAAGAGACGGTTACGGGACCAAGGGTAAATGAAATGTGAGTAATGGACTAGCAACTTGTTTTTTTTTATATAATATTTGGACACTATTACACCAATTGAACTAGCTCCTTGGTAAGTTCATTTAAGACTTGTGTGAAGGGTACTAGTCAACGGATATTTAACAAATATATACATATTATATATAGATAAATACATATATAGCATATATATAATCAACTACCAGACTGGAAAGCAGTAGAAAAGCGTAGTTCTTAACTCTGCCTCCTCTGGGAATCGAACCTGGGACCTCACGATTAGCGTTCTGGCGGCTAACTGATCGTGCTACGGAGGTCGTCAAAATGTCTTTGTTCCATATGACATCACAACCCCGATATTAATGCTAAACCCCAATATTCGTGGCCAAGGAAAGGTTTTCATGTCTCCAAGGTTCAGTCCACCCCGAAGGGGATTAAAGGAGGTGAATGTACACATATGTATGTAAACATAAACATACGCTTCACGACTGGAGTGTACACACTCCCTTTTTGATTATGGCGGAGTAGTCAGAGGCTTGAGTTCCCATCCCCGAAGGCATGTTAGGTAAGGGTCATTCGAAGGCCGCGTATCACTAGATAGACAGCACCTAACGTGATAGGTAATGAACCGTATCGCCGTATGTAGTCACTGACTATTGCCTATCCTTAGGGATAGGCAGGTTTCCTCACGAAGCTTTCTCTCGCCGTTAGCGACTATAAATTGTGTACGTAAATGAAAAAGACATTTTTCAATTTCATTCATTGGTACATGATAGATTCTGGATCTGGATTCGAACCTTTCTCATTAAAAGTCCGAGGTATTACCCACTGGGCTACAGCCGCTAAACAGGTAAATGTATATTAAAGAATTTAACTACATATACATATAGCAGTCAGGTCAGGACAGTGCGCGGTTCAAATGACCCATACCTAACATGCCTTCGAAATTTCAGAGATGAGCATTCAAGCCTCTGACTACCCCGCCATAATAAAAAGGGAGTGTGTATACACAAGTCGTGAAGCGTATGTATGTATGTTCATATATTTACCTGCACAGAAAGTGGATTTTCCTTCAAACTCTTGTAAAGTGGTAGTAGGTATAGTATATTGAGCACTCCCAGGGCTCGAACTAGGGTCTCGAAGCTGAACCACGCAGCCACCAAGCCGCCGGCTGCCGGCCCTGAAATATAGAGAAATAAGTTAGTCTGGAACTACATATTTAGGGCGATGGCCTGTCTATCATTAATAATGATTAATAATTAATTAACAGGACTTATCGCGTAAGTTTATATATAATAAAATTACCTTTATTAACCCGACGTTTCGGCTACGTTGCAGTAGCCATGGTCACGGGCAGACTGACGATTTATGTTTCTTCGCCTTATATCATTAATAATATTGTAGATTACTTTCATCATTATTCTAATTAATATAAAAGTTATTTCGACGTAGCTCAGTTTTTTGGGGCTTGTTCTGAATCAGTGGGTACAGGGCACAAATCCCGTTCGAGCATGTACCAATGGAATGAGGTTTAATGAATTTCTTTGTACATATATTTTCGTATTAAAGATGGTCAGATAGTCAGTACTCAATGTGAGTACATACCACGAACCTAATATAAAGAGGACCCGGTGAAAGGAGCGGTCCCCGTAACACAGTGCGGAGTCCAAATGGCGTGTTTTAATTGGTGCGGAGTCTAAAAATGTGTAGTAGAAATAAGATACCTGATTTGATTGGCCGATGCCGTGTTTTAATTGGTTGTAATATCTCCCCTCCATCTCGCGTATCTTGTTTCACCCCGCGTAATGCCACGCTAGTTTCCATACAAATATTGCGTAAGGCCCACTCCTCTTATTATTTACTCCATGGTACATACCCAGGGCATAAGCCGCGCTGCAAGCAGCTTGAAGCAAGGCGGCGTATAAGGCGGCAGGCCTCGCTCGAGAAATCAGGGCTGGCACCAACGCGGCGTCAGTTGTGCCTGAAATAAAAGGCTTTGCTAATACATATTATACATAATATATACATACATACAATCCACGATAATTATCTTGTATGATTTGGTAACCATTATTCTTTGCTATTCCCGTGCTAGCTGGGACGTAAAAAGAAAGCTAACTAGCTGCCGTTCTTTCCGGAATGTCGTAGGAGGCGATCTCCTTGGTCTCTTATTAGCATGAATATTGGGGTTTGTGGAACATTGATGAAAGGCAAGCCGATCGCCGAATATAAACTATTTACCCATAGTCTCTTATTATATTATTATAATAATATCAACATAACGTTCCATGCAAAGATTGCAAACTAGTTGCCGTTCTTCCCGGCATGTCGTAAGATCGCTTAAGGGACTAGGAGTTTACGAATTTATAGAGAGAAAGCCTAGCAACCTGTCACCAATGTTCCATATGACATCACTACCCCAATATTTATGCTAACGAGTGACCTAGGAGATATTTATGTATGTCTCCAAGATTCTGCCCACCCTGAAAGTGATTAAAATTAAATGTAATTATAACCAAACACTTACCTAGTAATTGTTTATTATGTCTGTAATGTGAGGGTAGATAGACATTAGCTGAGACTCCAGTCTACCCGCAACTACGGCTATGTAACTGGGTCGAAACGTCTGGTTACACATACATACATACATACACATCACACCTGATTCCCTCTAGAGGAGTAGGCAGAGATCACGGATCCCCATTTATCCCACTGACAGACCACGTTCGCTTCATTGACACTCATACATATTCTCATACACGCTCGGGTGATATATACGGGATCGATTCCCGAACTGGATACAGTTATTTTTTCAAATAAAGTATGAATGCAGATCTTATTTTTATTAAAATCGGTGACATGGTTCCTAAGAACAAATCTTCGTATGTCTTATAGTTTCAGGCTTTCCCATACTGACCGATTTGAATGCGCCACCTTATATCTTTATTAATTTGTCGTGATACGATCTGGTCTCATATAGTAAATAAAATGAATACTTACCCAGTCCAAAACCCAGCACAAATTGTGGGGCAGCCAATGCGCTTAAAGTATTGGCGTAAGGAAGCACCAGGGCTGATACTCCTAAGGCTGCCTGACCACATATCGCCAGGACCTCAGCTGGGATGCCATCTGGGAAAAGGCAGGTATGTTAGGCTATATAGAAGGAGAGAGTATGAGAAAGAAGATATTGGATCGTTCTGTTTCTGAAGTATTACTTCCTATATTTTTGAATGATATCATTATAAGAATCATACAATCATTAATATAAACTATTTTTTTTATTCAACATAAGGATCATAAAATCACTTATTGAAAGTAAAAAAAAACAATTTTTATAAAAAATATGTCATTACCATAAACTAATTCTTAAAATAAATAAAAAAAAACTAATGTCACTTCGTAAAGAAAAATCTCTGCAGAGAAGAAATACCAGGAAATTCTGCAGACAATGTGTACATTAAATTTAATAATATGTAATTCTTTAAAACATTATCAAAGCTTAACATCCAGCAAATAGTGTTTTACAACAAACTTAAGGGGAGTTCCAATAAGAACCGAATAAACCGAATTAATTAATTATAAGGTACTAAGTACAGAATCAATAATTTCGTGCTTACATAGACATTTCAACTGTGTTCTACCTACCCCTGAAGAGATAGATATTAATCGTCGTGAAATGCATGTTATACTAAAGTTACCCGGTACTTACGATTTACATTATTTTTACCTGTTAGGTATGTATCACTCAAAGCCCGCGTTTCACTAGATAGATAGCACCCAACGTGATAGGTAGTGAACCGTATCGCCGTATATAGGCACTACCTAATACCTATCCCGAGGAATAGGCGGGTTTCCTCACGATGTTTTTCTTCACCGATAAAAGTAGTACTTTGTCTCAAAAGCGATTACATGCAATAAATATACAAAAGTGCGTTTACAACTCACCAGTGACCCTAGCAACGAGTGTAGTAGCCAAAAAATACCCGCAACTGTCCGGTAGAAACACGGCACCGCGCGCCCACTTTCCCGAATGCAACTTCCCAGTTACCCAGGGGGGTAAACAGGGCTCCAAAGCTGCCATTACACCAGTGCTGAGTAGAAGAGCACCTGCACAAACGCCGGCTGGGGCGCGTTTACTAGCGGCAAGTAGCGAGTGGCAGCCGTTAGTTGTTTGGGAAGGTTTGTCCTTTTGCGGAGAGTAAGTAGTTTAGTAAAAGAAGTCAATATCTGACTATTGGTATAGGAGATGATAGTATAATGGTTCAGTATAGTATAGTTATATATAATAGTCTGTGATGATATGGGGATCCGTGATCTCTGCCTACCCCTCTACAGGGAATACAGGAATGTATACATATACATCGTTTACCCTACGATGCATGATGTACAGTCAGCGCTAAAAGTGCAGTCCCATTGTCTTTTGTTCTTATAAACCTAAACCTTATAAAAAGTTACTGGAACTGTAATTTTAGCGCTGACTGTACATATGAAAAACTTTGATGCATAAAAGTATCTTGATTCCCGTGCTTGTATAAGCCTTATCTCTTAGACTTTGGAGATATTATCGCCTGTCCAAGGTTCTGTCCACCCCGAAAAGGATTAAAGGATGTGAATGAATATGTATGTAAATAGTTAAATAAGTATAGGTTTGGTAAGGAAGCAAATTACGCAGTGATCTGAGTATTTTATGATATAGGGAACAGTCACTGAATTTATACGGCAGAATAGTCAGTAACTTAAAATACCTGCATTTAAATAGACATGTTTCATCACGGTATTTTTTCACATTCATTCATTCCATTCGTTCATTTCATTCGTTCGTTCCATTCATTCTTTTAGTAAATTAAACTTACCAGATCATAGTAATTTTCATCCAATAAAGTCCATTGTAATGCTTGTAGTAAAGATAATGTAAAAGAAATACTTTAATACATACACACCACGCCTGTTACCCCTCAGTAGGGAAACGGGAGTGATGTGTATGTATGTATATGTATGTATGTGATAAAATGTACGTATGATAATGAGAATGATTTTATTCAAAATGACGATGAGAAAACATTAATTAATCACTTATTAAAAGTTAAATTTATATATAATTAAGATCACTTATTGAAAAATAAAAATATATATATCTTCATCAAAATCAGGCCTTACCTAATGAAATACATACATCTTCATATCACATCCTTCAATACCTTTCGGGGTGGACAGAACCTCTTATATTCAGTACCTAGGTCACTTTTTAACAAATATTGGGGTTGTGATGTCACATGGAACATTAGTGGTTTGCTATCCCATTGCGCAATTGATTCCATTTACCCCTAGTCCCTTAGTCGCCTCCTACGACATGTCGTGAAGAACAGCAGCTAGTTAGCATTCTTTTTACGTCCAAGACTAGTATGATACTAAATATGAAAAGATAATCTAATTATATAGCACTAGCGACCCGCTCCGGCTTCGCATTTCTGGCTATTTAATGGATGTTATTATACGTATAAACCTTCCTCTTGAATCACTCTATCTATTAAAAAAAACCGCATCAAAATCCGTTGCGTAGTTTCAAAGATTTAAGCATACAAAGGGACATAGGGACAAAGAAAGCGACTTTGTTTTATACTATGTAGTGATGTATACTAACCAAGATTGATAAGGAATGCGGCGAAGATTAGTTGAAAGGGTGCCGTTTGACTCCATAAAGAATAAGCGGCGCCCCCTAGTGGATAACCCACCAACACTCCTGGAAAAATAACATACGATTTACATACATACATATCACGCCTGATTATTTATAAAGCAGTAGGCAGAAATAACATATCCCCTTTTGTCCCGATCCTGGCAGACCACTTTTGCTTCATTGACACTCATACATCTTCTTATACACACTCGGCGATCCTAACTACTCCTAAGGTCACCCTTTTTCAACATACATACATACACATCACGCCTGATTCCCTGTGAAGGGTAGGCAGAGATCACGAATCCCCATCTGTCCCGATCCTGATAGACCACTTTCGCTTCATTGACACTCATACATCTTCTCATACACACTCGGCGGTTATAGGTACACCTAACGTCACCTTTTTCAATATGGCGTCTATCTGACTGACTCTGGTAATAGTCACGACTTCTTCTTTCACGGCTTACCAAGGAACATAATAAAACAGTTAATAATAATAATAATTGGACATTACTACACCAATTGAACTGGCCCCTTGCTAAGTTCATTTAAGACTTGTTTTAAGGGCACTAGTCAACGTGTATTTAAGAAATATATATGTATGTAGTTATTATATATAGATAAATGTATATTTATCATTTCAATATATATAGATAAATACATATATAGCATATATAATCAAGAACCAGACTGGAAAGCAGAAGGAAAGCATAGTTCTTAACTCTATCACCACCAAGTATCTTTGGGACCTCACGATTAACGTTCAGATGCTCAACCAATCGCGCCACGGAGGTCGTTATAAAATGAAACTCTTACACATTACCTAAAGCGACAGCTCCTAGTAAAGTGGAGATGGCCTGCTGAGGTCTTTCCAAAGAGGCTGCTAATGCCTGCCCTGCCACTATAGCCTTTGCTGCACCCACGCCTGAAAGATACGAGTATATCATCACTACATAGTATAAAACAAAGTCGCTTTCTCTGTCCCTATGCCCCTTTGTATGCTTAAATCTTTGAAACTACGCAACGGATTTTGATGCGGTTTTTTTAATAGATAGAGTGATTCAAGAGGAAGGTTTATATGTATAATAACATCCATTAAAATAGTGGAGTAGCCTATATATTTTATACCCGTGTGAAGCCGGAGCGGGTGGCTAGTAATAATAATAAAGCATTTATTTACAGCCACAAAAACATACACAATACAAAAAGTTTACTAATCGAACTTACAAACAAGGGGGTATAGCTATAATAATAATAATATTTCGACATTATTACACCAATTGAACTAGCCCCTTGGTAAGTACATTTAAGACTTGTGTTAAGGGTACTAGTCAACGTATATTTAACAAATGCATACATATTATATATAGATAAATACATATTATATAATCAACAACCAGACTGGAAAGCAGAAGAAAAGCGTAGTTCTTAACTCTGCCTCCACCGGGAATCGAACCCGGGACCTCACGATTAGCGTTCAGGCGTCTAACCGATCGCGCCACGGCGGTCGTCATCAATATCAATCAATCAATCAAGATACGAGTATATAACAATAATAAAGCATAAAATTTATTTACAGCCACATAAACATACACAATACAAAAAGTTTACATATCAAACTTACAAACTAGGGGGTATAGCTTGTGCATGTTATTGTCGCTAAAGGGTTCCAATTCAGCTGGGTATGTTGCGTTTGGTGGCAAATATTATTATGTTCCGTGCTAGCTGGGACGTAAAAAGGATGCTAACTAGCTGCCGGTCTTCCCTGCATGTCGTAGCCGGACCAGGGGTACAAAGAATCTGTTAGGCGATGGATTAACAAGCTGTCACCAGTGTTCCAAATAAAATCGTAACCCCAATATTCATGCTAAAAAGTGACTTAGGAGATATTATATCCGAGGATCGTTATATATGTATATGTAGGTTAGAAGGGTACGTAAGTAATAATAATAGTCAGTGCTTGTAAATGGCGACGTGGCTTACCACCTGTCACATTGAGTAATAGCTATTTGGTCAACACGCGGGTTCGAGGTGGCCATAGAATTACTACCTTTGCAATTGTGGAGATAGACACCTTAACCTCTGACTACCCCGCAAGGGTTAATGGTGGGTGGAATATATCGTCAATTCGTACTATGTCCATTTCAAATCTTAGTCACTGCATCTTCTTTCAAACGTTTACGGTAACGTCACTATATGTAAGTATTACATTATACGCCTGATTCCCTGTAGGGAGAGATCTCATGGCGGTTATTGGTACTTATAACCTCACTTTCTGTCAATCTACTATCATTCATCCGCATAACATGTCCAAACCATCGAAGCATGCCCTTTTAAATAGTCACTACATCTTAGACAGCGAGCCATCTTTCAAACCCCTACCTTGCAACGCTCGTCCCATAGCAGCTATCAGAGCCAGGAACCATCCTCCGTATCCATACGAAGCCAACCAGGCGCTCATGCCTATGGCAGCGGACGCCCCGCACAGCAAGGCGGTCGAGTCCCTTAGTACGTATACTGGACCTGGGAAATACATAAATCTGTAACATGAAACTAAAGCGAGGAGACGCTTAAATATGTCTGCGATCCTGGTACTTCAATATACCAATACTTGGATGCATTAAGCTCCTAAGGCTCATTTAGCATGATTAATATTGATTTCATTAGATAGTCCTTGAACATTTTAATTATCTCTAGACCCGTCTTCTAAAGGACTTATATTTTTATAAAATGCCAACCGCAAAGTAAGGCGGTCGAGTCCCTTAGTACGTATACTGGACCTAAGAATAAAATCAAACACTATTTAGTGCAAATTAATTCGACTAGACGCTCAATGATGTCTGCGATCCTGGTACCGCAACATGATTATACTTGGACAAAAACTATTAACATAAATATGTAATGTGAAACTAAATCGAAGAGACGCTATATGGCTGCGATCCTGGTACTTCAATTTAATTATACTTGGATGCATAGAGGTTCGAGTGGCTTAGCATGATATTGATTTCATTAGATAGTCCATTGAACATTTAAATAATCTCTATGTATACGCGCCTATTAAAGGAATAAAACTTAATTTTAATAAGATGTCAACTAGGCGCTCATGCCTATGGCAGAGGACGCACCGCACAGCAAGGCGGTTCAGTCCCTTAGTACGTAAAATAAATAAAAAACAGTGCCCTTTTAGTGGCTAATCGTCATTACGGATTGCCATTATCAAGGGAAAAAACAGTGGTTTGGTAGATTTATACGAGTATCTTGTACCTACGATTTGATTTTATTATTAGTTTTAATTTGATCTTTATTTATTCAGTGAATAACAATTTAGATTTAATCAATCATGTAAATCTTGAACAAACGTAACTTACACTTGCATATGGAAAAATAATATGTCGATCAAATTCGACTAGACGCCCAATGATGTCTGCGATCCTAGTACTTCAATATACATATACTTGGATGCATAGATGCTTCTAAGTTCCATTTAGCATTAGTATATTCGAGTTAAGTAAATAGTGACGTCATAATACACAAAAGTAAAATGACCAATAAGACGTTAGATAATAAGAAAACAAGTCTATTCGACCAATGGCTGACAACCGTCTCATTGGTCAAATCGTGGAGACATGATGACGTCACTATTTTCTTAATGTGAATAATACTATAATATTGTTCCGCGGTTAGACTGCTAACTAGCTGCCGTTCTTCCCAGCGGCATGTCGTAGGAGGGCAACTACGGGACTAGGGATAAATGGAATCTAATGGGCGATAGGCTACCAACCTGTCACCAATGTTCCATATGACATCAAAACCCTAATAAACATGCTTAAGTGACCAAGAATATGTTATCTTGTCTCTGAAGTTCTCTCCAATCCGAAAGGGATTAAGTATTGATTGATATGGGTTAGTCTATTGAACATTATCACAAAAATCACTTATTGAAGGTCAAAAAAAAAAAAAAAAAAAAACATTTCCATCGGAAAAGTTGTCATTACAGTTAATCAATTGAAATAAAAATATTAAATAAATCTAATTAAACTAATGGCATTTCGTAAAGCAAAATCCTGCAGAGAAGAAATGCCAAGAAACTCTGCAGACATATTTCAATACAATACAACTTAATTAAATAATCCATCAGAATGAGACCGCAGCCTGACTAGCAACCAACGAATATTATGAGCAACATATTAAAGGTGTCCCAATAAGAACATGCATCGTGAGGCTGCAATCACACCAAGATGAAACGTCACATAACATCATTTAGATAATCTTTCACTTTGTAGTAGCCCTTCTCGATCAACGTCGCTTTAGTGCAAACTTTAAATTTGTCTAGAGGTAAGGACTTTATAGACTCTGGAAGTTTGTTATACATTTTTATGCCCAGGCCCATAAACGAATTGTTTATTCTTTTTAGTCTCGAGCCACTATAGTACAATTTGTTTTTATTGCGTGTGTTACAATTATGCATGTCTCTTACAAGCCTGTAATCATTAATATTTTTTTTAACATAGACTAAGTTATCATATATATATTGAGAAGCCACAGTGAGTATATTTATTGTCTTAAACACATCTCTTAAAGATTCACGAGGGCCCATACGGTAGATCGAGCGAATGGCTCTCTTCTGCAGCACAAATACTGAATTAATATCAGCAGAATTGCCCCACAAAAGAAGCCCGTATGACATGACGCTATGGAAATAACTAAAATAAACAAGTCTCGCGGTATTCACGTCAGTCAAGTGTCTTATTTTCCTAACCGCATAGGCTGCAGAACTTAGCCTTTTCGCCAGACCACCGATGTGCTCACTAAACTGTAATTTTGAGTCCATTGTGACCCCCAAGAAGGTAGTGGACCCCGCAATATCTAAAGCCACATTATTAATTACGATGCTAGTAGTTGAGCTCCTAACATTTGGCAAAGTAAACCGTACACATTTTGTCTTATTACAATTAAAAGCAAGATTGTTTATTCTAAACCATTGTTCCACCTCTGAAATCACCCCACATATTCTCTCCGTTTCGTCTTTTCCTCTGTTAACTTTAAACAATATAGAAGTGTCATCCGCAAACAACACCATGTGGCAACGGCCCTGACTTAAATAAGGTAAGTCATTTATATAAACTAAGAAAAGGAAGGGCCCAAGAATGGAACCCTGCGGAACACCCATAGCAGCCGAGCTGCCGCTCGATCTAGCTCCGCCGAATTCAACACTCTGGATCCTTCCCCCCAGGTAACATGCAATTAGATCCAGTGCCCTATCACCTATACCGTAATGCTTAAGCTTCATGATCAGAGTTTTGTGGTCCACGCAATCGAACGCCTTAGAAAGATCGCAAAAGACACCCAGAGTATCCTTTGCCTCCTCCCAAGACTCAAATATATATTTCATAAGATCAACCCCAGCATCTGTTGTTGATCGACCCTTTGTAAAACCAAACTGTTGCTTATTAAAAATATTATAACGGTTAAAATGTACTAGCAATTGATTTAGAATAAGTTTCTCAAATATTTTGCTAAAAGCTGGTAGTATTGAGATAGGACGATAGTTAGCAGGGTCAGTGGTACTACCAGATTTAAATAATGGAATGATTTTACCGTATTTCATCTGATCAGGAAACTCTCCGCATTTAACACATTGATTAAATATAATGTTCAACTCAGGTGCAACTAAATCTACAATGGTTGAATAAACCTTTACTGAATGGCCCCACAGATCAGATGTTTTCTTTTTCTGGAGTGATTTAAAACATTTGATGACATCTATAGTACTGATTTCTCTGAAACTAAAAACACTGTCAAATTTCGGCACATTCCTTTCTATTATATATGTAGCACTCTCTGAACAAGCATTTAGTGGCTTAGTTATAGAGACAGGAATATTAGAGAAAAAATCCTGAAACACACTTGAGATCTGCTGATGGTCTGTGATTACATTTTTACCAACTATAAGTTTTGGTTCATGAACGTGAGAGACATCTTTACCACTTTCAAGTTTAATTGTGTTCCAGGTTTCCTTCACTACATTAGTGGCATTTTTTATTTTATTCTGTATGTACAATTTTTTGGCCTGAGCACAAACTTTTTTGAAGACCTTAGAATAACTTCTTATATAGTTTTGAAAATCTGGGCAATAATTAACAGATTTTTCTTTATATAGTTCATATAACCGCTGTCTACTAATTTTTATACCTCTAGTTGCCCAATCACAGAAAGATCTTTTACTGGTTATTTTAAAACTCTTTGTTTTAGAAATTTTTTTATATTCAATGTCAATAATTTTGAAAAATGAGCTATACATATTATTTGGAGTATCGGTTTCTAATTGTATAGGGAAACGCCTTAAAACGTTTTCCCTGAAATTAACTAAGCGAGCCCCCGTCACAGGAATGCAAGTAACATTCCTAGGCTGGACTTTTCGGTGACACCTAAACTTAATCATCTGACCATGGTGGTCAGAGCTAATGTCCGTAACAAGTTCTGTATGTGACAAACTAAAATCGCTAAATATATTGTCAATACAAGTAGAGGAGGTGCTTGTGATTCTAGTTGGTTGATCAAAATTATGTCTCAAATTGTAACTTAAAAATAAAGTTAGAAAATTTATACAAACCGTAGTGTCCTCAAGTATATTAACATTGAAGTCACCACACACTATCAGGCGCTTACATTTCTGAAGTAGCCTAAGAAGCACTTCCTCCATACATTTTTCGAAGTCTAAATAGTTTGAATTGGGCGGTCTGTAAACACACAAAATTATAACATCCTCCATCTCTATACATGACAATTCTATTACTCGCTCAATAGAGAAACTAACAATATCTCTCCGTTCCTTAAATTTAATATCATTATGAACCAATATTAGGGAGCCCCCACGAATTGCACTGTTCCTACAATATGAACTTGCAACCTTGTGGGCTTATTATTTGTAGACTCGTCTCTTAAAGGAATTAAACTTAATTTTAATAAAACGCCAACCAGGCGCAGATGCCTAAAGGAGCGGAGTTACCGCAAAGAAAAGCGGCCGAGTCCCATAGTATGTATATACTGGACTTAACAAAAAACTTCTACGGTGTATGTACTCCCGGTATTGGAGTGTGCACGTACCGAGTTCCATAAAGCATTGTAATTGAAATAAAACGCTAGGTTATGTGACCCTGGTACTTTCAATATACAAAAACTGCACTGCATAAATTGTTAGTCCATCACTCTATAAGGTACCTAGCCATTATTAGTTTCCCAAATTAGTGCATAATACAATATTATGTAATGCTGTTGGGTACCTTAGTCGGTATACTGAACCTTTTGATAAAAAAAATTTAGAAAAAACAGTGTCCCGTTAGTCCCTAATCGTCATTACGGATTGCCATCCTCAAAGAAAAAAAAGTGATTTGGTAGATGTATTGTTGAGTATTTGTTAATTTATTAACTTAGATTTAATTTTATTATTTTAGTTTTAATTTAATCTTTATTTATTCAGTGAATAACAATTTAGATTTAATCAATCATGTAAATCTTGAACAAAAGTTACTTACTTGCATATGGAAAAAATAATATGTTAATCAAATTCGACTGCCCAATGATGTCTGCGATCCTGGTACTTCCATATACGTATACTTGGGATGCATAGAAGCTTCTAAGTCCCATTTAGCATTAATATTGTTCCACGTTAGACTGGTAACTAGCTGCCGTTCTTCCTGGCATGTCGTAGGAGGCGACTGAGGGACTAGGGGTATGTAAAATCTAATGGGCGATAAACTAGCAACCTGTCACCAATGTTCCATATGACATTAAAACCCTAATCTATTTCAAATAGCTGTCTCTTAAAGGAAAAACTTAGTGTTAATAAGATGCATACCAGGCGCACATGCCTAAAGGAGCGGTGTCACCGGAAAGAAAAGCGGTCGAGTCCCTTAATACATAATTTGGTGATGTATGTGATCCTGGTACTTTCAATATACAAAAAAACTGCATAAATTGCTAGTTCATCGTCCTATAAGGTATGTAGTCATTATTAGTTTCCCAAATTAATGCATAATAACAATATTAGGTAATGCTGTTGGGTGCCTTAGTCGATATACTGGTCCTTTTATTAAAAAAATGATAGAAAAAAACAACATTAAGGATAAAACAACAATGATTTGACAAATATATTTTATTTGTAAATCTATTTAGCTAAGTTTTGATTTTATTATTTTAGTTTTAATTTAATCTTTATTTATTCAGTGAAAAACTATTTAGATTTAATCAATCATGTAAATCTTGAACAAAAACTACTTGCACATGGAAAAAATAATATGTCAATCAAATTCGACTAGACGCCCAATGATGTCTGCGATCCTAGTACTTCAATATACATATACTTGGATGCATAGAAGCTTCTAAGTCCCATTTAGCATTAATATTGTTCCATGTTAGACTGGTAACTAGCTGCCGTTCTTCCTAGCGGCATGTCGTAGGAGGCAACTAAGGGACTAGGGATAAATGGAATCTATTGGGTGATAGACTAGCAACCTGTCACCAATGTTCCATATGACATCAAAACCCCAATACATGCTTAAGTGACCAAGAAGATGTTCTCTTGTATCCAAGGTTCTCTCCAACCCGAAATGGATTAAAGGACGTGAATGTATATGTAATATTGATATGGGTTAGTCTATTGAACATTTTAATTATTTGTAGAGCTGTATTTTAAAGGAATAAAACTTATTGTTAATAATATCTTTACCAGGCGCATATGCCTATCGCAGCGTAGTCACCGCATAGAAAAGCGATTGTCTGCTGGACTTGAGAAAAAAAACTTCTACGGTATATGTTTTCCTCGTATTGAAGTGTGCACGTAGCGAGTACCAAAAAGCATTGTAATGGGAACAAAGCGCTTGGTGATGTATGTGACCCTGGTACTTTCAATATACAAAAACACTGCATAAATTGTCCATCGTCCTATTAGGTTAGTCATTATTAGTTTCCCAATTTAGTGTATAAATAAGGGTATCATTTAAGCTGTCACCAATTTAATTAGTTTTGTGTTTCTTAAATAATAGGGTTTGTCCTCAAAATAGTAGATCTGTCACCAAAATGTAGTCACCAAACAATGCAAAATCAGTTCCACAAACACAATAATAATATAATATAATAAATTACCTAAAATCCTGAGAT
Source organism: Leucoptera coffeella (assembly GCA_030578115.1). Lineage (NCBI taxonomy): Eukaryota > Metazoa > Arthropoda > Insecta > Lepidoptera > Lyonetiidae > Leucoptera > Leucoptera coffeella. Next base: position 174,126 of record JAMBLF010000529.1, read on the forward strand.
GTAAGGTCTAGTACCAAATAAATGTTTTTGTATGTATTATAATAGGTGTGTCCTAATAAGTATTTAAGCAAACTAATTTAAAGAGATCACGAATAAATCATATTATGTTACTAGAAAATTGCATTAAGTGCAAATAAAAACCAAACCTAGCCTAACCAGTTAAGTGATTAATAATATATAATCGTAGTATAGAATTAAATAATTATATGTATAAAGGATCATAATAATGATTTCATGTATAATGTAAGAAATTTATTAAGTAGTAAGTAGTAATTAAGTATTAATTTGGTAGTATAATAAAACTGGACTATATGAGTATTCATGTTAAAAAAAAAAAAGATGTGAATAAAGATACAAAAAATTAAATTTATAATAATGGTACGGGCGAACAATGCCTGTAGTGTGTAGTTTTTCTTAAAAAAAAACCTAACCTAACATAACCCGCCCGCGTCGCGCATCGTGTGATCGAACCAATTTGTCTCCGCCGCTTTGATCATTTGATCATTTTTTCATTAAAATTATAAATTGATGTATTAAATTGGTAACGAATACTATTAATTTAATATCTGAACGAAATAAAATGTTACTACTGTATTGGTGACAAAATATCAAATAAAAAGGAGTCGCAGTCAGGGATCGATAATCGATTTATTTGGTGACAGATCTACCATTCTGAGCACAGAGCTATTATTTAAGTAACAAAACTGTTTTTATAAGAACGAAGTTTATATTCATGTAATGCAAAATAATCTTATAGGTTATCGATCTCTTATTTTAGACATATATTAACATTAATTTGATAATTCATACCTGGGAACAATTTTTGTTTATCTGAGAACGAAAATATTTCGTGGCAATATATCTATTTATTAGGTGATACAACTTGATGACAAATATAAATTTTGGTGATAGAAAATATAGTTCCCTATAAATAATATACTTTAGGAGATAATGCCTTTGGGTACTGTATTTAGTCGATATACTGGACCTTTTGAAAAAAAAATATTAGAAAAAACAGTGTCCCTTTAGTGGCTAATCGTCAATACGGATAGCCAAACATTAAGGCAAAAAAAACAGTGATTTGACAGATATATTTATTTAGCTAAAATTTGATTTTTTTATTTTAGTTTTAATTTAATCTTTATTTATTCAGTGAATGACAATCAAGATGTAATCGATCATGTAAATATTGAAAAAGTCACTTGAATAACGAAAAATAAAAAACGCTATATTATATACATATATAATTAGTGATTAGACAAGACGCTTAAATATGTCTGCGATCCTGGTACATCAATATACATATACTTGGATGCATTGAAGCTCCTAAGGCCCTGTTTGTACTACGATCTAGGTTGACATCATTAATTTTGATTATTGGGTACTTACTCTAGAGATCGCGCCACATACGGTGGCAGTTGGAGGCGTCGCCACAGTCGCGTAATTCAGTGTTACCAGTAAACACGCCAAAACTAGCACTCACTGTGCCATACGGCTCGAAACATTATAGGTTTCATTTGTAACGATCTTTGGTTGCAGAGCTATAAACTCAAATAAAACAAATTAATATATCAAAGTCAAAATATGTTTATTATACTATTTCAAACATGATTAATAATTAACGGGACTTATCCTTCTTATTATATATTACATATATTATGTGTTCCTTCACTCTGTCCGCAATAGACCGTTTAGTCTGTTCGACATAGGATTTCCCACAGCTGCAATCAATCTTATACACACCCTTATATCTTATATCATGAGTATAAATCGCGAATCTCTTAAAACTATTATTTCAAACATGGCACTGAGCATTGTCTTTACATATTTTTTACCGAGGTTAGATCAGCGGAGACCCTAGCTTGGAGAAGAACTAACAAGAAACTCCGGAAATCAATTTATTATAATCACCCTTAACAAACATAAAAATTACAAAGAGTGGGCAAAAAACACAACGCTGGTAATACTAAATTTACTTTTCATACAAAATAACACGCAATGGCGGAAACGTCAAATTTAGTTCCAAGTTTGGCTACTGCCACCGTATGTGGCGGGTACTCTATTGAACAATCCCTAGCCCCGTAATCATCTTTTACAGGAAGAAATCTTACGTGTTAATAATTCTCTTACCAGGCGCACATGCCTCAAGGAGCGGAATCACCCCATAGAAAAGTGATTGAGTCCCTTGAGATATAAAATGACTATGACTACTTATGGTAATACGAGCAATATAATTTGCACCATATTTTTTTTTAGAAGTTTTCACTAAACTTATACGAAACATAAATGGCACTGTTATTATAATTTGATTTTTATATTATATTCTTCGCTCCTATTAGTAGCAGGGTGTTATATAGTCAAATGCCTTCCTCAATAAATGGTCTATCTAACACAAAAAGACCTTTTTAATTCAGTAGTTCCTGAGATTAGCGCGTTCAAACAAACAAACAAACTATAATTTTAAGAGATTCGCGATTTACACTCATCATTAATAACTTTTTAATAACGTTGCAGCAGCCATGGTCACGGGCAGACTGACTGCCCGTGACCATGGCTGCTGCAACGTAGCCGAAACGTCGGGTTAAATAAAGGTAACTTTATTATATAAAAACATACGCGATAAGTCCCGTTAGTTATTAATCATAAACAAACAAACTCTTCAGCTTTATAATATTGGTACAGATTATATGGAGTATGTAATCCTGGTACTTCATTATAGACTTTCAGTTGGTCTGTTCGGCGTAGCTCAGTTAGGGGTTTGACTCTGTATCAGTGGGTACAGGGTTCAAACCTTGGAGTATATACCGATAAAAAGGATATTTTCTGATTTTCTATGTACATTTTATTCTATGTACGCAGTAAAATACTACTATGAGAAAAAACATTTTGAGTAAACCTACGTATTTCCCGAACAGGTAATGGCTAGTGCTTGTAAATGGCGACATGGCTTACCACCTGTCACATTGATTACTGACTATCTGATCAACACGTGGGTTTGAGGTGGCCATAGAATTACTACCTTCCCAATTGCGGAGATGGAAACCTGAACTGATGGTAGTTAGAGCTACCCTGCATGGGTTAATGGTCGTTTAGTCGCCTGAAAACACTTACACAAAAATAGAGTAAAGTTGGCAAAAAAATAGCAAAGTGTCAAATTTCACTATCGATGTCAGCAAAAGTGGCAAATTACGCCATATACACGACTTGAAGTGAGTGATGTGACGTGACCAACCTGATCTCAACACGGCAGTTCCCGCATAGCCTGAAGCAATGAGCTGAGCAAACGCCTTCGAAGCTAAGACGAACCCTGCTCTAGCATCTCCCTCGTTCAAGTTCACTGCACCTGTGGTGAAAAAGAGAGGGTAAGAGTATCTATTCATAATACACTTTTCTAGGATTTCGGAGATATGTCATTTTCAGTTTGTTTCATCACTTTATGCATTAGTAAAATATGGAATATTGTTGTATGCCACTCAAACCCATTAACCTTCTCGAAATCAAAACGCATTGACGACCATTAACCCTTGCGGGGTAGTCAGAAGTTCAGGTTTCCATCTCCGCAATTGCGAAGGTAGAAATTCTATGGACACCTCGAAGCCACGTGTTGACCAGATAGTCAGTACTCAATGTGACAGGTGGTAAGCCATGTCGCCATTTACAAGCACTAACTATTACCTGTTCGATGAACAGGTAGGTTTCCTCATGATGTTTTCCCTCAGCGTATAATTCGATGCATTTCGTATCCTTCTCATACATTTTCTGTTCTTTACTACGTACACCCTTGAGAAGAATCTCTCCAATTTGATCTGTATAAGTTCTACGCGGCCTACCATCCAACTCTACCTTCCACTTTGGCTTTATAGATTCCTTTCGTAACCATCCGTTCCATGTGCCTAAATCAATCAATCAATCAGCCTATGGCAGTCCACTGCTGGACGTAGGCCTCCCCAAGGTAACGCCACAAAACACGATCACTCGTGGCCCTCAGCCAACCACTACCAGCGACCTTTTTCAGGTCATCGGTCCATCTGGTAGGGGGCGTCCTACACTACCTTTACCGAGACGCGGCCGCCATTGGAGAACCACTTTGCTCCAACGGTCGTCGGTTCTGCGACAGACGTGACCGGCCCACTGCCACTTCAGCTTGCAACAGCGATAGACAATGTCTACGACTTTGGTTCTCTGCCGGATAATCTAGTTCCGGACTCTGTCCCTTAACGAGATACCCAGCGTGTGCCTAAATAGGACCGTAAAATAGTATCACCAAAGGTACATATTCATGCTAATAATTGACCAAGGAAATGTTTTTATGTCTCTGAGGTTCTGTCCACTCTAAAAGCTATTGAAACTTACGTGTCAATGGTCCGATGAAAGTGGAGTTGATGAAGGGGATATCATCATCAGGACCGACTATTTCTGGCACCAGTGGTACTGAAAAGAATAATAAATATACCTTCTCAAACGTTCAGGGCCCTTACTCCACTAATTACTTTACTTCTGCGTCTCGGCTTTAAAAGAGGCACTCTGCTAATATTTTGACAGCCTCACTTGTGCCTCAATAGCGAGTCAGTGGTGCTTCAGTGGTATTTCAGTGGCCACTCAAGTATGGAAATGTGACAATAGTGGAGTTCGAAATATAAGGATATTGAACTGACATTGACTGACGTTTGGTTAGTGGAGTAGCTTTTTTGTACTTCAGACGCAGATGTAGTTCGATAGCCCCTCAGTGGCCAAAATTTGTTAGTGGAGTGCCAAAAGTGTCAAATTACGGCCACTGAAGTGCCACAGTATTGATACTGAAGTAATATTGTGGCTAAAATGAATTAGTGGAGTAAGGCCCAGTTACCTATAAAAGGAATTATTAATGTAGTGTACGACGCGTCATGAACCCTTTTCTAGGTAACAGCTTTTTTAGTTGGCAAAACTGTCTCTGTTTGTCAAATCTTGTCATATATCAACGAACAATGAAACTATAACCAATCAGGAGACTCTATTGTGTATTTTACGATTACAATCAATAAGAAATCAGTGTTTATAGTGCCAATATAACGAAATTATTTTTGCAACAAGCTGTTACTGTTGTTCGCGGGGAGCGAAAGTAATCTAGGTGATTGTGTTTTGGAAAAATATCGAAATCTTTTGTAGGGTAAGTTTTCATTACATAAAAATACATCAAATTACTCCAAATTTAACAGGGAATATGTATTACATATTTGTTTCTGGATTTAAAATCGATAAGTTATTGAAAAAATGTAGAAACTTAGAAATTCGCTTGTCTCGAGATTTAGTTATGGAGCCAACATTCTTTATTCGTATTTAAATGTGTTTATTGCTCTAATTCTTTTGAGTTATCGATAAGTTTGTAGAAAATATATTATTATTTAAATATTTACAACTATATTTGTCTAAAGACTTATAATGATCATAAAATATGCAATAATATTCCACATTGATACTAAATTCTAAATAGGTATAGGCGAACGGTATTCCGGTTTCTTCAAATATATAAGATATATAATATATTTCAACAAAGTCGTATAAATTAGTATTCTGGCTCTACTTAAAATTTTATTTGACTAATCAAGTATTTTTCCTCACTAACATTTTTTTAAGGTTGGCGTCTAAGTTAATTTTCCCTTCCGATTTTTTTCTATTGATAGCGTCGAATCCGTTTTTCCCTTCTCATTTTAAATCTCATAAAAGTGAAACGCCACATTTTTTAAAAACTTTTGGCTAAAATCTTATAATTCAGGAAACAAAATATAGGAAAAAATAAAGATAAACTGCACACAAAGTTTCATCAAAATTAGTCGACAGATAAATAAGTTATGAGCTTTTTTCTATTTTTTTTTCTTTACACGGTTCTCCTGAACAATTTACTAAATGGCGTGTACCGTGTTTTTCCTTTCCACTATCGATATTATTTCTGATGTAATTTGAATGCGTTATCACATTGTGAAGATTGAATATAATAAACAATCAATGGTGATTTCGGTAATTGCATGTCAAACAGTGAAATATTATATTATTATAATTACGGTGAAACATGTGAGTGAAATGGGAGTGAGTATAAAATCTTTAACAAATAAGTAGGTACCTATTTATATACTATATTTTCTTATTATTTATCAACTTATTGTTATTTGAACATTTAATTCTTGTTCATTAGTTATTTAGCATAATTCTTCACGTTTATATACTCTATTTCTACGCATTCAACGATTATTTATAATATAGTCGAGTTCAGTAATTTCGCGCCATAGTCCGTGACACTTCAGTATTCTCGATCTACAGGGGGCCTAACGTTCCAAGGAATAAGTTGAATCAACGTGTATCAAGTATGTGTTAGATATCGTCATAAATAGGTAGTACTTATCAAGAATAATCAACTTTGAAACAATAGACTGTTACAGTACAATCTCATTAATCCGGCACTATTAAAACCGGAGAGTGCCAGATTATTGGAATGCTCAGATTACTGGATTATACAGAGAAAGTCGTAGGTAATGAATAAAATAAAACATGTTATAGAGGGAATCAATGTATGTGATGTATTCGATTATCATTATTTAAATCTAGTGTGAATGTTGTGTTCAATTCGACGTAGCTCAGTTGCTTGGGGCTTGACTCTGTATCGAAGGTACTTACAGGGTTCAAATCCCACTTGAGCATGTACCAATGGAAATGAAGTTTAATGAATTTCTTTGTACTTTTTCGTAATAAAAATACATTTACGAAATGCGTCGAATACTACAGTGAGGGAAAAACATCGTGAGGAAACCTACCTGTTCCCAGAACAGGTAATAGTTGGTGCTTGTAAATGGCGACATGGCTGACCACCTGTCACGTTGAGTACTAACTATCTGGTTAACATGTGGGTTCGAGGTGGCCATAGAATTACTACCTTCGCAATTACGGAGATGGACACCTGAAACTCTGACTACCCCGTAAGGGTTAATGGTCGTGAACGCGTACTTAATAAATATATGTAAGCACGTGCACGGGATAAGTTTGGGTACCGGATTATTGGACGTACCGATCTATCGAAGTGCCGGATTAGTGAGATTATACTGAATTAATATTGCTTCAGTTTCGATCGCTCTGCTATCATATCTATAATAATAATAATATTTGGACATTATTACACCAATTGAACTAGCCCCTCGGTAAGTACATTTAAGACTTGTGTTAAGGGTACTAGTCAACGTATATTTAAGAAATGTATACATATTTTACTTAGATAAATACATATATAGCATAAATAATCAACGACCAGACTGGAAAGCAGTAGAAAAGCGTTGTTCTCAACTCTGCCTCCACCGTAAATCGAACCCGGGACCCCACGATTAGCGTTCAGGTGTCTAACCGATCGCGCCACGGAAGTCGTCGTATATATGTCGTATATATACATAAAGGGGGCGACATATTATATGAAGAAGCTTTATTTGTATCCCAAGTGTAAATATGGTGTACAATTCTTATAATAAGTTTTAGCATGGACTGCCTCTTCTGGCGTACAAATAGTTTAATTTAGTATTTTGATTAAAACTAACAAAGCATAACATTTTACCTCATTTTATATGTTTTGAATAATAAAAATAGTATTAATTTATCGCTATTATTTCTTATTATATGAATTACAAATTACCAATTACATTTACCTAACCTAAGTAATAAAAAAATAAAACTAATAAAGTTTCCATTTTTTATAACTCTTATAACTCTATATTTACATGCAGATAATAACAATGTTTTACTTACGAACCTATGTCCAACAGTGGATTACTTCAGGTTGATGATGATGATGACTTACGAACCAGGCATATTGAAATTTTTAAGGCCCTGTACCCACTGATACAGATTAAAGTTCCAAACAACTGCGCTACGCCGCTACGCTACGCTTATTATAATAACTAAGGAATTCAATTATCACTACATAGTATAAAACAAAGTCGCTTTCTTTGTCCCTATGTCCCTTTGTATGCTTTAATCTTTGAAACTACGCAACGGATTTTGATGCGCTTTTTTTAATAGTTAGAGTGATCAAGAGGAAGGTTTATACGTATAATAACATCCATTAAATAGTGGAGTAGGCTATATATTTTATACCCGTGCAAAGCTGGAGCGGGTCACTAGTTATATATATATAAGTTTTAGTAACTTACTCACTTATTTGTCCCGTCCTAGCTGTACGTAAAAAGAATGCCAACTAGCTGCCGTTCTTCCGGGCATGTGGTAGGAGACGACTGAGGGACCAGAGTTAAAGGAATCTATTCAGCGATAGGCTAGCAACCTAAATTTATTCCATATAGCATCACAACCCATTCAAGCTAAAAAGTGACCTAGGAGATGATACTGATGATAGTGATACTGCAACGTAGCCGAAACGTCGGGTTAATAAAGGTAATTTTATTATATATAAACTTACGCGATAAGTCCCGTTAATTATGAGTATAAATCGCGAATCTGTTAAAACTATTATGACCTAGGAGATGTTTTCATGTCTCTAAGGTTTTGTCTACCCCGAAAGGATTTAAAGCACATAATAATATGTGACTTACCCAATATAGTAAGAAGAACATTATCCAGAAAGAAAGTTAGATATATGAGTAGAAACGCACTATTTTCTCTGCACATTTTACTTTTAAACTTCCTACGGGGCTAAGATACGGTGACTTAGTGACAATTTTGCTGCTTAGACAGGGAAAGGCGCGTTTACAAGGGGTAAGTTAACGGTAAAGTGAGGAAACACTATCCCTCGGGATAGGTGATAATCAGTTCCCATATACGGCGATACCGGATTTAATATCGGCTGTAGCCAATTGGGCAAGACCTCTGATTTCGTATTAGAAGTCCTAGGTTCGAATCCCGGTTTCGGCATGTACCAATGAATGTTTATACGTACATAATTTACAATCGCTTACGGGTAAGGAAAACATGTGAGGAAACCTGCTTATCATTCGGCGTAGGTAATAACCAGTGCCTGTAAACGGCGATACGGTTCACTACGTATCTCGTTGGGTGCTGTCTATCCAGTGAAACGCGGGCTTCGAGTGACCCATACTTAACATTCCTTCAAAAATTCAGAGATGGGCACTCAAGCCTCTGATTACCTATATAATAAAAAAGGGAGTGTGTATGCATAAGTCGTGAAGCGTAGGTTTAGTTATTCTGATAGTGAAGCTAAAAGTTACTAGTATCTGCGTTTATATCTATGCCGAAATATGTATAAGTATTTGTCAGTATGACAGAATTAGTGACAGATTAATTTATGCTTTCTTCGTTATTTCATAAGAGAAAGCTAAATTCTTACTAATGTGAACCTATGTAGGCATCGTAGTCATCGCAATAAATAGGCAGTTTTTACATACATAAATACACATCACGCCTGATTCCCTGTAGAGGGGTACTTGTCCCGATCCTGACAAACCACTTTCGCTTCATTGACACTCATACACACTCGGCAGTTAGTTACGTTCTAACGTCACTCTTGTTAAATATAGCGTACATCTGAGTGCCATATCTCTTATGCAGTTTTTATCAATAATAATCAACTTTAAACCAATATACTATTATTAATATTGCTTCAGTTTCGATAGCTCGTATATATACGTAAAAGGGTAAAAAAGACAAAGAAAATTTATTTGTGTCACATGTATAAATAGGATGTACCATTCTTATAATTGGTTTAAGCATGGGCTGCTGCTTGAAATTTCGGGTATCTAAGGTAATTCTTTGTTTATAAATTATTTGGATTGTAAGTAAGTGTAATAGCGATATTTAATCATTTTTGTATGATGTATGTTGGTGCTGTCTATCTAGTGATACGCGGGCTTCGAATGACCCATACCTAACATGCCTTCAAAATTTCGGAGATGGGCATTCAAGCCTCTGACTACCATAATAAAAAAGGGAGAGTGTAGACACAAGTCGTGCAGCGTATGTATGTATTAATACTTTTTTTAAGCGAAAATTTAAGTTATTTTGGTTTCAATCAAAATACTATTTTGTACGCCAGAAGAGGCAGCCCATGCCGATACTAATTGTAAGGATTGTAAACCCTATTTACGCATGAGTCACAAATAAAGTTTCTTTGTCTTTAATAAAAATACGTGATAAATCCCATTTTCTTGTAAAATGCCTCCTCTGTAGTACATACATAGAACCTTATTTTATGTTTTGAATAATAAAAGTGGTATTAAATTGTCGTTATTATTTCTTATTATATGAGTAATTAAATTACCGATTACATTTACCTAACCTAAGTAATAAAATCAATCAATCAGCCTGTATTAGTCCACTGCTGGACGTAGGCCTCCCCAAGGGTACGCCACTAAAGACGATCTTTCGTGGCCCTCATCCAGCCACTACCAGCAACCTTCTTGAGGTCATCGGTCCACCTGGCAGGGGGGCGTCCTACACTACGTTTGCCGAGACGTGGCCTCCACTCAAGAACCGCTTTACTGCAGCGGTCGTCGGTTCTACGACAGAGTTGAGTTTCCATTTTTTATAACTCTTCATATATACACTCGCGAGCAACATAATCGACTCAGTGACCATTATGGTATTAAAACATGATTTTTTTCAAAAAATACGCAATCAATTTTAATGAACTATACCAGATTTTAATGCTCACCTATCCTCCTAAAAGCGGTGTTATTTTTATTTGAATCGAATCAGAAATGGAAGGAAAAAGCATTAAATGAGTAAGAATTAAAAAACAATGTTGAGTATCAAAAACTTTTAATGAATTAAAAATTAAATTTACGAAAATAACGTTATGAAATATCAAGTTGTCGTTACGTTCGTTTAATACGTTCTAATGACGGCTTTTATCCGGTTCTCCTCATGGATCTTATAAGTTTTTTGATCGAATCTTGAGGAATAGCAGTCCACTCCTCTTGCAGCGCATCTTTGACCTCCTCAATGTTCGTACAATGTTCGTAGAAGCTGGATTTCTACCCCGAACTCTTCTTTTGAGCTGATCCCATAAAAGCTCGATCGGATTCATGTCGGGACTATCCGCTGGCCAGTCCATAGATGGTATTCCAACTTCATTTAAAAACTGACTAGTGACTCGCGCAGTATGGCATCGAGCATTGTCGTGCATAAGCATGAAATTATCTCCTACAGTTGCAGCATACGGAACAACGTGGTCTTAAAGAATATCGGTTATATACCGATCATCTCTCAAACCCCCTCCACGGCGTCCCCCAGGGACGAAAACAAGTTCAGTTTTTCCTTGCAAAGAAATATCCGTCCACATCATGCAAGAACCACCCCCAAATGAAACTGTTTCTGTGAAGCAGCATTGAGCAAAACGTTCTCCAGGCCGTCTGTATACTCTTCCTCTTCTGTCGTTGCCATACAAACACATTCTGCTTTCATCGCTAAACAGAATCCCGGTATCCAATGGTCGATAGGCCAATTTAGGTGTTCTCGGGCAAATCGTAACCGGGCGTGTTTCTGATCTATGGTTAATTTTGGGCCTCTAACGGATCTTTTTGCAGTAAGGTTCTGTGCTTTGAGTCTTCTCCTGACAGTCCACTCACTTATAGCCACTCCTCTGACACGTCTTAGCTCCTGTTGAATATTAACGCCCGTGAGGTGTCGATTTCTTAAGGCGATTCTTTATTACAATGAATCGATTGTCTGCTGCAGTAGTGCACCGATGTCGGTTGGCTCGTGGTCGTCGGTCGAAGGCACCAGTCTCTAGATGCCTTCTGTACACTCTTGACACAGCTGACTGGCTCAGAGACAAAATACCAGCAACTCGTCGCTGACTAAGACCCTGCTGAAGTAAAGCAACAACTTGGGCGGCTTCGGCTGGTGTGGTATCCATTTTTTGTAGTTGTAGTGATAATAATGTTTAATGTCAAATTCTGACAAGTATCTGATTGATTGATGACAGATTGCGTGGGTTTGAAGTTTTTTTTAAATAATTCGAATAATTTTCTCATAATACATTTTTCTGTTAAACCAGTACAATAAACTTTTTTTCGAGAATACTTAATCTATGCGAATAAAAGATGCATAGTTTTTAAGAGAATAGATGACCTTTAAAATCAAGTATAATTCATTAAAATTGATTCCGTATTTTTTGAGAAAATCATGTTTAATAAGCATAATGGTCACTGAGTAGATTATGTTGCTCGCGAGTGTAGTTATTTTTAAACACTCGCGATTTATACTCATTTTAGTCTTCCCGCGACCACGGCCTATGCAACTGGGTCGAAATGCAGGCAAAATAAAGGTAATCAGATATCTTTATCAATTTATCGTGATATGACCCGGTCCTCATATTATATACATGCAGATAATAACAATGTTTTACTTACGAACTAGGCATATTCAAATCTGTACAAATTAAGCACTATTTATACTTATTTTCGTCTGTTTATTATCACTAACTACATTACCACTAACACATCAACTCTCTATCCAACTAAACAGTAGTAAACATGCACGGCGCATCTGTTTTCTAGAGATAATCCAGCCCAATGGAAAGCCAGTCAGCGAATACACTTTTCAATCTGCCACCGCATCATTTGATTATGGTCTTTGTACGTACATACATACCTTCACTTCCTTTAATCCCTTTCGGGTGGACAGAACCTTTGACAAATAATATCTAAGATTAGTAGGTCACATTTTAGCATAAATATTGGGTTTGTGTTGTTATATGGAATACTTGTGATGGTTGCTAATCACCAACTACATGCCGGGAAGAACGCAACTTAGTTAGTATTTTTTGTATGTCCTAGACTGGCATAGGCTCATTAAATATTTAATTAATATACTCAATTAAATGTGTGTTATTCACGACGAATTATTTACTGAGTAAAATTCAAAGTAGATACAGTGGGGAATTTTGTGTTTATGTATATGAAGATATTATATTTATCAAGAAATTAATTCATAAAGTTTATAAACCTATTCGTTTATATATATATGTATTCACAATATACATTATTATATATTGCAAATAATTACTAAAGAATTTTATAGAGGTCAGTAGTGTTTCCTGTCAGTCAGGTGTCAATCAGGCAGAGGATTCGATGACATCATCCGTCATTATCGCAAATTCCAATACCCATCAGTCATGTTTCAGAACTTGGCACTGGAATGTCGAATCTCGTGTTTATTGCAAATAAATAATTAATAATAAACTAAAAACTTAACTGTACAACCATGCATAAACACATATAATAGCAATAACAAAGTTCTCGAGCCACTGCCTTGTGATACAAATGTATATAATTGCTTTGCACTATGAAAAAAGCTAGTTTTCGTCGTCTAGTTGCGGAATAAAATTGTAGTTGTGTTGAAATTTTTGTGTGCACATCACGTTGCGAAATGTATTGAATCTAATTGAAGAATCTCCTAGTCATTTATGATCCTGCCTTTTCTATGAGACGTGTCAAGGTATGTTGTGCCATTTATTAACTATGTAATAATTGAAGTAATTAGGTGATTAATGACGTATAAACAAATCATTTTTAAGCTTCGTATGTAAACAAAATTACGCCCCTAATGACTAAAGCCACAGCTTTTATTAAAGCTGTAAAAAAATTAGTCTTTATTAAAATCATCCTTGATTTAAAACCTGCGTTATTCACATAAAAAAGGCAACTTTTGCTTTTTCAAGGTTATTTACTTAAATTCTATGTACTTACTTAAATTTTACGTACTTACTTAATGATGTATTTTATTCTTCACTATTATAGTAGGCACAGCTAACTTTATTGAATTAGATAACTTGTTGGCTCTTTTACTAAGTATAATACTTCAAAATAGTGTAAAATAAAGCTGGTTAACGTTAATTGATGATATTATACACTATGATGATGATTTTAATTGATGATATTATACACTATGATGATGATTTAAGTTCAGTGCCATGTTAGTCTGGGATGTAAAAAGAATGCTAGCTATCTACTGTTTTTTCTAGCATGATATAGAAGACACCTAGGGTTAAATGGAGTCTATTGTACTTGTACTTAAGTTAAATATACTATATATTTAAATATACATTGAGTTTTAGTTTATTGGGTGATTTCCTAGCAACCTATTGCCAATGTTCCTTATTACATTACATACTGTAAATTCATGCTTTAAAGCACCTAGGCAATGTCATTCAGAGATTCTGTTAAGAAATAAATGCTATTTATGTATTATATTAAAGTTACAAGTTACAAAGTTGAAAGATTTGTCAGGATTTTTTGTGGTGACTATCAATAGTCTCTGCCTATCCTGTTGGTGATGTAGAGGTGTGAATATTTGTATGTACTAGTTGACATGTCTCTTCTTAGTCTGGAAGTCCTGTGCTAGTCTTAATCCTCAATATAATGCTGCTTTTTTCTATAGGCGTGTAGTAGGAACATACTAAAATACAGGGGTAACATGGAATCTATTGTTTGAAGCCAGCAACCTTTCACCATTTATCTATGTCAATGCTAAAAAAGTCATGAAAAAATATGATGAACCTTATTGATGTCATGCAAGTCAGTAAAAAATGTTTTCATTGAAGGATGTTTGGTGTGTGAATATTGAATGTATTATCTTGACAGTGTATGTGAGGAAACATAGTTTACCACCTGTCACATTTGGTAGTAAAAATTCACATATTATCATGACCATCAACCCTTATACCCTATAGTCAGAGGTATACAAGACCATCTTAGCAATTGTAGAGTTAGTAATTGTATGACCCACACGTTTAATAATAATTATTTACTTATTTTATACTATATTTAAAATTACTGTTTATATTTACTATAGAGTTAAAATATTATATTTATATATTACTATATACTTAAAATGACTATTTGCATTACACCTGAATTCATAGAATCACTAAAAAGTGGTCATAGAATCTCCACATTGAAAAGATGCACTCAAACCTCTGACTAATACACACATAGTTACTCATCACACCGATTCCCCTTCAGAAATCTAGGCAAAGATCACGGATCCACATCTGTCCTGATCCTGAACAACCACTTTTGCTTCATTGGCTCTCATACATCCCCTCATACAAAATTGGCAGTTAAAGATACTTCTAATGTAACCCTTATGCGATAAGTCATCTTTCTAACTGTCATATGTCTTATTGGGCCAACCCCTACGTATCCACCTGACTATTCTACAAGAATATTAAAACGTGTATGCAACCAAAAGGATACGTCCTTTTGGTTTTTCCTTATAAACTTTACAAGCTATTTCCTCCGCTAATACCAAAGTTAATAAAGCATAAGTAGTAACAACAGAATCAAAATGCCATATTTGTTGTAATTAGCTATGTCAATGTTGATATTGTGATATGAGAATGGTTGTTTAGGTATTGTAGTAATGTCCTATGTTAGTCTAGTGTTCAATGTGACTTAAGTGTAGTTTGAGGTTATTAACCTACTGGTCTGAGACGTAAATGCTAAACTAGCTGCTTTTTTATTCTGGTATAAAGACTGTAATTTTCAGGCAATGGGCTAGCAACCTGCCATAAATATTCTATACAGTTACAGAGGAGATCTTGGTAGGTTAAGGGTTTGTCAAGGACATGTTTTTATGTCTCCAAATTTCTGTCCACCCTGAAAGGTGTTTCACTAGATAGACAGCACCCAACGTGACAGGTAGTGAACCGTATCGCTGTATATAGGCACTGGCTATTACTACTTGGGGATAGGCAGGTTTCTTCACGAAGTTTTCCTTCATCGTTAGCGACTGTAAATTATGTACGTAAATGAAAAACAATTTAAATTTCTTTAATATGTACGTTCCAGAGCCGGGATTCGAACCTAAGTCCTCTAATAATAAGTCAGAGGTCTAACCCACTAGGCTACAGCCGCTTAATTAGTAATTATTCTTGACTTCTATATACCTCTACTAGCGACCCGCTCCGGCTTCGCACTGGTATAAAATATATAGCCTACTCCACTATTTAATGGATGTTATTATACATATAAACCTTCCTCTTGAATCACTTTAACTATTAAAAAAACCGCATCTAAATCCGTTGCGTAGTTTCAAAGATTTAAGCATACAAAGGGACATAGGGACAGAGAAAGGCGACTTTGTTTTATACTATGTAGTTAGTGTAGATAGGTAAATGGGTGTATGTTATGTATGTTTTAAGAGTATCAGTTGACAGATTAATTGATTCATACTTTGACCTTAATAGAATGTAATACAATACTTAGTACATACACATTCACATCACCCCTGATTCCCTGCAGAGGGGTAGGCAGAGATTACGGATCCCCATTTGTCCCGATCCTGACAGACCACTTTCGCTTCCTTGACACTCATACATCTTCTCATACACACTCGGCGGTTATAGGTGGAGTTCGTCTATACCATTGGGGACGTAAAGGCGTGAATATATGTATGTGGAACACAGCCCTAGTATAGTCGTAAAAATGTTTGTCATTTTACGATGTATATGTTCTAAATAGATTGTCGTACATACAAAGATGAATGTACCAAAACGCTATATTGAAAAAGGGTGACGTTAGAAGTACTTATAACCGCCGAGTGTGTATGAGATGTATGAGTGTCAATGAAGCAAAAGTGGCCTGTCAGGATCGGGACAGATGGGGATCCGTGATCTCTACCTACCTTTACAGGGAGATATCTGTAGTGTAATGTAAGTCGTGAAGCGTATGTTATGTTAATTGTATCTATAACTATAGCAAAAGAATTTATTTAGGAATACCTTACATATGAATATATGATTGTCTTTATAACAATGTAAATACATGAATTGTTTAACATTGTATTTATTGAATTGTTCAAATTATATGAATCAGTCATGATTTAATTCATATCGTATTAGTACGTGTGAAGTGTAATTACTATCTTATTCAAATAGTTACAAGTAAGTGGTAAGTCTCTTGTGCTAGTCTACCTGAAATAATGCTAACTATCTACCGTTCTTCCCGGCATGTCGTAGGAGGCGACTAAGGGACCAAGGGTGAATGGAATCTATTGGGTGATGGTCTAGCAACTTGTCACCAAAACTTCATATGACATTACAACTCTAATATTCAAGCTATTAAGTGACTTAGGAGATATCATCGTGTCTCTTGGTTCTGTCCACCCCGAAAGGGATTAAAGCACGTGAATGTATATATATGTACATAATATTGTCCGGGAAAGAATCTCAGAGACATTAAATCTTCTGGGTCACTTTTTAGCATGAATATTGGGGTTGTCATGTTATATGGAACATTGATGACAGGTTGCTAGCCCATCGCCCAACAGAAGCAAATTTGGTGCCTTCGTCGCCTCCTACGACATGCCGGGAAGAACGGCAGCTAGTTTGCATTCTTTTTACGTCCCAGACTATAACAAAACTAGTTATTTATAAGTATTTTATTTTAGTTGAGTTCGGTGAGGGAAAACATCGTGAGGAAACCTTCATAACATAACATACGCTTCGAGACTTGTGTATACATACTTCCTTTTTCATTGTGGCGGAGTAGTCAAAGGTTTCAGTGCCCATCTCTGAAATATCGAACTCTCCATCTTAATAGGTAATAACTAGAGATCAGTAAACCGCGATTGACTTGACCACTAATGCTCGTTGCAAAATATCAATTCAATATCAGATCAATAATAGTGTGAAGTTGGTAGTGGATTAGCAAAAGTGACAAATTTCGCAATTTTAAAGCGAAACTTTTAAAGCGAGCATAGAGTAGCCAATAAGTCATATGACAGTTAGATAGACGCCTTATTGATAAAAGCCAACGTTTGAAGTCTTACCTATAACCGCCGAGTGTGTATGAGTAAGTGTCTATGAAGCGAAAGTAGTAAGGATCGAGACATATGTGATTCCGTGATCTCTGTCTACCCTTGGGAAATATAGGCTTTAGTGTGTAGATATAAAAGAATAAATATTTAGGTAATGGCTTAATAAGTCATGGTCTCGTGAAGGTCAGTAGATACACGAATACTCAATCATTCACACAATTTCGTAGAAATGACGTCATGCGTTGTTTTACTAAGAAAAAATACTAAATAAAGAAAAAATATTTCGGTACAGGTGTTAAATAGCTTAAATCCCTTTTGGGGTGGACGGACACTCAGGAACAAAATCATATTACACTTCTGGACACATCTATTAGCCCACCTAGCATTTTCAGTTTCGTTTGGTCCTAGCTAAAAATTTTTATTAGGTCGAGTTAAAAGTTTTTATGCAGTTTTTAACCTGGCATATTCACAATGTCATTCAATATTCTTTTTTTTAATTTCGAACACAGAATTTAAAGAAACAATAGACAATTTGGAGCCTGTTTGTTGATGTCAAACAATCGAAACCTAAACTCTAAGGTGGGCCAATAGATGTGTCCGGAAGTGTATAAGCATAATTATTTTTAATACTACAAGAAATGCTGTAGCCGTAATATGTACGATTGGTGATGATAGGTTGCTAGTCTATCTCTCAATAGATTCCATTTACCCCTAGTCCTACGCTATATGGGTTCGAGGTGGCATTAGAAATATTACGTCCGCAATTGCGGATATGAACACCTGAAAATAGTCGTGAAAGCGTTTGTATTTGTGTCGGGAAGAAAGTTGACTAGTTAGCATTCAATTATATCTAACATATTTACCTATTTAATAGTCTTCACTTCATACTACATAGTATAAAACAAAGTCGCTTTCTCTGTCCTTATGTCCCTTTGTATGCTTAAATCTTTGAAATTACGCAACGGATTTTGATGCGGTTTTTTTAATAGATAGAGTGATTAAAGAGGAAGGTTTATATGTATAATAACATCCATTAAATAGTGGAGTAGGCTATATATTTTATAGCCGTGCGAAGCCGGAGCGGGTCGCTAGTAATGATAAAAGTACATACACATCTCACCTGATTCCCTGTAGAGGGGTAGGCAGAGATCACGGTTCCAATCTTGTCAAAGCACTTTCGTTTGATTGACACTTATATCTCGTACACACTCGGCGGTTATAGGTACTCCTAACGTCACCCTTTTACAATATGGCGTCTATCTGACTGTCATATGTCTTATTGGGTCGACCTTGTCGTTTGCGTACAAGTAGGGAATGTAAGCAATGAGCATACAAATACATTCACGCCTCTACGTTTACAATGGGATAGGCAGAGACAACGTTATTCCAAACCCATTTTATTATCCATACATACATACGCTTCACGACTTGTGTATACACACTCCCTTTTTTATTATGGCGGGGTAGTCCAGGCTTGAATGCCCATCTCCGAAATTTCGAAGGCATGTTAGGTATGGGTCACTCGAAGCCCGCGTATCACTAGATAGACAGCACCCAACGTGATAGGTAGTGAACCGTATCGCCGTATATAGGCACTGACTATTACCTATCCTGAAGGATGGGCAGGTTTCCTCACGATGTTTTCCCTCACCGTTAGGGAACTATTTATTCTATCTATCCATTTCAGTATTAAGGGCGTGAGTGTGTATGTATGTATGAAATGAGATGAATGGTAGTAAGAAGTAGTGTTAATCTCAAGGAAAATTCATTTCCGGTTGTGACGTATGATATGATGAGATATCATACAAAATAAATATTTGTAGTGTTATATCATTAGCGTAACATACTTAATTGGATGGTTTTGTGATGTAGTTGTGTTTTTGGATTGCAATATGGTGTTCATGTAAGTTTTTATTACATACATACAAACACATCACGCCTGATTCCCTGTAGAGGTAGGCAGAGATCACGGATCCCCATCTGTCCCGATCCTGACAAACCACTTTCGCTTCATTGACACTCATACACCTCCTAAAACACACTGGGCAGTTATAAGTATTTCTAACGTCACCCTTTTTCAATATGGCGTCTATCTGACTGTCATATGTCCTATTGGGCCGGCCCCTACGTAACCGCCCTTCCACTTCACCCACATATATTCCTTTTGTCAATCTACTTTCATTCATCCGCAGAACATATCCAACCATTTAATTTGTTTTTAATTAAATACGTATGAATTCATGTCTTGTGCAAGTTTGGGACGTAAAAAGAATGCTAACTAGCTGCAGTTCTTCTCGGCATGTCCTATAAGGCTAGGGGACTAGGAGTATATGAAATCTATTAGTCGATAGGCTAGCAACCTGTCACCAATGTTCCATGTGACATCACAACCCCAATATTCATGCTAATAAGTGACCAAGGAGATGTTATCATGTCTCCAAGGTTCTGTCCACACCGAAAGGGATACGAGAACATGAATGTATATGTATCACTACATAGTATAAAACAAAGTCGCTTTCTCTGTCCCTATGTCCCTCTGTATGCTTAAATCTTTGAAACTACGCAACGGATTTTGATGCGGTTTTTTTAATAGATAGAGTGATTCAAGAGGAAGGTTTATATGTATAATAAAATCCATTAAATAGTGGGGTAGGGTATATATTTTATACCCGTGCGAAGCCGGAGCGGGTCGCTAGTAATTGTATATATTTATGTCCTTTAATCCCTTTTGGGTGAACAGAACCTTGAAGATCATAATTCACTTATTTAATAGCGGCTGTAGCCAAGTAGGCAAAACATCTGATTTCGATTTAGAGGTCCTAGGTTCGAATCCCTGCTCTGGCATGTACCAATGAATGAAATTTGAAAATATGTTTTTTATCTACGTACATAATTTACAGTCGCTAACGGCGAAAGAAAATATTGTGAGGAAACCTGCTTATCTTTCGGCGTAGGTAATAACCAGTGCCTGTATACGGCGATACGGTTCACTACCTATCACATTGGGTGCTGTCTATTTAGTAAACGCGGCTTTGAGTTGCTCATACCTAACATGCCTTCGAAATTTTGGAACTAGGCACTCAAGCCTCTGACTATACCGCCACAATAAAAAAGAGAGTGTGCATACACAAGTCATGAAGCGTATGTTTGTTTGTTTTCACTTGATAGCTAAATGTTACGGTTGTGATGTCATATGGAACATTGGTGACAGGTTGCTAGCCTATTGTTCAATAGATTCCTTTTACCCCTGACATGACGGGAAGAATCGCAGCTAGTTAGCATTTTTTACGGGGCTAGACTGTATATTGTATTTATAATATTCATGGAGGATATATTCCGGAATCGTTATAATAATAATATTCAGGACACTATTACACCAATTAAACTAGTTCCTTTGTAAGTTCGTTTAAAAATTGTGTTTAGAGTACTAGTCCACGTATGTTTAAGAAATAATCACTACATAGTATAAAACAAAGTCGCTTTCTCTGTCCCTATGTCCCTTTGTATGCTTAAATCTTTGAACTTACGCAACGGATTTTGATGCGGTTTTTTTTTAAAGATAGAGTGATTCCATAGGAAGGTTTATATGTATATAACATCTATTAAATAGTGAAGTATGCTAAATATTTTATACCCGTGCAAAGCCGGAGCAGGTCGCTAGTATATTATATACTCTTTGTGCATAGATTACTATAGCACACATTACTATAGCATGTATAATCAACGACCAGACCGAAAAGCACAAAAAAGCGAAGTTCTTAACTCTAACTTCACCGGGAATCTTTGGAACCACACGATTAGCGTTCAGGTGGTTATGTAATTACGTAGGTCGTTAAAATAAAATATAGGCTGCTAATTAAGTGCCATTCTTTCCGGTATATCTTAGAAGTTGTATCCTAAAAACTTATGAATCAATCTTTAAATAAATAGTCACGTTTCCTCAGGATGTTTACTATATAATTGTGTAACTATAATTATTGTAATTATATAATTGTGTGTACGTTTATTATCTATATTAAATGCAGCTTGTGACATTTTTTAAATCGGGTGCTGCCGGAGGACCAGTGATGCCTAGCTGCATCGTATACTGAGGCAGCACCTTTTCACTGCATCAATGGTTTTCGTTCTTGATGTTTATTGTTTGTGTGTTTAATGTAATTTGTGCAGTGAATAAAGTATTTTCTTTCTTTTCTTTATATCAGCAAAATGTGTAATGTAAGATTATGTGATAGGGTACGGAATAGTGTGATTTGTGAACGTTGTGTTATAAGAGAAGATGTAATGACGAAAATAAAGAAAGGTATGTTAAGGTGGTTTGGGCACATGGAGCGGTAAACATATCTGACAGGTGGTAACATACATACCTATATTCACACCTCTACTTCCCTAAGGGGATAGGCAGAGACTATCGATCGCCACCTGGAACGATTCTGACCAATTTTTCTTTCTTCACTCACACTCATATCTTCTCAAACATGCTCTTCTGTTCTACACTCTACGTACAACTTGAGAAGAATGTTTCCAATTTTAATATTTACTAAACCTCTTAAGCAGGTTGGCCGGCATCGAATGGATGCGAACGGCCACTGACAGGGAGAAGTGGCATCATTTGGGGGAGGCCTATGTCCAACAGTGGATTCAGACAGGCTGATGATGATGATGATGAAAACCGCTTTTCTATTTACAGAAGAAACATAACGAAGATGCGTCGTGCGCTATCCATACTAGCCTCGGTGACCGCTCTAATATTCGTAGGCACAATATTCACGTTGACGCCAGCGCCACCGCCCGGGCCCATGCGGACTGTCATGAACTTCATACCGAGCGCTCTTGTCAGCAACATTACGAAAAACCTCCAGCGAAATGCAACAGAGGTCGTTAGGGTAAGTTTTTAGACTACCCTCTTTTAGTGGTGTAAAAGAGTACTGATGTACATATCGTATTTTAAATTATTATTTTGTTATATCTTACTATTATTATCATTATTTTATTTTGACATTTTAATTTTATATAATTGCAAATTTCAATGACGATCACTGTAATCTTCGGACATCTATTAATTGTATTTTGTTTTTATGTGGACATTGTTACAGTGTAATAAATAAATTTAAATCTAATAAGATAGACTTATGCTTCAAGACTTGCGTACGCACACTCCCTTTTTTGTGGCAGGATGGTCAGTTTTGATAGCCCATCTCCGAAATTTTTAAGGCATATTAAGTATAAGCCACTCAAAAGCGTTTCACTAGCTAAACAGCACCTAACTTGATAGATAGTGAACTGAGTCGGCGTTACAGGCACTGGCTATTACCTATCCTGAGGGATAAGCAGGTTCCTCACGACGTTTTCCCTCACCGTTAGCGACTGTAAATTATAAGATAAAGTATAGTTAGTAGAAAGTGATTAAGTGAGACATGAAAAAAGAAACATTACGAGTTATTATAATATCTTTAGTTGTTGTTTGGGATTTATACTAGCAATATCTGAGGTAATATACAATTACATCCTTTAATCCCTTTTTGTTGTTACTTTGCGTGAATATTAATTAGGCTTGTGATATCATATTGATCATTGTTGATAAGTTGTTAGCCCATCGCTTATAGATTCCATCTTTGTTCTATATTATAGTCTAAATAAGTATCCTCCAATTTTCAGGTATCCTCGACCATCGACAACAAAACCGAACCAATAACGTCAGAGATTAAACCGAAACGGGATACGAACGGCGACCTAACTGCTATATTAAGCAAAGCCATGGGAATGTCGAAGCTCCAATTTAGAGCCCCGGTTAAATCAAATAAATCAGCTCCTCTATTAACAAGAGATCTTTACGAATCCGGTCATATGATAGCCCACCCAGAATTGTGTCCCGCGTTAGGTTCGAAAACGAAATTGGTCATTTTAATCTGCAGTGCGCCTAGCCATTCCAATCATAGGACCGCTATTAGGTCTACGTGGGGTTCTGTAGCCTTGAGATCCGATGTGACCTTAGCTTTTCTCCTTGGCAAATCGAAGTATACAGCGGAAGTATTAGACCGCGAGGATAACGTGTATAGGGACATTATTATAGGCAATTTCATGGACTCATACTCGAATTTGACCTTAAAAACGATATCGATGTTAGAATGGTTCGATACCTACTGTTCCAAAGCGAAGTTTTTGCTCAAAACTGACGATGATATGTTCATTAATGTGCAAAAGCTGTTTGAAGTGTTGGAGAAACGTAAGGATGCTAAAAACGGTATCTGGGGTAGGGTGGTGCATAAGTGGAAGCCAGTTAGGAATAGCTCTTCCAAATATTACGTGTCACCAGCTCAGTATCCGAAGTCAATCTACCCGCCATTCGCGACTGGACCGGCGTACCTGATGACTAATGATGTTGTGAGTATATGCTCTTTATGTTTGAATTAGAATAAAATTAAAGGACATTATTACACCAATTGAACTAGTTCCTTGCTAAGTACATTTAAGACTTGTGTTAAGGGTCCTAGTCAACGTGTATTTAAGAAATGTATACATATTATATATAGATAAATACATATATAGCATATATAATCAACGACCAGACTGGAAAGCAGAAAGAGTAGTTCTTAACTCTATCTCCACCGGGAATCGAACTGGGAACCTCACGATTAGTTCAGGCGGCTAAATCGCGCCACGGAGGTCGAATATAGAACATATAATAATAGATTCATAGTCGTAAAATTCTTTCACGGAAGACAGAGTTTGAGTGTCAATAAAGTTTTTTTTGCGATGTTTGAATATTCCAAACTTGGTATCTATTTATATATAAATACATTTGTCAAGTGAACTATTTACGTGATGCAAAACCACTTGAAACCTACCTGTTTTCCGAACAAGTAAAAGTCAGTGCTTGTAAATGGCGACATGGCTTGCTACCTGTCACATTCAGTACTGACTTGGTCAACACGTGGGTTCGAGGTGGCCATAGAATTACTACCTTCGCTTCGGATATGATCACGTGAACCTCTGACTACCAAGGGTCGATGGTCGTGTTTGTCTATAGTTATAGTTTAGTTTTTATCTTGAAACCTTTTATGGATATTTTGTGTCGTAAATTTGAACGAAACTTTCATTGTATAATGGCATTAGTATAAACAAAAACCTAGGAATAACACCTATTCTGGAAATTTATATACACCACCTTGTCAATCACCTAAATGCTAATCGTATGGGTTCGATTCCCGGTGGAGGCATAGTTTAGAACTACGCTTTTTTGCGTTCCAGTCTGGTCGTTCAATATTCTATCTTATGTATGTCTTTGTCTGTCTATACTAAGTAAATATTTGTTAAATATACGTTGACTAGTTCCCTTAACACAAACCCATGTCAGGATCGAGACAGATGGGGAACCATGATCTCTGCCTGCCTCTAAAGAGATAGGTATGATGTGTATGTATGTGTATTTACTAATCACCGTGTTATAACACTGTAGCGGTAACACGTACAGTGTTAGCGTATTCATTATTGCTGACTTGCAATTCAATTAGTTTAGATATATTATTAGATTATTCATCAGTCACGATTTATACTTAAACGAGAATACACACAAATATATACCATCATCTAAAGTTAACCTTTGACTTTTATTAGCTAATTTATTAGAACAACCCTATTAGCTAAATTGGTGACCCCGACGTGACTGTAGCGGTAACACGTACAGTGTTAGCGTATTCATTATTGCTGACTTGCAATTCAATTAGTTTAGATATATTATTAGATTATTCATCAGTCACGATTTATACTTAAACGAGAATACACACAAATATATACCATCATCTAAAGTTAACCTTTGACTTTTATTAGCTAATTTATTAGAACAACCCTATTAGCTAAATTGGTGACCCCGAAAGAACGCAACCTTGCTGATTTTAGTGAGTGATAAAGTGTTAATCGCTATTTCATTTAATTAACTAAAACTGTGTACAATCCGCGGTTGACCTCGTTTAAGTACATAACAATAGTGACTCCTTGAAGAATGAATCCTCAAGTACCAACTACACCATCAGTTCCTGCGATGTCCACTGTATCCACTGACCTGGCACAAATCACAGTGTCATCACGGATCCCAGAATTCTGGACAGAAATGCCTAGACTTTGGTTTGCGCAGTTCGAAGCCATCATGTTCCCACAGAAGCAAAGCGATGAAGTGCGCTACAACGTGGTCGTCTCAAAACTAAGCAGAGATGCATTACAGCAAATAAGTGACATACTTTTGTCACCACCGCCAACCAACAAATACCAAGCGGTGAAAGAAAGGCTCTTGCAGGTGTTCGAAGAGAGTGCCGAACGCCAGTTCCAAAAATTGGTAGGTGAGATGGACCTGGGATCACAAAAGCCTTCCCAGCTGCTTAGAAAGATGCGAGATCTCGGAAGGAACACTCAAGTTTCTGATCAAACCCTTAAAAACTTGTGGGTTTCTCGTATGCCACCTGCCGTAAGAGCCGTCATTGCTGTAAGTAATGAAATAGACCTGGACAGCTTAGCAAACGTTGCAGACAAAGTTCTGGAGAGCATCACGCATGGGAGCATTGCAGAAGTGTCAGCTGGCATGCCAAGCAGCTTCAACTCTTCCCCCACCAACCTGCCCATCACAGAGCTATTCTCCATGATGCAGAAATTGACTCTGGAAGTTGCAAGTCTTCGTGCGCAAGTCAACCATCGAGACCATCATCGAGGCCGGAGTGGTAACCGTCGCAGTGGAAGCCGCCACTTCGGAACGAAGTCTAGAAGCCGTTCGCGGGATCCCAACCACCCTCCAAAGGCACTATGCTGGTACCATCATCGGCATCGCGGAAAAGCGGTACGGTGTGTACAGCCATGCGCATGGAACTCTAACAGTACAACCCAGCCCAACAGGTCGGTAAACTAGATGCGGTACAGGAAGAGGCGGATTTCCCTGTACCTTTGCAAAATCACCGCCTTATGATTCACGATCGCAAAAACAATATTTCTTTTTTAATTGACACCGGAGCAAACGTTTCTGTTTTACCGAAAACTCAATTATCCTTTTTTAAAACTTTAAATTGTCAATACAAGCTATTTGCAGCTAATAATAGTGAAATTAAGACGTATGGCATAATTACATTAGAATTAAATTTAGGATTGAGGCGCGCATATAAATGGACATTCATTGTATGTGACGTAAAACAAGCTATTTTAGGTGCAGATTTTTTATACAAAAATAGGTTAACAGTAGATTTATATCAACGTAAATTAATAGATACGGTTACAAATTTGAGATCATTAGGAACTCTGGTTAACTGTTCTCAGCCATCTATTAAAACTATTCAGGATAACCATCCATATAGGGCTTTGTTAGAAAAATATCCTGATATAACAAAATTGATCTGTTTTAAGGATTCCCCCACCCATTCTGTTTACCATCACATAGAAACAACAGGACCACCCGTATACGCGAAAGCGAGGCCACTGCATCCCGACCGCTACAATAAGGTAAAGGAGGAATTTTGCCTAATGCAAGAGGTAGGTATATGCAGGCCATCTAAGAGTCCTTGGGCAAGTCCTTTGCATGTAGTTCCTAAGAAGAATGGGCAGCTGAGGCCGTGCGGAGATTACCGACGCCTAAACGCGATTACCAAACCCGATCGCTATCCCATTCCCCGACTACAAGACTTCACAAATGGGTTATCAGGTAAGCATATATTTTCACAAATAGACATTAACAGAGCTTATCATTACATCGCAGTAGCACCTGAGGATGTTGAAAAGACAGCCATCATTACGCCATTTGGTCTTTTTGAGTTCCCTAGAATGACGTTTGGACTGCGAAATGCCGCTCAAAGTTTCCAGAGATTTATGGACCACACAGTTCTAGCGGACATTCAACATTTCAAATCAGGTAACCAAGTTTCTTCACTTTTTTGTTACATCGACGATATTTTAATTGCATCCGAGAACGAAGATGTACACAAACAACACCTAGAATTATTATTTCAGCGCTTAAGTAATTTAGGTATGACTATTAATATTGACAAAAGTTGTTTTGGTAAAAATTTTGTACATTTTTTAGGGTATGAAGTTTCAGTTGAAGGCATAAGACCTCTACCTGAAAAAGTAGAAGCTATCAGAAAATACCCCAAGCCAAAAACCATAGAAGAATTACGAAGGTTTTTGGGTATGGTTAATTTTTATAGATCCCATCTCGAGAAGGCAGTTAAAAGCCAATCTATTTTAAACAAATATTTACAAGGTTCCAAGAAAAGGGATAAAACTTTAATTAAATGGACTTTAGAATCTAATTTAGCATTTGAAGAGTGCAAAAATAGTTTAGAAAACGCCGTAACACTGTCACATCCCTTACCTAACTCACCCTTAGGTCTATTCACCGACGCTAGCAACTCGTCTATCGGTGCAGTCCTTCAACAAAAGGTAGGTAACGCTTGGAAGCCACTAGGGTATTTTTCGAAGAAAATATCGAGTACTCAAGTGAAATATAGCACCTACGACAGAGAGCTACTTGCCATATATGCCGCTATTATACATTTTAGGAATATGGTCGAAGGCCGCGCTCTTACCGTCTACACAGACCACATGCCCTTGACGTACGCTTTACAGAAAGCCGCCAGCGAGAAAGAGTTACCCCGGAGAGCTCGAC
This sequence comes from Leucoptera coffeella, assembly GCA_030578115.1. Lineage (NCBI taxonomy): Eukaryota > Metazoa > Arthropoda > Insecta > Lepidoptera > Lyonetiidae > Leucoptera > Leucoptera coffeella. The sequence continues at coordinate 202,513 of JAMBLF010000529.1, forward strand.
AGTTACAGTATATCAGCGAATTCACGAGCGATATACGCCATGTCACAGGTAAGATGAACACAGTAGCAGATGCACTCTCTCGCATAGAAACAATATCTTGTCCTTCTCCCACAGATTACGAATCCATCTCTTTAGAGCAAGAGGGAGACAGCGAACTTCAACAGTTGCTGGACAACCAAGGTAAGAATAATAAGCTACTTTTTAAATCCCTAATCACCCCTTATTGTTCAAGGCCTATTTATTGTGAAATTTCAACTGGGGTAGCTAGACCTTACTTACCTACTGCATTTAGAAAGCCTATCTTTGACAGTTTACATAACTTGTGCCACCCTGGAGTAAGGAGCACAAGGAAGATGTTAACCCAGAAGTACTTTTGGCCGAGCATGAACCGAGACGTAGGTTCCTGGGCTAAGACATGTACTAACTGTCAAATGTCAAAAGTAAACAGGCACACAATCTCTAAATTAGGTACATACGAAGAGAGTGAGAAATTAGCACACATCAACATGGACATCATCGGACCTCTTCCTACCACTTCACAAGGTTACAGGTACTGTATCACAATGATAGACAGGTTCACCCGTTGGACAGAAGCATGCCCAGTAGCAGATATCACAGCAGAAACCGTATCCAGAGCATTCTATGAAACTTGGATAAGTCGCTATGGTTGTCCCGTCAGAGTAACCACGGATCAAGGTAGGCAATTTGAGAGTGAATTGTTTGACTCTCTCACAAAATTATTAGGCATCAAGAAAATACGCACTACCCCATACCACCCCCAGAGCAACGGAATGATCGAACGTTGGCACCGCACATTAAAAAGCGCAATCACAGCAAGATTGATTTCATCCAAATCCACTTGGATAGAGGAATTGCCAACCGTCATGTTAGGGTTAAGAGCAGCAGGCCGCGGTGAGTCACACATCAGTGCAGCTGAAATGTTAATGGGACACAAAATTCGTTTACCAGGAGATTTTTGTGGTGAGGTAAGTACAAAGACGGACCAGTCAAGTTACTTACGTTCCCTCCATACATCCTTACAATCCATGAAACCCCAAACTCATTCCAATTCTAACAACCGATCAATTTTTGTTCATCAAGATTTGTTTACATGTAGTTACGTTTTTATTAGGGAGGATTTGGTTAAGAAAACATTTACCCCAGCTTATCAAGGGCCATATAAAGTTTTAAGTCGATCAGAAAAAGTATTCGAAATTCAGCTACCTAACAGAGTCGCGCATATTTCGATTGATAGACTTAAACCCGCATTTGTACTCTTAGAGCAGGAACGCGATAGATCCTTACAAGGTAATTTATCAAAAAATAAAGTATCTTCAAGTTCCCCTGCAAGTGATCCCGAGATCCTGTCTACCCCAATTACGCCGTATACTACGCGAAGCGGTAGAATAGTTAAGCCCGTAGTTAGATTCAAGTAGTTACATTTTAGTTACATAATATGTTATAGCTATTTAGGTATATATGCATATTATAATTCCTTTTATTTATTAAACACTTTAGATTTAATCATAAGCATTACGTGCACAATTGCAATTTAAGATATTTACTTGGAATAGTGCCGATTTTGCAAATTTAATATTATTTTTGTGATTGCAAATTTCACTCATCTTTAGTTATTTTAATTGGGTTATAAAATTATTAATGTCAATTTTAGCACGTATACGTCGTTTAGATCACGTAATCACGTTTAGATAAATTTAAGATGATTTTATTATTAGCTGTCAATAGCGATTCGCGTCTCAACAAAATAACTACTAACTATAACTAAATAACTATTTATTAAGTACATTGACTACTGAACTTTATTACTACTTAAAAATTTTTAACCATGGGTAACTACGGAGCTAAGCAGCAAGAGGACAAAGTAATCATCGCACAAAACGGAGCGAATGATGCCACCAACGCCCACATAGAGGAGAAGCTGGAGACGTACGGGATAGCGCTCACGGCCATTTCCGTGCTGTTTGGCTTAATCGCCCTGTACGTTGTCTATCGAGCATGCTGTGCGCACTCTAAGAAGTGGATCCGCAGAGAGATGCGCGCGTGGCAGAACACCCCCAACCTGGCGCCCCCAACATCTATTCCCGCTATCTCCATGGATGGAATCGGGAAAACCACAACAACACCAACTCCGATTCAACATTTCGTGGCTTAATTATACTTTTTTTACATTTTTATTATACACAATTACACATTAACTATTTTTATTGTTAAATTCATTTTATTCGTATTCTCGTTTATTTTATTTTATTTTTATTCTTATTGTCAACAAAACTTTTGAACTTATATTATTGTATAAAAATTAGTAATTTTTTTTTCTTTTTAGAAGGGGATGACTGTAGCGGTAACACGTACAGTGTTAGCGTATTCATTATTGCTGACTTGCAATTCAATTAGTTTAGATATATTATTAGATTATTCATCAGTCACGATTTATACTTAAACGAGAATACACACAAATATATACCATCATCTAAAGTTAACCTTTGACTTTTATTAGCTAATTTATTAGAACAACCCTATTAGCTAAAACACTATATTAAGCAATGATTATTTAACTATATGTATGGGAAAATAAAAGAATGCCCGCGATTTGTATTCATTTAACAAGAAAACGGCACTTATCACATATATTTTATAAACAAAGTATTATCTTTGTTATGACGTCAGTTGATCAAGACTAAGGCCTTTGCAATATGGCCGAAACGTCAGGTAACAAAGGTAATACTTTGTTTATGAAATATACGTGATAAGTCCCTCTTTTTTGTCAATTGAATAAAATGCGCATTAAATACTGAAATGTACACCAAAATATAGCTACACAAACAATGGTTATGCTAACGTCGCCAGCCGCTTCAACCGAAGAAAAACGAGGTTGAAGCTCCAATTCTTCTCTTCATTGTTCTTCGGTTCATTCTAGTTGGGGATCCAAATGTAATCCCAAAGCGAACATATTTAGCCAGTTTGGCATCACAATTGACTAAATATTCAGCCGAAAATAATTATTCGTATTTTCAACTTTCACTGAGCTACTGACTTTGTTGACTATCCATAGACGACTTTTGGGACTTAGTTATTTTGGTGTACAATTCAGTATTTTTGGTATGTTATTACGTATTATCTGAAGTTGCTTTAATTACCAGTTTTTTTTTTGTTTATTATAATTTTAACCAGGGCCCTAAGTCTACTAATGCGTATTACCAGAATCTCAGTTTAATCGAATTTCATTAATTAAAAAAATGTCAAGTGTCAAATTTCGCCATTTGGATGAAATCTTCGTTACTTACACCACTCACAAAATTCGCCACTTTACACCAATCGATTCCTATTGGAATATGATATATATATACCAAGAGATATTTTTCGGATATGTGTCGGTTCATTTTTCGGTTCGGGTTGTTATGTAATAGTCATAGCTTTTAAACGGACCTATCACGTTGTGTGTAAAATATCGGATAAAATGTTTCTTTAAACTAATAATTATGATTAGAAAATAACTATAATTCAACTAACTAATAATTATTAATTGTAATTATGTTTAAAATCCCATACTGAACTGGGTATTTGTGTTAATCTATCTTACTTATATTCCTATCTTAGTTTTGACACGTTAATAGTTTCTTGACGTACTCAAAACGTGCTTATAAGGTCAGGTTCGTTCCGTCTTTTGACTGACGTTATGAAACAAGACTGACGTTAAGTGTTTGTGTTATTGGGTACAGAAAAACCATAAAGAATGGCAGATATAAGGTATGTATTTTTTTTTATTATCTTTGTATGTAGTTTGGGATGTTAATGTAATGAAAGTAATTTTTATCTTGTTTAATATGTAGTTGAAAGCGACTAAGAATAGAGAGAATCTGATTATATGACAGTAAACGTAGTGTGGGGCGCCCCCCGGCAAGGTGGGAAGACGACCTGCGCAGGTTGGCCGGCATCGAATGGATGCGAACGGCCACTGACAGGGAGAAGTGGTGTCATTTGGGGGAGGCCTATGTCCTGGCTGATGATGATGATTATATGACTGGTAAAGGAAAATATAATCAGGAAACTTATCTATTCTTCGGGATATGTAATAGTCAGTGCTTGTAAATGGCGGCATGGTTTACTACGTGTCATGTTGTCAAATATGGATTTAATGTCATACCACCCGAAGGGTTTAGCGGAATAAAACGTCAAAAATCTTTCATCAATTCAAATCTATGTTTTAAGAATAACGTAGAACTTTAGCAAACATTTAAAACGACCTGCCTATTGCCTAATGGAAGATTGGTTGCTAGTTTATCGCCCAATAGACTCCATTGATTAACCTTTTAACCGCCTGAATAAATGAAAAAAATTCGGGCTTGTTTCACCTGAGTCGGATTTATCCGACACAAAACCTAGTAATTATTTACACAATTTCTATACATGTTGCGATGTTTTAGCCTAAAATACATTGCTTTTTCGAAAGTTTATATATTCAACCTTTTATTAATTGATAAATTGATCGGAGTATACATAACATCTCTATTTTCGTAGGTATTTATCTTTCGATTTAATGTACCGGGCGCTGGGGGCACGCCAACTGATAAAAGTTGTGGCGGTTAAAAGGTTAAATAGAACAGATGAAATTAATTGGACAATGGGCTAGCAACCACCAAATTTCCATACAACATCCCAACCCCTATTTTATGCTAATAGTGGGCAAGGAGATGTTTTCATGTCTCCAAGGTTCTGTCCCGAAAGGGTTTAACGGACTTAAACGTACATAAATCAATCAATCAGCCTGTACTAGTCCACTGCTGGACGTAGGCCTCCCTAAGGGTACGCCACAAAACACGATCATTCGTGGCCCTCATCCAGCCACTACCAGCGACCTTCTTGAGGTCATCGGTCCACCTGACAGGGAGCGTCCTACACTACGTTTTCCGAGACGCGGCCTCCACTCGAGAACCGCTTTACTCCAGCGGTCGCACCTGTCTCCAGCAGTATAAGTATCTTTGTAAGAAGCTAACCCATACCCCCTTTTTCAGCCTAAACAGCTATTCTTCGGGGCCCTGCGCACGAAATATTTGCACTTGGAAGACGTCTTTATAACGGGTCTCATAGCCCGAGAAAGAGGCGTGTTTGTGACCCACAGTAACGGGTTCCGCAATAGACACCTAAGGGTCCGGTCTTGTCGTCAGCGAAAAGTGGTGTCAGTACACCGCGTCACAGTGTCCGAAATCATGGACCTGTGGAAACGATATCGGCTAGGTTATGCTAATTGTGGGTAACAGTTTTATTAATAATGTGAGACCGGGTCAAAACACGATAAATTTATAAATTAAGAAACGTCGGGCAAAATAAAGGTAATCACATATCTTTATAAATTTATCGTGATTTGTCCCGCTCTCACATAATTAATAAAATGAGTATAAATCGCGAGTGTTTAAAAATAACTACAGTTTTATTAATTTGAAACAACAAAAAGGATTTAATGAAACTGGGGTAAAAGATAAACTTTTCACATACATACACACGCCTGATTCCCTGTAGAGGGTTAGAGATCACGGATCACTATTTGTCCTGATCCTGACAGAACAGTTTCGCTTTATTGACACTCATACATCTTGTCATACACAATCGGCGGTTATAGGTACTCCTAATGTCACCCTTTTTCAATATAGCGTCTATTTGACTGTTATATGTCTTATTGGGCCGACCCCTACGTATCCGCCTTTCCACTTCACTCATATATATTATTTTTTACATATTGTAGACATTACACTTATTACAGTTTGTCAAGAATCGTGACCACGGTCATAGAAAGTAAGTTTGCTAAAACGATACCTGGTCACCACACGTCAATACTTCTTATTGTGATAACATGTTTTGATACTTTGATTAAAATTTGAATTAATGATTATTTTATTTGTTTGGTTGAAGCTTATGATCAGTCTTTCACTCATTCATTGACGAAGGACTGTATTAAAATATCGGTCAGGTGCTAGTTTGATGAATAGTTCGTTCCTCACATGCGTGAATGATTATGATCGCTTACAGTAAAAAAAACAAACAATATTTTAGTTCAACAAGTTAGTTCAAATATTTTTTATTTACATGGCGACATTGCTTACCACCTGTCACATTGAGTACTATCTTGGTCAACACGTGGGTTCGAGGTGGACATAGAACTAGAGATCCCGCCACATAAGGTGGCAGTAGCCAAACTTGGAACTAAATTTGACGTTACCGCCATTGCGTGTTATTTTGTATGAAAGGTAAATTTAGTATTACCAGCGTTGTGTTTTTTGCCCACTCTTTGTAATTTTTATGTTTGTTAAGGGTGATTATAATAAATTGATTTCCGGAGTTTCTTGTTAGTTCTTCTCCAAGCTAGGGTCTCCACTGATCTAACCTCGGTAAAAAATATGTAAAGACAATGCTCAGTGCCATGTTTGAAATAATAGTTTTAAGAGATTCGCGATTTATACTCATGGTATAAGATATAAGGGTGTGTATAAGATTGATTGCAGCTGTGGGAAATCCTACGTCGAACACACTAAACGGTCTATTGCGGACAGAGTGAAGGAACACATAATATATGTAATATATAATAAGAAGGATAAGTCCCGTTAATTATTAATCATGTTTGAAATAGTTTAATAAACATATTTTGACTTTGATATATTAATTTGTTTTATTTGAGTTTATAGCTCTGCAACCAAAGACCGTTACAAATGAAACCTATAATGTATCGAGCCGTATGGCACAGTGAGTGCTAGTTTTGGCGTGTTTACTGGTAACACTGAATTACGCGACTGTGGCGACGCCTCCAACTGCCACCTTATGTGGCGGGATCTCTACCTCGCAATTGCGAAGATGGACGCGTTTTCTTTGTAATTTTTTTTATTTACAATTTAATGATCAAATTATAATTCTTAAGAAACAGATCAGTTAATAGACAAAATAATAAAAGTCAAGTCAAAAACGTGGCCGTTGTTGAAAATGGTTCCCTTGGCAGACTGTACTAATGCTGTAGCATTAAGAATGTTTAGTATGTAACGCTGACAGCGCCGCCAAAAGGGTGTATTGGTACTATTATATACACACTAGTGACCCGCTCCGGCTTCGCACGGGTATAAAATATATAGCCTACTCCACTATTTAATGTATGTTATTATACATATAAACCTTCCTCTTGAATCACTCTATCTATTAAAAAAACCGCATCAAAATCCGTTGCGTAGTTTCAAAGATTTAAGCATACAAAGGGACATAGGGACAAAGAAATCAACTTTGTTTTATACTATGTAGTGATGACGTCACGACCGTCACGCGACATGCAACGCATAGACGAAAAAGTTTAAGACAATGTAATAAAAGTTTAACTTTATGAATGGGATATACATATACATTCACGTCCTTTAATCCCTTTCGAGATAGACAGAATCTTAAAAACATGAAAACATCTAGGAGTACTAACTGTCAGGTCATCACGTGGGTTCGAGGTGGCCATAGAATAACTATTACCAATGAATTTTCACGAATAATGGTCTTAGGTATAAGTAAATAAAGATTCGCGATTTATACTCATGATTAATAACTAGCGGGACTTATTGCATATGTTTTTATATAATAAAGTTTGCTTTATTAACCCGACGTTTCGGCTACGTTGCAGCAGCCATGGTCACGGGCAGACTGAACATACAACAACAACAACATACAAACATACGCGATAAGTCCCACTAGTTATTAGAAATATAAGTACCGAAATGTACTTCATGTTATTAAATTGCTTGTAATTTTATTGTTTTTTATTTACCCTTATCATACATACACATAAATTCACGTCCTGTAATCCCATTTGGGAAGAACAGAACCTTGGAGACATGAAAACATCTCTTTGGTCACTTTTATTAATATTGGGGTTGGGATGTCAATTGGAACAACAGTGTCAGGTTGCTAGCCCATCGCCTAGTAGATTCCATTTGCCCCAAGTCCCTTATTCGCCTCCTACGGTATTTGCCGTACATTTTATTATAATAGTAATTATTGGACATTATTACACCAATTGAACTAGCCCCTTGGTAAGTTCATTTAAGACTTGTGTTAAGGGTACTAGTCAACGTAAATTTAAGAAATATATACATATTATACATAGATAAATACATATTTAGCATATATAATCAACGACCAGACTGGAAAGTAGTAGAAAAGCGTAGTTCTTAACTCTGCCTCCACCGGGAATCGAACCCGGGACCTCACGATTAGCGTTCCGGCGGCTAACCGATCGCGCCACGGAGGTCGTCAAAGACATTACTATGGTATTTTAGACGACAGGTTGCTTGTGTCATGTTAGGAGTGACATTGAATGATAGAATTAAAAATAGTGTGATAAGGGAAGGTTGCGGTTTGAAAGATGTAGTGACTAAGATTGAAAAGAGCATGCTTCGATGGTTTGGACATGTTATGCGGATGAATGATAGAAGATTGACAAAAGGAATATATATGAGTGAAGTGGAAGGGCGGTTACGTAGGGGCCGGCCTAATAAGACATATAACAGTCAGATAGACGCTATATTGAAAAAAGGTGACGTACATATAACCGCCGAGAGTGTATGAGAAGATGTATGAATGTCAATGAAGCGAAAGTGGTCTGTCAGGATCGGGACAAATGGAGATCCGTGATCTCTGCCTACCCCTTTACAGGGAATCAGGCATGATGTGTATGTATGTATGAACAGATGAATGGATGCGAAGACAAGTTTTACGTATCTCGCGTTAGCTCGGGACCTAAATATAATGTAAATTAGCTGCCTTTCTACCTGGCGTGACGTCAGTCTTCTAGTTTAAGGGACTAAGGGACACGAGTTAAGAATCTGCCAATAATACATGTATACATATATTCTCGTCTCTACGTCCCCAACGGGATAGGCAGAGACTATCGATCGCCACCTTGAACGGGTGACAAATCTCTTGCTTCACTCACATCCATTAACCATCTCATACATGCGTTTCAGTTCTTCACGCTACGTACATCGAGAATAATGTATAGACACCAATATTCCATACTAATTACATTTGAAAAGCCGATACTAATGTATTGCGGGGTTCGTCATAATACCTGTGTTGTGGATTATCTACAGCAACATGCTGAGTCGATTCCTCTTTAGTACCATAGAAATGGCGTCTTTCAGAATTTAATTATGTATGTATTTACATACGTATATCCACGCCTCTACGTCCCTAACGGGATAGGCAGAGACTATCGATCGCCACCTGGAACGATTTTATTATATGTACTAGCGACTCGCTCCGGCTTCGCACGGGTATAAAATATATAGCCTACTCCACTATTTAATGGATGTTATTATACATATAAACCTTCCTCTTGAATCACTCTATTTATTAAAAAAAACCGCATCAAAATCCGTTGCGTAGTTTCAAAGATTTAAGCATACAAAGGGACATAGGGACAGAGAAAGCGACTTTGTTTTATACTATGTAGTGATAATTGTTATGAGCTTTCTCTGTACAAATAAATGTTTTCTGTCTGCATATACATTCACGTCCTATAATCCCTTTCAAGATTGACAGAACCTAGAAGACATGAAACCATTCACTCATTCTCACTTATTAGCAAGAACATTACAATTGTGATGCCATATGGAACATTAGTGACAGATTGCTAGCCCATCGCCCAATAGATTCCATTAACCCCAGTCGTTTAGTCCCCTCCTACGACATGCCGGGAAGAACGGCTGCTAGTTACCATTCTTTTAATCAATACTAGTGACCCGCTTCGGCTTCGCACGGGTATAAAATATATAGCCTACTCCACTATTTAATGGATGTTTTTATATATATATAAACCTTCCTCTTGAATCACTCTATCTATTAAAAAAACCGCACCAAAATCCGTTGCGTAGTTTCAAAGATTTATGCATACAAAGGGACATAGAGACAGAGAAAGCGACTTTGTTTTATACTATGTAGTGATATTTGTTATGAGCTTTCTCTGTACAAATAAATGTTTTCTGTCTGCATATACATTCACGACCTTTATTCCCCTTTATGATGGACAGAACCTCGGAAACATAAAATACTCCTTGGTCACTTATTAGCAAAAACTTTACAGTTGTGATACCATATGGAACATTGGTGACAGGTAGCTAGCCTATGAACCAATAGATTCTATTAACCCCGGTCGTTTAGTCGCCTCCTACGACATGTCGGGACGAACGGCAGCTAGTTAGCATTCTTTTAATCAATGCTAGTGACCGGCTCCGGCTTCGCACGGGTATAAAATGTGATAATATATGATGTATTTAGATGTATAAGATGTTATTATGCATATAAGCCTTCCTCTTGAATCACTCTATCTATTAAAAAAAACCGCATCAAAATTCGTTGCGTAGTTTCAAAGATTGAAGCATACAAAGGGACATAGGGACTAAGAAAGCGACTTTGTTTTATACTATGTATCAATATTAATGTATAGGTATTTTTGTTTCAGATACCCAAACTTCTATCAGATATCTTCTCCTACAGTTATTTGCCACTGGAAGACGTTTTCGTAACAGGTGTTGTTGCGTCAAACCAGAAAGTTCGACGCATCAATCTACCAGAGTTCCTGAATCGAGTCATGAAGCTCCAGTCCTGCCAACTGAACAACACGGTTTCAGTGCACATGGTCAAGTATCATGAGCAATTCGATCTGTGGCGGCGTGTGTCAGATGGGTACACCAAATGCACGCCCATGTTGAAAAGTAAAAAGATACAAAAAAAAGTTAAGGGAAAGAAAGAGTGACATCTAGCGGAAATGTTGCGGACTTTTTAGTAGATGTGTCAAAGTGAGGGAGTGTGACAAACTTTTCTGAACGGTGGCTGAATTAGGAACTACTAATGTTCGTATGGAAAAAAAGGTCGAGAACAATAATAGTGACGCCACCATCGAGTCAGATAAGTTTGTGGCACTTTCTCGGTCAAATTAACGAATTGTTGATATTAATAGTTTAAGAATGCCCCAGTATTGTAAGTGGTGTGTTGGTTTCTTAAAGGAACTTTTTTTGATATTATTTTATTGAAATTATTGTGAAATGATGAGATTTCATATTTAGATAATGTCATGGAAGAATAGTTCTTAACGCGTTGGAATAAAGATCTAAATAGCCATAGCGGTGTGCTAGTACATCGATGTGACTGACTATTCCCTAAAATAGGCAATAGTCAGCGGTGAAATGAAAGATTAAGTCACGTCAGGTGCTGACTATCTGGTAAAAATGGTTTTAATTGCACAGATGGACATCAGAACCTCTAGATAAATATTAGGAAGTGTATACGTTGTATTTATGGTCCGAATTAATTTCATAAAGAAAGTTAGAGACATAATTTAGTTATTTACTATTATTTGATGAAGTAAACCATGACAATATCTATGTATGTGATTGGTCCTATAATATAACATAAGTACAAGATGAAATGCGCATAGAAATAAGATCTTTATTACTTAAGTACAGGAATTGATTTAAAGTACCTTATTTTAACACGAAGTTCGTCAGAGCAAAAATATTTATACCTTACCAATATCGAGGCACTTGTGAGTTGTAACTACATACAGTGCCATCTGTGTTTGAACACTTTGAAATCACAATTTTTATCATACTAACGCACTATGATCTAAAAATGCAAATATTTTATTAATTATCCGAAAATGGAGGCCATTAATTGCCATTAATGACATAATAATATTTGTTTGTATATTTCAATTGTGAAATACATCACTTTAAATTTAGGGAAAACATCGTGAGGCAACCTGCCTGTTCCCCGAACAGGTAATAGTGCTTGTAAATGGCGACATGGCTTGCCACCTGTCTCATTGAGTACTGACTATCTGGTCAACACGTGGGTTAGAGGTGGCCATAGAATTACTACCTCCGCAATAGCGGAGATGGACACGTGAATCTGACTATCCTGAAAAGGTGAATAGCATTGAAGTGTATGTAAAAAAATAAAGTACCTATCGAATTATTTTAATTTAAGTGTAGCAATATTATTTGTATGAGAATTCTCATAATATTACGGTTTTAATTTTTATATAGAATATAGTTTAGGTATTATAATGTATATTCGCCAAAATTGTAAAAAAAACTATTGTATCTGAAAAAAAAACTTACTTTATTACAATTGAGAGCAGAAATAGTAATGTAACATATATTCACGCTTTCTATGCGATTTGAGGTAGACAGAATCTCTTAGAAATCTCATCGGTCAAATTTAGTATTAATACCGGGATCTGTGATGACATTTATATACTATATGATTGTTAGCCCATCGCTCAAAAGTTTCGAATATCCATAGTTTCTTAGTCGACTCTTACGACATAGTCCCGTGCTAGCTGGGACGTAAAAAGAATGCTAACTAGCTGACGTTCATTCTAAAATGCACAATTAAAACATATACACGAAATATTGTTATTATAATTTGTACTATGAATCTAAAATACATTAACGAAATGCATCGAATACTACGGTTAGGGAAAACATCGTGAGGAAACCTACCTGTTCCCCGAACAGGTAATAGTGCTTGTAAATGGCGACTTGGCTTACCACCTGTCACATTCACATTCAGTACTGACTTGGTCAATACGTGGGTTCGAGGTGGCCATAGAATTACTACCTTCGCAATTGCGGGGATGGACACCTGAACCTCTGACTACCTCGCAAGGCTTAACGGTCGTGAACGCGTTTGTCTTTTCTTCTTGAATCTAGATAGTTAGCTACCCTCAAAGATTTTTCAGTCGTGATGCGTATGTGGCGACCTCTAGAGCGCCACACACAGAGAGAAACCTAAGTTAATCTAAGTTGCAATTATTTAAACATAATTACCACAGATGACGCCGCCAAGAACAAAATAATAATTACACAAATCAATTTCCTAGAACGCGCAAGTGAAATATTGATCGGAAACAAATTATATATACAAATTTCCTATTCAGGCCATTAGCCTGGGCGAACACCTGCCCAGGTAGGAAGCTTCCTCTTTTCCTGTAGGACACAGATGATCCTACACGTATATGGCATATTCACCTACATTTATATACCTCCGCATATACACTTATTACTATTACTGCTCTCATTTAGTTAAACAAGAATAAAAATCAGTATTTTACTTACCATATGTGTTTATATTCAAATTAGTTATAAATTTGTTCTATGCTCTTAAAATTTAAAATATTTCGTATATAATAGTCAAAAACTATTATTTTGGGACTATCTTGACTATTCCGGTGATAAAAAGTATCAGTAAAAGACTATATAGAGTATATGTAGAGTAAAATCCAAAAAGAGAGCCTACAACTATGCAGCCAAAATGTGCAAGAAAGTCTTAGCGCAAGCACGTCTTGTTCATATAAGGCATATAGGAACCAAACTTGCTAGATATCCTTCTGAAAGTAAGCGATTTTGGTCTCTATCAAAATCAGTAGAAGCTAATTTCTGTCGCCCTTCCTTGCCCCCACTGTTAAAGCCTGATGGTTCACTGGCTCACACTGCGTTAGAAAAGGCAAATCTTTTTGCCTCGATATTCGCTGACAACTCACGTTTGGACGCAGGATGTAAACATCCACCTACAATACCGTCGTGCAATACTACTATGCAACAAATCGCGGTTCATTGCATAGAAGTCCGCAATGTTCTAAAAACACTAGACGTGAATAAGGCCAGTGGACCGGATGGTATACCAGCTAGGGTCCTAAAATGTTGCGCACCTGAGTTGGCCCCTGTATTGACCCGCCTTTATCGTCTGTCCCTGAAGACGTCAACTGTTCCTGACTCCTGGAAGATAGCAAATGTGCAGCCTGTTCCAAAAAAGGGAAGTCGTTCGGACCCTACGAACTATCGCCCAATAGCAATCACCTCCATCATGTGCAAGGTGATGGAGCGTGTTCTCAATAAGAAGTTCCTGGCATACCTAGAATGTAACGACATCCTCAGTGATCACCAGTACGGCTATCGTGAAGGTCGATCTACTGGGGATCTGTTGATCTATGCCACTCACTTATGGGGAGAAGCTATCGAGAATCATGGCGAGGCCTTAGCGGTTTCTCTTGACATTTCGAAGGCTTTCGATAGAGTTTGGCATGAGGGTCTGTTAAGTAAACTCCCAGCGTACGGACTTCCTGCTGTTTTTTGTAATTGGATTAGAGATTTTCTTGGAGCACGCAGTATCAGAGTAGTTATTGATGGCTGTGCCTCTGATCTTAAAACCCTAAATGCGGGCGTGCCCCAAGGATCAGTGCTCTCGGCAACATTGTTCTTGCTGAACATTAATGATCTTCTGCAGCCTGGGATTGTGGGATATGCAGACGACAGCACTGTTGTTGAGAGGTATCTATCCAGTCCGAAGGTCAGCAGTGACGATGCCCGTCTTCAGCGGGAAGCACTAGTTCTTCGCACAAATCAGAGTCTGGAACGTGTCTCACAATGGGGAGATGCAAATCTAGTTGATTTTAATGCGAAGAAGACGCAGGTGTGTCTATTTACGGCCAAAAAGTCAGCATTTGATGCTGCCCCTACTTTCCGGGGTACAGTCTTACCTGTAATTGACCACCTTAGTCTGCTTGGCACTGAGCTCACTAATACCCTGAACTATGGTGAAAACATAGAATCAAAGGCCAAACTGGCAGCGAAAAAACTTGGCATCCTCAACAAGGTTAAGCAGTATTTCCTACCAGGGCAGCTCTTAACATTATACAAGGCTCAGGTCCGATCTTGTATGGAGTACTGCAGCCACCTCTGGGACGGCTCTGCCAAGTATCAGCTGAATGCCCTTGATTATATCGAGCGCAGAGCTAAGCGACTGATTGGCGAGGATAAACTTGTCTCTAGGCTTCATAGCCTAGCTCACAGACGCAAAGTTGCCAGCCTTTGCGTTTTTTACAGGCTGTACTTCGGAGAGTGTGCGAAAGGATTGCACGAGCTTATACCGCCCTCCCCTTTTTACCACCGAACACGAAGATGCGCAAAGAGGTATCATCCACACCTCGTAAATTTGCCAAGTGCCCGTATGAATCGCTTTAAAGCGTCCTTTATTATGCGGGCCGGCAAGGAGTGGAATTCCCTGCCTGCGTCTGTGTTTCCGGAAGGGTACAATCCACAGACTTAAATCGCGGGTGCACAAGCACTTTCTGGGAGAGCTCGGTCCACCTTCGGCCTGACCAATCCAACTACTTGGATTAGTACGGGCCAAGAGCAATCCCATTCTAAATAAAAAATAAAATAAAATATAGACTATATTTGTTCCTTCCTAGTCTGGGACGTAAAAAGAATGCTAACTAGCTGCCGTTCTTCCCGGCATGTCGTAGGAGGCGACTTAGGGATTGGATCACTGGAATCTATTAGGTGATGAACTAGCAACATTTATACATACATACACACACGCCTGATTAAAAGGGGTAGGCAGAGATCACGGATCCCCGTTTGTCCCGATACTGACAAACCACTTTCGCTTCATTGACTTGCTTATTAACGTCACTCTTTTTCAATATGGCGTCTATCTGACTGTCATATGTCTTATGGCCGGCCCCTACGTAACCGCCCTTCCACTTCACTCACATAGCAACTAGCAACCTGTCACCAATGTTCCATATGATATCACAACCCTAATATTCATACTAAAAGTGACCTAGGAGATATTATTGTATCTCCGAGATTCTTTTCGAAAGGTGTTAAAGGACGTGAATGTATATGTATGTACTAAGTAATTTTAGGTATATTTATGATGGTATCAACCTTAAATTTTATACATACCAGGTTATACATACATATATTCACCCTACGTCCCTAAAAGGATAAGCAGACTCCATCGCCACCTGGAACGGGTTAAAATCTCTCTTGCTTCACTCACACTCATTAACCATTACGAATGAGAATAATAAAAATACATTTACGAAATCCGTCGAATAATACGGTGAGGGAAAACATCGTGAGGAAACCTACCTGGTCGTCGAACAGGTAATAGTGCTTGTAAATGGCGACATGGCTTACCACCTGTCACATTGAGTACTGACTATCTGGTCAACACGTGGGTTCGAGGTGGCCATAGAATTACTACTTGCAATTGCGGAGATGGTCTCAACTTCTGACTATCCCGCAAGGGTTAATGGTTTTGAAGTGTATGTATGTCTATGTAAAAAACATATGTTCAGATACTCATACTCACGACTTTATAACCTAGGAGACATAATACTCGTATCTCCGTATATTTATCATTTTATTTACGTTCCACAATAATAAAGTATATTTTTTCATTTACGTATATAATATACAGTTCGCTAACGGTGAGGGAAAACATAGCGAGGAACCTGCCCAACCCTCGGGATAGGTAATAACCAGTGCCTGTATACGGCGATACGGTTCACTACCTATCACGTTGGGTGCTGTCTATCTAGTGAAACGCAGGCTCTGAGTGACTCATACCTAACATGCCTTCGAAATTTCGAAGATGGGCACTCAAACGTCTGACTACCAAGCCACAATAAAAAGGGAGTGTGTATACACAAGTTGTGAAGCGTATGTTATGTTAAGTCTCAGATATACATATACATATATGTAAACGCTTATTTACTATAGATCGAATGTATCGCAAAATTCTACTCAATTAGTTCTTGTAATAAATATAGTATTTTTTTATATGTAAAAATAAGAAAATTGTAAAGTTGTGATGTTTTAATTGTAAGAAAAATTACACCCAATATACACTAGCTGTAATTTATATTGCGTTTGGTTTTCACACACAATATCCTGACAAACATACCGTGGGACGTGAAAAGAATGCTAACTAGCTGCCGTTCTTCCCGCCATGTCGTAGGAAGCGACTAAGAAACTAGGGTTCAATTGAATCTATTAGGCGACGGACTAGCAAACTGTCACCAATGTTCCATTATGACATCAAAACCCCAAAATGCGAAGTATTAATATAATAACTCTGCCTCCACTGGGAATAAAACCCCCACCATTAGCGTTCAGGTGGTTAGCCAATCGCGCCACGGAGCTCGTCGAATTGAAGATATATTTGGTGTATCGTTAACTCATTCGGAGCCAACGACACGCCTCGCGTGTCCATGAAAATTCTACTCGCCACGCCGCGGACACGCCTCGCGTGTCCATACGTTTTCGATTATATCTCGAAAAGTACATGAAAAATTTATTAAAAATTTGTGTACATGGTATTTACCACACGAATAACCATATATTCACGTGGTTTCTACTTTGAAAGAAGTTATGTTTATACTAAAAACGAACCCCTTGTGGGATGCCAAGAACACGCGACGCGTGTCCACTTTGAGTAGAGGTTCGAAAGGTTTGTTTAACTTTCCATCAAACTCACTACGTTAGCTTGTTTATTATAATATTACTACTTACACAATATAATGTTTCTGAGTGATTTTAGTCGATAGAGGAGTAAATAATTTATATACTATACAAACAAAAAAATATTATAAGTTTAATAATATGTAAGTAAGTTTGAGAATCACATCATATTTAATTTACCTATTTACCTAAATATCCATATTCCGCCATAATTCCTGGTTTAAAATCACTATTCTGTTGCCACAACCTTATCTCTTTCGTTGCACAAACAGAACTAAGGAAATAAACTACCACAATGTATTATTAACGTATTTAGAAACATTAAACTTGCCGCAGAGCCAGTGGACAGAGGAGGAAATTTTTGGAAATTTTGTACAATTTTTTCAATTTGTATTTTAAATTTTTCATAACATATGGGTACCCTATTAACGTACTACTTACCAAGGTCATGCTCATTCATAAATTGTAAGTTTACATTCTATGTAATTATCTATGGTACTCTTGCGTTTGTGGACCAGGATAGCATCTTGAATGAAACTTTTTTCATTATTGAGACAGTGTTTTCACAGGTCAGGAAGCCAATAGAACATACTCAAGTGGTTTCCTTTAAACATTAATTCCGACAATGTTACGCACTATTCTTTCAATCCAAATAACACAACACACACAATAACACAACATGAACATTAGCCGGTTATGGATTGTACTTAACTTTATCGCATCATTACTCAATGCTGGTTACTCATTAATCTCCCTTTAGTTTACGCTTTGATAAGTTCTTTAATACATTTGATTCCATATTTCTGTTTTATTTCGATAATTATAACCTCGAAACCACTTCAATAATTAATTTCATTTCCACTAAAGTATGAATTTTCATTCACATAACTAAACCATGTTTTACTTTCACATCATTAATAAACATCATCCACGATTATTGTACTATGAAATAGCAATTTAACATAAAATTATAAATTCAGACGACAACCAAACAAAAATACTTTTAACCGCCATAGCATTGTGTTTTTTTTATTTACACACAAAGTGCATAAGCCATACAGCCAAATCTTAAAAACAAACAGATGGACAAGACAAAATGATGTTTTTCCATAGCATTGTTAAAATGACGACAAACATAGTCAAATAAATAAATTTGCCACAGATAAAGTAAAGAAAAAGTAAAATTCGCGTCATACAGCCAGGCTGAAGTGTATTACATTTCATACTTTCGACTTACTACGAGCATAAATATTTTGTATGAGAAAATTAATAAATATACATGAGATGAAGAATAAACAATGAAAAGTAAATCAAGAATAATAAAATTGTTTATTTTACTTATGTACTATTTTATCACTAATAATATCATGTACTTTTTAAGACATGTAACCAGGCCATTAAATTAAAAAGTAAAAAAATTACTCTATGTTCAATTGTTTATGTATCTGTCAAAAATTTCAACGAACGAACGATAAAACGATAAAAAGTTATGAAATTATTTGTTATTAGTTATAATAACTATCGATATGGATTAAAATGAACAAAGATCGAAGAACTAGTGAAATGGAATTGTTTTTAGCATCATGTACAATGTATGTGTGATGAAATCGATGTGTTTTGATAATTTTCATTGGTGGCATGTAATGTTCAACCAACTTTTATGTTTTTGTGTATAAAACTGCAGGTAAGCCGTAGTGATGATTAATAACGACTTTTCTTCAAACCCTTGAACGGCATTGGGTACAACAGAAATAGAGTTTAGAAAAAAAAATTAGATTTTTACTTGGGTATTTTGTTGTTCATAGTTGTTAGTTTTGTTGTTGATAGTTTTTTGTTTTGGGTGTTGAAAGATGTTTAATTGGATGAGAACTTATGAATGAAATAATGTAGGGAGTCCATGTATTCTGAATTGGCTCCCAAACTTTGAGGAGGCTTTTCTCCATACATGTTTTACATGTCTGTTGAATATTGTTACGGTGTATGTAAACTACTATGATAAACTAAAGTATGCCAAAACAATGCATTTTATTCATTTTCGACACCATGTTTCATAGAGACATTTACAGCTTAAAAGCTACACAATTGATATTTAAAAAGAAAAAGTGAAAAAAGCGAATTAATTTTTTCAAATCAACCGGGTTCGATTCCCGTACTGGTTACAGTTGTGTTTTCAAAGAAAGTATGAATGCAGTATTTATTTTTATCAAAATCGTTGACATGGTTCCTAAGAACAAATCTTCGAATCTCTTATAGTTTCAGACTTTCCTATACTGACCGTTTTGAATGCGCCACCCTGTATACTATCAAGGTACATACTGAAAGACTGAAATTAATAACTGAAGTAGTTTCCAGAGTAAAATATCAAAAATAACATAAATATATACGTATAAAGTTGAAACAGTGGCTGTAGCCCAGTAGGAAAGACCTCTGACTTCTTATGAGAAATGTCCTAGGTTAGAATCCCGGCTCTGGCATGTACCTATGAATGAAATATGTGCTTTTATTTACGTCCATAATTTATAGTCGCTAACGATGACGGAAAACTACGTCAGGAAACCTGACTATCCCTCGGGATGGGTAATAGCCAGTGCCTGTTTACGACGATACGGATATCTACCTATCACGTTGGGCATTGTCTATCTAGTGAAACGCGGACTTCGAGTGACCCATACCTGACATGCCTTCGAAATTTCGGAGATGGGCATTCAAGCCTCTGACTACCCCGGCATAATAAAAAAGGGAGTAAAAACATAAATACACAAGTCGTGAAGGGTATGTTATGTATAAAGTGGATATTTATTCCGATAGCGTGTTTTAACGTTATGTGACGCCTGCAAACGTTTATATAGATATTCATTGGAAGCAAAACGAATGAAATTTTTATAAACTTTACTGTAAAAACACTATTGTTTCAAACGAGATGAATAATTGAAGATGCTTATTTATAATTGTGCAGTTCTTATTCTAAACATAAGTCATATCGTCTCTTGAATAGAACAACGGACTTTGTTAGGTAAGTTTTTATATTTAAATTGATTAATAATAAAATGTTTTTAAAGTTTGGAACCTAAATAAAATGCTGACTAGCTGCCATTCATTTTGGCATGTCGTAGAAAGCGATTAATTTATTGATAGTGCGAAGAACAGAAGAGCATGTATGAGAAGGTTAATGGTTGTGAGTGAAGCAAGGGAGATTTGTCAGGATCGATCCAGGAGGCGATCGATAGTATCTGCCTATCAAGTTGGGCACGTAGAAGCGTGAATTGTATGTATGTATTACGTGTTAGCCTAGGATCGATTTCTGACAAGGGTCAATTGAATCTATAGAGCGAAAGGCAATGTATCACCATCATTATATACGAACGTCAGTTTTAAACCTTTATCGAAACGTTGTAGGATATATTTCACGACCTTCGTGGCACGAACGGTTAACCACCTGAACGCTAATCGTGAGGTCCCAAATGATCCCGGTGAAGGCAGAGTTAAGAACTACGCTTCTCTTCTGCTTTCCAGTCTGGTTGTTGATTATATATGCTTTTTATGTATATATCTATGATAAGTATATACGTATATCTTAAATATACGTTGACAAGTACCCTTAACAAAAGTATTTAATGAATTTACCAAGTAGTAGTTGAATTTGTGTAATAGTGTCCTAAATATCATTTTCTATATATCTACTGCCATTACAGCATGCCTAGGATAATTTTATTCCTATTTCTGGTATTACTAAGTCAAGAAGTGTATTGTAAGAGGACGGAAACGAAATGGCCACATCAAGGACACTATAAGAAAACTACTCCTGTAAGTATAACATTACTTTTTATAAACTAGACTAGATATACTATATACCATGCGAACATAATATATTATATTCGTGCCTCTACGTTCCCAGCGGGATAAGCAAATCAAATAAGATAGTAACCATCGCCACCTGGAACGTTCCGATATATATGTATAATATATTTATTCTTTCGGCGTAGTTAGGGGTTTGATGTATGTCTCGAGTTTTATTTTTATTCTTTAATATGCCATTCGCCACTAAAGTTATGTCGGTAAAAGTACAAACACTGATGCCAAGGCGTTTGCACTTCTTGTTATTCCGTCGTCATGGTTATGCCAACGCCGCCAGCCGCTACAACCAAAGAAAAACGAGCTTGAAGCTCCAATTCTTTTCTTCATCGTGCTTCTGTTCGTTCCAGTTGAGGATCCAAATCTTATCCCAAAGCCAACATATTTAGCCAGTTTGGCATCACAATTGACTAAATATTCTGCTGAAAATAAATATTTGTATTTTCAACTTTCACTGAGCTGCTGACTTTGTTGACGAACCATAGACAACTGATCTCGAGCATCACGTTTTTTGAGTTTCTATGGCCATCTTCAACCCACGAGTTAGTCAGTTTCTAACAAAGAGATAGGTGATAAACTATGTCTCCATTTAAATTTACTTTTACTATATTTTCCCCTAACCTTCTCATACAATTGCAGAGTACTAATTGGGCCGACCCAAAAAAAGAAACCTGGACGTTAATGCGGCGGAAATCTAAAGAAGCGGTGCCTGCCGATAGATTATACATTCCCGGACACTATTTTGCCAATCGTGAAGTTTGTCCAGAATCAGGAAAGATCACCACCATAGTGATTTTAATCAAAAGTGCCCCTGAGAATGTTAATAACAGAATCCTAATCCGATCTACTTGGGGCCTCTCCGCTGTGAAAGCAAACGTGGTACTGAGCTTCGTCGTCGGCTATTCCGATCTGAACCCAAAAGTGGAACAAGAAAACAAACTATTCGGCGATCTTATAATAAGTAATTCGTACGATGGGTACGCCAATTTGACTCTCAAAGGCATATCCATGTTAGAATGGATTGTTAACTACTGTCCTGAAGCCAAGTTCTACATGTCTGCCGACGATGATATGTTTATTCATGTGGATAACTTATTAGCTTTTGTGGAGAGGGAGGTGGGAATGGAACGCTCTATCTGGGGGAGTTTGATCCAGGGAGTTGTGCCGTACAAAACGGGAAAGTATGCGGTCACGAGTGAAGAATATTTAGCTAAATTTTATCCCCCATACATGATGGGCGCAGCCTATGTTATGACAGTGGATCTTGTAAGTGTAACTTATTTAATGTACGAAAAAGTCATAAGACAAATGCGTTCACGATAATTAACCCTTGCGTGGTAGTCAGAGGTCCAGGTTTCCGTTTAGATAATTGCGAAGGTACTATTTCTATGGCCACCTCGAACCCACGTGTTAACCAGATAGTCAATGTGACAGGTGCTAAGCCATGTCGCCATTTACAAGCACTATTACCTGTTCAAGGAACAGGTTTCCTTACGATGTTTTTCGTCACAGTAGTATTCACATCCTTTAACCTTTGTCGAACTCCGTGACGCGATCGGTTAGACACCTGAACGCTAATCGTGAGGTCCCGGGTTCGATTCCTGGTGGAGGCAGAGTTAAGAACTACGCTTTTCTACTGCTTTCCATTCCGGTCGTTGATTATATATGCTGTATATGTATTTATCTATGTATAATATGTATACATTTCATAAATATACGTTGGCTAGAACCCTTAACACAAGTCTTAAATGTACTTACCAAGGGGCTAGTTCAAGTAGTGTAATAATGTCCAAATATTATTTATGGTGGACAGAACTTTTAGAGACGATGATATCTCGTAGGTTACTTTTTTGCACGTTTTGGGTTGTGGTCTCATATGGTCGGTTATATTACAATACCGCGAATATGCTTTCAGAAAGCTTACACAAGACTGAAAGCACGAAATTATACGCACTTGACTTCATTTACATATCATTTATTTTGAATCTGAACATCTAAAATGAAGGAAAAATATAAAATACAAACACTTTTAAGAAAAGTCACATTTGTGGTGTTTATTTTCGAATCCTAGCACAACTTTCATCATATTCGCGGTGTTATAATATGATCGACGATGTGGAACATTGGTGACAGGTTCCTAGCCCATCATTCAACAGATTCCATTAACCCTAAGTCCCTTTATCTTTCTATAAACGGTATATAGCGTTAAAACGCCAGCTAGTAAGCATTCTTTTCACGTGACATTAGCTTGGCATAAAAAGAGACGTTATGTTTAATGACATTTGCTTTACGACTTATCTTTACACACTCCCTTTTTTATTGTGGCGAGGTAGTCAGAGGCTTGAGTGCCCATCTTCGAAATTTCGAAGGCATGTTAGGTATGGGTCACTCGAAGCCCGCGTTTCACTAGATAGACAGCACCCAACGTGATAGATAATGAATTGTATCGCCGTACACAGACACTGGCTATTAAAATATATGTTTTATTTATAAGTTTTATTTATTTATAACCTATCCCGAAGGATAGGTAGGTTTCCACACGATGTTTCCCTCACCATTAGCAACTGTACATTATGTACGTAAAGAAAATCATATACTTAAATTTCATTCATTTGTACATGCCAGAGCCGGGATTTGAACCTAGGTCCATTGCCACAAGAAGTTAGAAGTCTTACCCACTGGGCTACAGCCGCTGTAATGTAATTTCAAATTACTGTGTCAATAGGCATCTAAATAAAGATTTATTAATTATTATAATATAATTAATTAAAGGTGATCCAAAGGCTGGCACCTACCTCGGCCAACGCATTAGTTTGGCCATTCAGAGAGGTCATGTTAGCAGTTTGTTGGGGACCGTGCCTTTCTCCGACAGCGAGGAGCTAAAGGAGATATTTTTCCTTTTTTTATTGTAAATAATAGTTTTATATAATTAATTAATGTATGTCCGAATTTCAGGTACCAGATCTGTACAAAACATCCCTAACGACGCCGTTCTTTCGTCTAGACGACATATTTATAACGGGCATCGCTGCAAGTAAAATCAACGCTAAACATTTTGATGTGGAAGCAATTGTCATTCGCCACACCGACCCCTATGACTGCAGATACAAAAGAGTGATAGCGGTTCACGGTCTTACTGAAATGGAGCGGAAGACGGTGTGGCAACGCAGTCGAATAGGCTTCGAAGGCTGTATGATTATGACGGAAAAATCTTTATATTACACTGATCCGACTACAAACTTATCGGCGGTACAGCAATAGTTTGACAAAATGGCGGCAACAGTGTTTTTGTAGGTTACTCGCGTTAAGTAAATAGTGACGTTATGATCAGAAGTTAAACTGACCAATGAGACGTTATGATTCATAACTAACGGGACTTATCGCGTAAGTTTTCATGTAATAAAATTACCTTTTATTAACCCGATGTTTCGGCTACGTTGCAGTAGGCTATGGTCACGGGCTGACTATAATATTTTGAATATTTACGAAGCCGAAACGTCGGGTTAATAAAAGGTAATTTTATTATATAAAAACTTACGCGATAAGTCCCGTTAGTTATTAATCTAGAGTATAAATCGCGAATCTCTTAAAACTATAATGAGACGTTAGTTAATGAGAATAAAAATGATATTGACCAATCGGAGACAACCCTTTTTACCTGTCATTGGTCGACATGGTGACATGCTGACGTCACTATTTTCATAATGCATAATATACTAGCCCCGTTGTAATATTTAAGGGCACTTACTATTCGTTATAATATATTATTTCTATAATGTATAGTTGTTATAGGCAGATTAACATTTTAACACTGTCTACTGCATGATTTTCATCTTTATCGTGGATGATATTGAATTTCATGAATAAATAATCAATAATATTATTGTTATTTCTGTTTTGTATTAACTTTCAAGTAATTCGCATATAGATAATGTGGATAGTACGGGTAGGGTTGGACGGGGAAGGACACGTAAAGCATATACAGATCAAATTGGAGACATTCTTGTCAAGGCGGGTGTACGTAGTGTGAAGAACAGAAGAGCATGTATGGGAAGGAATGCGGAACAGAACGGTTTCCGCAAAGGATTAGGAACGAGCAGGGCAATATATGATTTTCTACTGCAAATAATTTTAGGTAGGGATACCAAAATGTGCATGTCTGGTGTATTTATGGACATGTCCAAGGCTTTTGATATGGTTAGGCATGGTCTTCTTTTAAGTAAATTGGAGTCTTACGGAGTCAGAGGAGTGGCTTTAGCATTGATAAAATCATATATCAGTAATAGGACTCAAGTGACTCAGGTGGACAGAATTAACGCCAGAACCATGACTAATATAACATATACTTCGAAACCACTGCATGTGAGAAGGGGTGTTCCACAAGGTAGTATCCTGGGACCCCTTCTGTTCATTATTTATATTAACGATATGCCAAATGCAACAGAAAATAAATGTGTCATATTTGCCGATGACTGTACATTAATTTTTAAAGAAAAAGATGATCAAAGCATAAACTCGGAAATAAAAAAAACTTTGACAAAAATAATAGATTGGCTTAGAGTACCCGCCACATAAGGTGGCAGTTGGAGGCGTCGCCACAGTCGCGTAATCCAGTGTTGCCAGTAAACACGCCAAAACTAGCACTCACTGTGCCATACGGCTCGATACATTATATTGAGGTTTCATTTGTAACGATCTTTGGTTGCAGAGCTATAAACTCAAATAAAACAAATTAATATACCAAAGTCAAAAGTCAAAATATTTTTATTCAAAATAGGCCCTATCATAAGCTCTCTTTGAAAGTTATTTTATGATCTAAGTACAAATTAAAAAAACTATATATTGACAAAAGGAATATATATGAATGAAGTGGAAGGGCGGTTACGTAGGGGCCGGCCTAATAAGACATATATGTAACAGGCAGATAGACGCTATATTGAAAAAAGGTGACGTTAGGAGTACCTATAACCGCCGAGAGTGTATTAGAGAATGTATGAATGTCAATGAAGCGAAAGTGGTCTGTCAGGATCGGGACAAATGGGGATCCGTGATCTCTGCCTACCCCTCTACAGGGAATCAGGCGTGATGTGTATGTATGTATGTAAAAAAACTATTTCAAACATGGCACTGAGCATTGTCTTTACATATTTTTACCGAGGTTAGTTCACCAACCATTTCGGCTGCTCAAGATGCCACGTCATGAAGACCACGACCGCTCTGATAAGAGCGTAACGATTGAGAAGAAGAAGTTCAGCGGAGACCCTTGGAGAAGAACTAACAAGAAACTCCAGAAATCAATTTATTATAATCACCCTTAACAAACATAAAAATTACAAAGAGTGGGCAAAAAACACAACGCTGGTAATACTAAATTTACCTTTCATACAAAATAACACGCAATGGCGGAAACGTCAAATTTAGTTCCAAGTTTGGCTACTGCCACCTTATGTGGCGGGTACTCTACAACTAATGACTTAAAAATTAATTTGGAAAAGACATTTAAAATTAACTTTGACATGAATAAACAGAATAACACTGACATTATAAAAAGTTGTAAAGCATAGTAAAAGTTGGTTGAACATTACATGCCACCAATGAAAATTATCAAAACACATCGATTTCATCACACATACATTGTACATGATGCTAAAAACAATTCCATTTCTCTAATTCTTCGATTTTTGTTCATTTTAATCCATATCGATAGTTATTATGACTAATAACAAATAATTTCATAACTTTTTATCGTTTTATCGTTCGTTCGTTGAAATTTTTGACAGATACATAAACAATTGAACATAGAGTAATTTTTTTTCTTTTTAATTTAATGGCCTGGTTACATGTCTTAAAAAGTACATGATATTATTAGTGATAAAATAGTACATAAGTAAAATAAACAATTTTATTATTCTTGATTTACTTTTCATTGTTTATTCTTCATCTCATGTATATTTATTAATTTTCTCATACAAAATATTTATGCTCGTAGTAAGTCGAAAGTATGAAATGTAATACACTTCAGCCTGGCTGTATGACGCGAATTTTACTTTTTCTTACTTTATCTGTGGCTAATTTATTTATTTGACTATGTTTGTCGTCATTTTAACAATGCTATGGAAAAACATCATTAAACAGTACTGTACCGTTATTCGAAGCCTAAAATAATAATATGAGAGTAGCATTTCCTGTTTCCGAACAAATACCTGTCAAATTACGTCACATCCGTCCACTTTACGCCCCTCCCGTACCCCCTCCAGTTCCCACTACCACCAGAGTAGTCAAATTTTATTCCATCTTCATTGGCATCAAGTTTCCCGAAGAGATCGGTCGCTTACGGAAAACCCGTAAAAGTTGACTGATTAAATCAACCTGTCGTGTCGTGTTATTCAGGCATATCTTTGAATTCACTATTCGAGTAAGTCAGTGTCTCTTGGGTAAGTCAAATAATCGTTTATTTTATCAGAACTTAATTGAATTCTGGAAGTTATTTTAATATAATTTTAATGAAGGTGGTTTTTAAAAAAATATCAACCACAGTTTTATTTCAATTTGTTGCTTGTACAGTGATTGTGCCTGGTTATCTATTTAAATACGACGTTATTTCAAGTGTTCGAGAATTTAACGGTGTTACCGTTCGTTTTTTCTTTAAAAAGAATCGTAAATAGTTGTGACTAAGGACTAATGTAGAATTTCTTCTGCATGTCGTAAGAGTCTTTTTCTATGAACTGTTCCATAGATCTCTCTATGGAAGTTCTTTTACTTAGTGTATCTGAAATATTAACGGTGTGACCGTTTGTTTTTTCAATAGATTTAATTATGGAAAGTCAACCGTCCACTAGTAGGAATGAGGAACGGAAAGATCACGGCGAAAGAGGAGAGTGGAGCGGTCCTCGAGCTCTAGTAGCAGGTCATCATCTTCATCTAGCTCATCATCGTCGAGCTCATCTCCGGATGAGAAGCGTAAACGGCGCCGCCGGCGCAGGAAAAACAAGAAGAGGAGGCGCGACACTCATGACAATACCCGTAAGTTTGAAATACTTTTTAATGAAATTGATACATTAAAATCACGTTTACCCGCTTATAACTGTAGCACTCCTCAGAGCATGGCAGTTATTGACCCAAACATTAGTGGTGATTTATATGCCTCTGAGCAAGTGGATGACGATGAGCCACCTCAACCTATCCCGGGCACATCAGAGCAGCCTGAGATCGCTTATGCTGAGCACTTAGGGCCTGCCAACCAAAAAGCTGAGGGGTCGCAATTAAACCTGCACGTCTCTACTAAGGTAAAGGAGCCTACTGTCCCTAAAACATCGTCAGATCTTTTAGATCAATTACAGCAACTGCAGAGGTTTGGCGAGGAGGAGTGGATTAATGTCCGATACTCTGATGTACAGAAGCAGTACGTGCATTCACCCGGTTTCATTAAATTAGAGCCTAACGATGAAGTGCACGAATATGATAACTCTAGATCATCGATGTATATGGAGAACGCTTTTGCCGGGATCACATATGCACTATTAAAGCAACGGGACATTTTACAAAATGAATTTCGGAAATTTCTTACGTGGGTAAAAGCCGCAGAAAACCTTGACTATGAAAATGTTTATGTTAAAATAGATGAAATTTTCTCTAAAAGCGAATACAACAAAGTTTCTAGTGACACTTTTCAGCTTGTTTGTGGCCATAGAGCAGAGATCGTGCAAAGTCGAAGGCAAAGGATTCTTGGATTCGTGAAAGACTCTTATTACAAAAACATTCTTCGCAAAATACCTCCATCATGTTCCTCTTTATTCGATCCGAGTAAGTTCAGCACTGTATTGGAAAAAGCCGGTGGTACAAGAGCCGTGTTCTGGCCTAAAGAACACAACAAACAATTTTCGGGTACACAAATTGTTAAGACTGCACAAAATTCAGCACAGACATCAGCACAAGCACAAAAGAAAAATACTAAGCCTTTTTCACAAGGTAAAAATGACACACCTAACACATCAAGAAAGAACTTCACAAATTTTAAATCGTTTCGTGGTGGAAGAGGTGCTAGCAAACAATCTAGGGGCCGCGACGAAGACCGAAAAGCCAGGCCGCGCTCCCCTGGTTACAGACATGATGAAAAATCCCAATCAAATCGTAAATTCTGACTCATTTCGGGCCGGTCAGCTATGTCAGTTCTATCATCACTGGGAACAGCTCGGGGCTCCGCCCTACATTCTCAGTATACTGACCGGCTATCACATTCCATTAAAAAGCAAACCACCGCTAATATTACCGGACTGTCAAGGCAAACAAACGCCGAACACAGCCGAAATGAAAAGCATCATAACAAAGCTAAAAGCTCAAGGGGTCCTAAGGCAGGCTTCACACTCCCCCAGTTTCATTTCTTCCCTCTTCCTGACAGCAAAAGGAGACGGAACATGGAGGCCGATCTTCAACCTGAAAAACTTAAACAAATTTGTTCATCCACAGAAATTCAGACTCATAAATATTCACAAAGTGCCAGATTTTATTCAAGCAAGGGATTGGATGGCAAAGATCGACCTTCATCAAGCATATTTTCATGTACCAATGGCAAATCGTCACATGCCGTTTCTACGATTACTATTCGAGAACCAGCTATTGGAAATGACTTGCCTGCCATTCGGCCTCAGCTCAGCCCCAAAAGCTTTCGCATCTCTAACAAATTGGGTGGCAGAACTGTTGAGAGAACGCGGCATACGTGTTCTTGTATACCTCGACGACTTTTGTCTGGTGAATCAGAATCGATCTCAACTTATAGACCAGATTGC
Source organism: Leucoptera coffeella (assembly GCA_030578115.1). NCBI lineage: Eukaryota > Metazoa > Arthropoda > Insecta > Lepidoptera > Lyonetiidae > Leucoptera > Leucoptera coffeella. The sequence goes on from JAMBLF010000529.1 coordinate 232,508, forward strand.
AATGACTGTAAAGCTTCTGGAACATCTTGGATGGAAAATAAACAAAGAAAAGTCGGTCCTACTTCCTCAAAAATGTCTCGAATTCCTCGGAATTGTTTGGGACCCTTGGCAAAACTCCAAACATCTACCCGAGAGGCTAGCACTCAAACTAGAAAACCAAATCCCAACTTTGCTTCACAAACTAACAGCCAGTCTCGTGGAAATTCAGAAGATTATGGGTTTTATGAATTTCGCAAGCTTCGCAGTCCCCAGAGGAAGGTTACACTACAGGTCGTTACAAGCTCAGGCAAACAGCTTACTGAAAATGAAATTGAATGCCAAGTGTCAGCTAACAAAGACATCGATGTACGAACTGAGCTGGTGGCTAACAAATTGCAGACTCCAATCTTCGATACACGCCAACTTACCGTCTCATTACCTGACGACCGATGCGAGCGACATCGGATGGGGCGCTATTTTGGACAACGAGAGAATTGCAGGTACATGGCTTCCCAGCGAGGAATCTTTACATTGCAACCACAAGGAAATGCTTGCAATACTCAAAGTATTACAAGATCGAGGTCAGTTCCTGAGCTCCAAAACTCTGTTGATTCAGTGCGACAACAAAACTGTAGTCGCCTACTTACGCAACGAAGGCGGCGCAAAGTCCAGAGAGCTTACTCAGCAAGCCTCCCTGATATTTCAGGTTTTAGACCAATGGAATATTCAGATGTGCATTTACCATTTACCAGGGAATTACAACTCCGACGCCGATCATCTATCGCGTCAGATGAGTCACTCAGAGTGGCATTTGACCCCGGCATTCACGAAAATACTATTTACAAAATGGGGCACACCAATAATAGATTTATTCGCTTCCAGAACCGCGCATGTGGTGGAGACTTATTGCAGCCTGGACAGACGGGATCAACAAGCGAGCTTCCACGACGCTCTAAGTACGACCTGGAATTACTGCCTTGCGTGGATATTCCCCCCGCCATATCTAATACCGAGGATATTATCACACATGAACAATGCTGCAGGTATGTATTTAATAGTAGTACCTCGTTGGACGAAGGTGTACTGGAGGCCAGACCTGAAGAGGCGAGCTGTAGCGGCACCATTCACGGTCAACAATCTCCAAGCAGTATTAGTCGACACAGTCACGGGTCTCCCACCGCCGAGAGTATCCGAAATGACACTAGAGGTGTGGAAATGCCGTGGTGGAGTTCCGACTTAAAAGATTGGACTAATGAACAAAAATCCTTACTTAAATCTAGCTGGAGGCAGTCTACACTAAAAACTTATAAACCAGCATGGAAGAGGTGGGTACATTGGTCTTCCAAAAATAACATCGATGTTCACAACCCAAGTGGGTCGAACTTAGCCCAGTTTTTGATAGATTTACATCAAAAAGACAATTTATCTTTGAGTACAATCTTAGTGCATAAATCAGTTGTCTCTACTTTTTGTGATCCAAATAATGAAAAAAGACTTAGTTCTCATATTCTTGTAAAACAAGTAATTAAGTCAATTTCCTTAGCTAAACCTAAATTACAAAAGGCCCCCATATGGGATGTCGACAGACTTTCTGATTATCTTGGCAAAAAAGATCCCAATACTCCCAGTTTGTACGAAATTTCAAAACACACTGCAGCTCTCCTACTGCTGTGTTCTGGACGCCGGCTCCATGACCTTACGCTTCTTCGAGTGTCTGCTGATTCTTGTATAATTTCAGATGGAGAAATAACACTGTGGCCAGCTTTCGGTTCTAAAACAGACAACGCAAACCATCGTCAATCTGGTTGGAAGTTGTTAAGCAACAAAGACAACAAATCACTGGATCCAGTATATTGGCTCACTCGGTTAATAGAAGCATCACACGAACGCAGGGAGGTGATCAAATCAGATCATTTATTCTTGAACACCTACGGGTCCCCAAAGCCGGCAACTCGTACTATTATCAGTGGGTGGATCAAGAAACTGTTACACGAAGCTGGAATTGTGGCTACGCCCGGCAGCTTTAGATCGGCCGTAGCGTCTAAGGCATGGATTAAGAACGCTGAATTAGACGACATTCTTGCTAGAGGCAACTGGAAGTCTGCCAACACCTTTGCGAAGTACTACAGACGGCAGGTTGCCTCGGACTCATCACGCAGCCCCTCTTTGATATCTTCACTATTTGTTCCAATTTCGTAACTCTGCTCGTGATTAAAATGATTGATTATCAAAGCAAATGATTCTGATGACTCGCTAATGTTTAATTCTTAATGATGAATGTTTAATTCTATGAAATTATGAGTATTATGTTTAATACACCTACGTTGATTCCCCCAAAATGGTTATTTATTTCATGAAAACCTTTACAAACCTATCACATTGGCATCCCCACTACCACCAGGCGATAACAAACACGTCTCTCATATTATTATTTTAGGCTTCGAATAACGGTACAGTACTGTTTAATAGTAACGTTTTACCTGTAAATAAAACGGTTATTAAACATACTTACCTTATTCGAAGCCTAAAACTTTTTCTGCCTGGTGGCTCAATATGAGATTCAATGAAGATGGAATAAAATTTGACTACTCTGGTGGTAGTGGGAACTGGAGGGGGTACGGGAGGGGCGTAAAGTGGACGGATGTGACGTAATTTGACAGGTATTTGTTCGGAAACAGGAAATGCTACTCTCATATTATTATTTTAGGCTTCGAATAAGGTAAGTATGTTTAATAACCGTTTTATTTACAGGTAAAACGTTACTATTTTGTCTTGTCCGTCTGTTTGTTTTTAAGATTTGGCTGTATGGCTTATGCACTTTGTGTGTAAATAAAAAAAACACAATGCTATGGCGGTTAAAAGTATTTTTGTTTGGTTGTCGTCTGAATTTATTATTTTATGTTAAATTGCTATTCTATAGTACAATAATCGTGGATGATGTTTATTAATGATGTGAAAGTAAAACATGGTTTAGTTATGTGAATGAAAGTTCATACTTTAGTGGAAATGAAATTAATTATTGAAGCGGTTTCGAGGTTATAATTATCGAAATAAAACAGATATTTGGAATCAAATGTATTTAATAACTTATCAAAGCGTAAACTAAAGGGAGATTAATTAATAACCAGCATTGAGTAATGACGCGATTAAGTTAAGTACAATTCATAACCGGCTAATGCTCATGTTGTGTTATTGTGTGCAGTAATGATTATTTGGATTAAAAGAATAGTGCGTAGTTTAAAGAAAACCACTTGAGTATGTTCTATTGGCTTCCTGACCTGTGAAAACACTGTCTCAATAATAAAAAAAGTTTCATTCAAGATGCTATCCTGGTCCACAAACACATGAGTACCATAGATAATTACATAGAATGTAAACTTACAATTTATGAATGAACATGACCTTGGTAAGTAGTACGTTAATAGGGTACCCATATGTTATGAAAAATTTAAAATACAAATTGAAAAAATTGTCCAAAATTTCCAAAAATTTCCTTCTCTTTTTAGTATGAAAATAGGTTCTATAGGTGCTACTAATAGCCAGGTTAAAATATTGCCAGTGATGAATCTGTCACCCTGTATAGAGCGTACTTATTTAAAAATACGTCGGGTTAATAAAAGGTAATTTTATTAAGTATACGAAAACTCACGCGATAAGTCCCTAAGTTAGTTATTAATCATAACGTCTCATTGGTCAGTTTAACTTTTGATCATAACGTCACTATTTACTTAACGCGAGTAACCTACAAAAACACACTGTTGCCGCCATTTTGTCAAACTATTGCTGTACCGCCGATAAGTTTGTAGTCGGATCAGTGTAATATAAAGATTTTTCCGTCATAATCATACAGCCTTCGAAGCCTATTCGACTGCGTTGCCACACCGTCTTCCGCTCCATTTCAGTAAGACCGTGAACCGCTATCACTCTTTTGTATCTGCAGTCATAGGGGTCGGTGTGGCGAATGACAATTGCTTCCACATCAAAATGTTTAGCGTTGATTTTACTTGCAGCGATGCCCGTTATAAATATGTCGTCTAGACGAAAGAACGGCGTCGTTAGGGATGTTTTGTACAGATCTGGTACCTGAAATTCGGACATACATTAATTAATTATATAAAACTATTATTTACAATAAAAAAAAGGAAAGGCACGGTTCCCAACATACTGCTAACATGACCTCTCTGAATGGCCAAACTAATGCGTTGGCCGAGGTAGGTGCCAGCCTTTGGATCACCTTTAATTAATTATATTATAATAATAAATCTTTATTTAGATGCCTATTGACACAGTAATTTGAAATTACATTACAGCGGCTGTAGCCCAGTGGGTAAGACTTCTAACTTCTTGTGGCAATGGACCTAGGTTCAAATCTTGGCTCTTACAAATGAATGAAATTTAAGTATATGATTTTCTTTACGTACATAATGTACAGTTGTTAATGGTGAGGGAAACATCGTGTGGAAACCTACCTATCCTTCGGGATAGGTTATAATATATATAAAACATATAAATAAAATATATCTTGATAGCCGATAGTCTTACAGGGTTGCAAACACTCGTGGATCGCGTACACCTAACCAGTGCTAAGTACGGTATTAACATAAACTGCAAGAAGACTAAGTACATGACTGTGGGTCGAACACCAAATCCAACTTCTTCCTTAAACATCAATGGTAATATCCTGGAACGCGTTAACCGATACAGATATCTTGGTGCGTTAGTGAATGAGAAAGGAGATAACAGCCTGGAAATAAGATGCAGAATTGAGCAGGCCCGAAATGCATTCCGAAAAATGGAGAAGATTCTCTGCGATCGCAGGTCAAACCTAAAACTGCGCATTAGAACCGCTCGATGCTACGTGTTCTCTGTACTTCTATATGGGGCTGAGGCTTGGACGCTCACCAAGGCCATGACCGACAAAGTGGACGCCTTTGAAATGTGGGTGTATCGGAGAATGCTGAAGATTTCGTGGGTACAGCGGGTCCGTAACGACACGGCGCTGCAGAGGATGGGGACAGGTACAGAGATTCTGACCACCATAAAGACTAGGAAACTACAATATCTCGGACACCTAATGAGAAGTAGCAAGTATGACCTTCTCCAACTAATCCTACAAGGGAAGATCCAGGGCAGGAGAAGGCCTGGTAGAAGAAGATTATCTTGGCTGCGAAATCTACGCGATTGGTACAACAAAAGTACTAGATCGCTGTTCCGTGCGGCGGTGTCCAGATTGCAAATAGCCCTAATGATTGCCAACCTCCGGAAAGAGACGGCACCTTAAGAAGAAGATAAATAAAATATATATTTAAATAGCCAGTGTCTGTATGCGGCGATACAATTCATTATCTATCACGTTGGGTGCTGTCTATCTAGTGAAACGCGGGCTTCGAGTGACCCATACCTAACATGCCTTCGAAATTTCGAAGATGGGCACTCAAGCCTCTGACTACCTCGCCACAATAAAAAAGGAAGTGAGTAAAGATAAGTCGTAAAGCAAATGTCATTAAACATAACGTCTCTTTTTATGCCAAGCTAATCTCACGTGAAAAGAATGCTTACTAGCTGGCGTTTTATCGCTATATACCGTTTATAGAAAGATAAAGGGACTTAGGGTTAATGAAATCTGTTGAATGATGGGCTAGGAACCTGTCACCAATGTTCCACATCGTCGATCATATTATAACACCGCGAATATGATGAAAGTTTTGCTAGGATTCGAAAATAAACACCACAAATGTGACTTTTCTTAAAAGTGTTTGTATTTTATATTCTTCCTTCATTTTAGATGTTTAGATTCAAAATAAATGATATGTAAATGAAGTCAAGTGCGTATAATTTCGTTCTTTCAGTCTTGTGTAAACTTTCTGAAAGCATATTCGCGGTATTGTAATATAACCGACCATATGAGACCACAACCCAAAACGTGCAAAAAAAAGTAACCTACGACATATCATCGTCTCTAAAAGTTCTGTCCACCATGAATAATGTTTGGACATTATTACACCAATTGAACTAGCCCCTTGGTAAGTACATTTAAGACTTGTGTTAAGGGTACTAGCCAACGTATATTTATGAAATGTATAGATATTATATATTGATAAATACATATATAGCATATATAAGCAACGACCAGAATGGAAAGCAGTCGAAAAGCGTAGTTCTTAACTCTGCCCCCACCAGGAATCGAACCCGGGACCTCACGATTAGCGTTCAGGCGTCTAACCGATCGCACCACGGAGGTCGTCAAAGGTTAAAGGATGTGAATACTACTGTGACGAAAAACATCGTAAGGGAACCTGTTCCTTGAACAGGTAATAGTGCTTGTACATGGCGACATGGCTTAGCACCTGTCACATTGACTATCTGGTTAACACGTGGGTTCGAGGTGGCCATAGAAATAGTACCTTCGCAATTACCTAAACGGAAACCTGGACCTCTGACTACCACGCAAGGGTTAATTATCGTGAACGCATTTGTCTTATGACTTTTTCGTACATTAAATAAGTTACACTTACAAGATCCACTGTCATAACATAGGCTGCGCCCATCATGTATGGGGGATAAAATTTAGCTAAATATTCTTCACTCGTGACCGCATACTTTCCCGTTTTGTACGGCACAACTCCCTGGATCAAACTCCCCCAGATAGAGCGTTCCATTCCCACCTCCTTCTCCACAAAAGCTAATAAGTTATCCACATGAATAAACATATCATCGTCGGCAGACATGTAGAACTTGGCTTCAGGACAGTAGTTAACAATCCATTCTAACATGGATATGCCTTTGAGAGTCAAATTGGCGTACCCATCGTACGAATTACTTATTATAAGATCGCCGAATAGTTCGTTTTCTTGTTCCACTTTTGGGTTCAGATCGGAATAGCCGACGACGAAGCTCAGTACCACGTTTGCTTTCACAGCGGAGAGGCCCCAAGTAGATCGGATTAGGATTCTGTTATTAACATTCTCAGGGGCACTTTTAATTAAAATCACTATGGTGGTGATCTTTCCTGAATCTGGACAAACTTCACGATTGGCAAGATAGTGTCCGGGAATGTATAATCTATCGGCAGGCACCGGTTCATCAGTTTTCCGCCGCATTAACGTCCAGGTTTCTTTTTTTGGGTCGGCCCAATTCGTACTCTGCAATTGTATGACAAGGTTAGGGAAAATATAGTAAAAGTAAATTTAAATGGAGACATAGTTTATCACCTATCTCTTTGTTAGAAACTGACTAACTCGTGGGTTGAAGATGGCCATAGAATCTCAAAAAACGTGATGCTCGAGATCAGTTGTCTATGGTTCGTCGACAAAGTCAGCAGCTCAGTGAAAGTTGAAAATACAAATATTTATTTTCAGCAGCATGCCAAACTGGCTAAATATGTTCGCTTTGGGATAAGATTTGAATCCTCAACTGGAACGAACAGAAGCACGATGAAGAAAAGAATTGGAGCTTCAAGCTCGTTTTTTCTTCGGTTGTAGCGGCTGGCGGCGTTGGCATAACCATGGCGACGGAACAACAAGAAGTGCAAACGCCTTGGCATCAGTGCTTGTACTTTTACCGACATAACTTTAGTGGTGAATGGCAAATTAAAGAATAAAAATAAAACTCGAGACATGTATGTTGTGCCCTTTTTTCTTTCGACAGCAGTAGTGGGACCCTAATGTTTTAGAACAAGTGACAGTTGGGAAAATTCTCTTGGCTTTTCCTCCATATTCTATACAGTTCGGAAACAGATAAATCGTGAACAGTTATTGCATTTCTCATTATACAAGAGTTTTCGTTCAACTTTATGTTGTACATTTTTCTGACGTTGCGTCGTTGTAGTTTCAATTTGTCCGCTACTATTCCGGTTATGAAGACGTCTTCCAATTTCAAAAATGGCGTTTCTAAAGCCTCCCGGAACAAACTCGATGCCTGGAAGTCAAAAACATTTTTTAATTAATCCGTTTTTTATTATCTTTATAAGTAATCAATATTTACATGGAGTAACTAATCAATCTAATTAAAGAAGATACAGTCGTCTATGATGCGTCAACAAAGTCAGCAGCTCAGTGAAAGTTGAAAATACAAATAATTATTTTCGGCTGAATATATTTTAGTCAACTGTGATGCCAAACTGGCTTCGCTTTGGGATAAGATTTGGACCTCAACTGAAACGAACCAACGAAAAATGAAGAGAAGAATTGCAGCTTCGACTTTGTTTTTCCTCGGTTGTAGCGGCTGGCGATGTTGGTGTAACCATGGCGATTGAATAACAAGAAGTGTAAATGCCGTGGCATCAGTGTTTGTACTTCAGCCGACATAACCTTAGTGGTGAATGGCTTAAGAATGAATAAAAAAAAAGAAAAGAAGATAGATATATAGATAGAAGAAGTAAGTAATCAATTAATCAATCCATTGGAGCAAAGTGTTTCTCAAATGCCGGCCGCGTCTCGGTAAACGTAGTGTAGGACGCCCCCTGCTAGATGGACCGATAACCTGAAAAAGGTCGCTGGTAGTGGTTGGCTGAGGGCCACGAGTAATCGTGTTTTGTGGCGTTACCTTGGGGAGGCCTACGTGCAGCTGTGGACTGACATAGGCTGATTGATTGATTAAATAAATCAAAATTATAAGACTAAATAAATAAAGATTAAAAGAAACTAGAGATCGCGCCACATAAGTTTGTAGACGGCAAACTTGGAACTAAATATGACGTTTCCGCCATTGCCTGTTATAATGTATGACAGTTAAATTCAGTAACGCTGGTAGCGTTGTGTTTTTTGCTTACTTTCTTTGTAATTTTTATGTTTGTTAAGGGTGATTACAATAAATTGATATCCGGAGTTTCTTGTTGAAAGAAAATAATATTATGTTTATTATATACAATATAACAAGGAATTAAAACGATAAACCTAAAGTAGAAATAAAAATTAAACTACAAAGATAATATCTTTATAATCATCGCTGTTAGAGGGTGGTAGGGTTCCCAAGACACTGATAGCATTCCCCCTCTGAATAGCTATGCTAATTCTCTGAGAGAAAAATGCTCCAGCCCTGGGATCCCCAAGCTTTTAAATTAAACGGGACGATATTTCATTTACTAACTGATGAGCTAAAAGCGGACCTAAAGTCTCAACAGCAAACGGGACAAAACAATACTTGTCCGTAAGTGCTAAGTACTTCCTTGACTTCTGAGACTCGGCCAGAGTGGCCGCAGTACTAGCCTCGTTAGCCGACCCAGCGAGATGGGATGGAGCCAGAGTGTCCACGCATGTGGCGTCCCACACCAAAGTCCTTCCACATTTCCAATGATTTGAATGATAGTCATTCCGTCAGGTCTTTTACCGTCATCACGAGGCAAACCAGCGGGCTCAAGCACAGCAGGCACGTCGATAGCGACAAGAGCCCGACGAATAACTTCATTGAGCGCGGCGTGTCGAGACCAGCGACCAGCACTTCTCAAACACGAGAGGCCATGGTGTCCCAACTCATCAACCAGCCCACCACAACGACAGCGATGACCCTCATTAATTTTTGCACCCAGTCTCAAACTGACACCCAGACAGAAAGTGTTACGGTCAAGAAGCGTTCCAGTGTTGACGGATGGTAAAGCGTTCAGCCAGTGACAAGACTCCGACTTAAAAGAGGCCAAAAGACGAGCACGATCTGCAGGAGCAAGAGCAGTTTCTTGTTAGTTCTTCACCAAGCTAAGGTCTCCGCTGAACTAACCTCGGTAAAAAATATGTAAAGACAATGCTCAGTAACATGTTTGAAATAGTTTTTTTATACTTAGATCATAAGATAACTTTCAAAGAGAGCTTGTGATAGGGCCTATTTTAAATAAAAATATTTTGACTTTGGTATATGAATTTGTTTTATTTGAGTTAATAGCTCTGCAACCAAAGACCGTTACAAATGAAACCTATAATGTATGGAGCCGTATGGCACAGTGAGTGCTAGTTTTGGCGTGTTTACAGGCAACACTGAAATACGCAACTATGGCGACGCCTCCATCTGCCATCTTAAGTGGCGCGATCTGTAATATGTTAATTAATACGAGTATAAATATAATACTATACGATGCATAAGATTGCTAACTAACTGCCGTTCTTCCCGTCGTAGGTGGCAACTAAGGGACGAAAGATCAATGGAATCTATTGGGTCAACACGTGGGTTCGAGGTGGCCATTGAATTACTACCTTCGCTATTGCGGAGATGGAAACCTGAACCTCTGATTACTACACAAGTTAAAGGTTTACTTACTACATCAGTAGTGGTCAAATAAGATGATCCGGTCACGAAAGTCGTGAACTTCGATTGGGGATATTCGAGATGGGACACGTAGTGCTTACTAGTTTTCAACCTCACCGGTCTAGCAATTTCGTTAACGTGTCCCCAAATAGTCCGACTATTCCTTGGCAGCCGCTTAATAAGTTGTAACAGCTTAACTGTATTTATGAACATATCATCGTCGGTTTTCAGCACGAAGCCGCTTCGAGAGCAATACCTATGCACCCATTCCAACATTGAGATGGTTTTCAACGTCAAGTTATCGTATCTATCCACGAAATTGCCGACAACAATGTCCAAATACGTATCCATTTCGTCCACGATCAGTTTTTGATAGTCAGATATGTTTGATAATCCTAAAAAGAATGCCAAGACTACATCTCTTCTCGCAGCTATGGTACCCCACGTGGACCGGATTGCCTTTCTTCTTTCACTGTGCGATGGAGCACTGTGGACCAGAATGAGGAGTAACTTCTCTTGCCCCTGCAGAGGGCATAGCGAAGCAGTTGGATATTTGTGTCCAGCTGGATAGATGCGCCCTGCCAGTTTGTTTAAGGATCTGCCGTACCGGGCTAATCGGGTTTCACGGGTATAATTCCTGTTTAAATGCTCTGTTGTTAAAGGATTTAGATCTTCCTTATATGCAACGGTTTGGTGCAATATTTGGAACAGATCGGTTGATTTTTTGAGTCTATCAGGTCCGCTTATGTTAGTGTTATAGGTTAGATCTGTTCCGAGGATTTCTTGGTCATTCCGAATGATGTTCTGATCGTTTTCATGCATTGCCACTTGGGCTAATAGTGGTCGTTTATTAGGAGCATTGGTCTGGAACAAAACGGTTATTAAATGAGTCGGTTGCAACCTCTTTATTATTTTAACCTACAGTCAAATAGACCTACTGAGACGGGGAAACTCATGGAGTAATTTATAAGAGGAGTGGGTCTTACGCAATATTTGTATGGAAACTAGCGTTGCATCACGCGGGGTGAAACGAGGTACGCGAGGGAGGGAAGATATCACAACCAATTAAAACATGGCATCGGCCAATCAAATCAGGTATCTTCTTTCTACTACACATTTTTAGACTCCGCACCAATTCAAAAACGCCATTTGAACTCAGCACCGCGTAACGGGGACCGCGCCTCGCTGAGTCCTCTTTTTATTTGGTTCGTGGGGTAACCTGCTACTTTTGCAGTCGCAAAGCTTTCTTGTTCTCTCAAACAAGGACACAAGAGCATTAATAAAGATAAAGTGCCACATTATTTTAAGAATCTATTGGGCCATGGACTAGCAACCTGTCATCAAACTTGTGACATCGCAACCCCAATGTTAATGCAAAAACTGACTTAAGAGATATTAAATCTTTTAGGTTCTGTCGATTTGTATGGAGTGAAACTATTGTTTACATTGTGGTGATGGTGACAAAATCTCTATACCCTTAAAACTACTTTTTCTTCTCATTTATTTGCGTTGTAAATAATAAAATTTTGTCGCCGAATCAAAAAAGTTAGACGCCTTCTACTCAATAAGTACAGCTATTTACAATATTTTACTATGGTATTATACAACATACTTACATGAGTATTTATCATAGGGTTTTCATTTTTTCTACAAAATACTGTAGATTGACTAAGTAGTACCAGGAATATGAATGACGTTGTCCAAGACATACTATGGTGGTAGCACCTCAAAATAAAAGAGGTGTATCACTACATAATATAAAACAAAAGTCGCTTTATCTGTCCCTTTGTATGCTTAAATATTTGAAATAACGCAACGGATTTTGATGCGGTTTTTTTTAATAGATAGAGTGATTCAAGAGGAAGGTTTGTATGTATAATAACATCCATTCCATTCAGGCGTAGGCTATATATTTTATACCCGTACGAAGCCGGAGCGGGTCGCTAATAAAATTATATAAAAAAAGTAAATGGAATTATTTGAACGAAAGACTAGCAATCTGTCACCAATGTTCCATATGACAACTCCAATATCTGTGCCAATAAGTGACCTAAGAGATACTCACTCTCCGAGGTTCTGTTTACCCCAAAAGGGACTGAAGGAAGTGAATGTATATATGTGTAACGAATGAACAATGGCCCACGTCTCAGGTCCGTTAATACATATACATTACAGATACATTTATACCTTTCGGCTATCTACTATAATTCATCCGCATAATAATATGTCCAACTCAGTAGGGACCTCAATCCCCGGAGTATGTAGGAATTGAAATAAAGTATACTCATTTTTTAATTTACAGTCAACGCTAATAGAGCAGTCCCAGTAACTTTTTACAAGGTTTACGTTTATAAGAACAAAAGGCATTATTTTTCATTTCGAAGCACGTGAACGTATAGTGGCCATGACAATGCGTAGTGGCGCCAGTTTTAAAATGTAAAATATTTTCTTTTGTTCTTATAAACTTACTAGTGTTGCCCAAATCAAATGCGGATGAATCATAGAAGGTTCATGAAATATGAAATGAGAGTCATATTTCTTAAGACGGGTATACAATAACACAGATAACCAAGCATGACAATATAATATATTATATGTATACTGACTAATCTCTCTTGTTTCACTCACACCCATTAACCTTCTCATACGTGCTCTTCTGTTCTTCACTACGTACGGATGCCTTGAAAAGAATTTCCAATTATAAAATAAAGTTCCTTTTATTCACACTAGACGCAGTAATACATATACATAAATAGAGAAAAGAATTCATTATATAATAATTTACAATAATGGAACCAAGCGCACATGGCAACCCCGCGCAAGTGTGAATAGGATTTGTCTCCGCTAATGTCGATTGTGTGAAATTCACACTGCCAACGCTGATATTCCGACAAACCCTTAAGTACGTACCAGCACTTTTATATACAAACAAAATATATTATATTGTATAGTTCTAACTGAAAATACAATTGAAACTGTGCAATTTCGGTTCAGTGAGTGTCAAAGAAGAAAATTCGATCTATGTATGTTCTACGTGGCCTTCCCCATTCAACCCTTCCACTTTATCTATACGAATCCCCTTAAAGTTATTATCAATCAATAAGCCTATGATTGACTGACACAGGTTCTCGTGTCCCGTATCGCTTTTGATTTTTAATAACGGCAACACAAACCAAAAGAGGAAAGAATGATTTTACGAAAGATATCCGAACGAATGATGAAACGAAAGGCGAAGCGTCCATATTACGGCCAATTAGCAACTTCTGCTTTCGTTCTCCTTTCAAACAGGATTCATTTCATCTTTGCTTCATATGACCATATTAGCCCCACTGTTCCCCGAACAGGTAATAGATAGTGCTTGTAAATGGCGATGTGGCTTACTACCTGTCACATTCAGTACTGACTATCTGGTCAACACTTGGGTTCGAGGTGGCCATAGAATTACTACCTTCGCAATTGCGGAGATGGACACCTAAACCACTGACTACCTCGCAAGGGTTAATGGTCGAGAACGTGTTTCTCTTTTAAATTAAATTTATACGTTTAACTAGCTTTATTTATTTACGTAGTCTGAAGAACAGAAGAGCATTTATAAGAAGTTTAATGGGTGTGAATGAAGCAAGAGAGATCTGTCATTATCGTTCCAGGTTGCGATGGATAGTCTCTACCTATCCCGTTAGGGACCTACAGGTGTGAATATATGTAACTAGCTTCCATTCTTTCCAAACAATGTTCCATGTGACATAATGATGCTAAAAAGTGAGCTAGGAGATATTATTGTGTCTCCAAGGTTCTGTCCATCCTAAAAGGAATTAAAGGACCATTATGTGTGTATATATATAATAAGTGAGTGTTGTGTAAGTGTTGCAAGTAACTAAGGGAATAAAATAAATTCTACTTATGAGGGCCTAGGTTTGAATCCCGGCTCTGGCCTGTAACAGTGAGTGAAAACATCGCGTGGACACCTGCCTATCCCTCAGGATTAGTAATAGCCAGTGCTTGTATACGACGATACAGTTAGGTGCTGTCTATGTAGTGAAACGCGGACTTTGTGTTGGTCATACATTACATGCCTTGAAATTTAGAAGATGGGCACTCAAGTCTCTGATTACACTTGTCGTACAGCGTATCTTGTTTTATGTTTATTTTATATTAAAAAATTAATAACAATATTAATACTTACGTGCTTAAAACTTCAATGTATTTAATTTAAGTATAGATAGAACTTCAAAACCACTCTTCACTTGAAACACAAACGAATTAATATGGAATAACAGTGACTGGTTGATAGTCCTTTGCCCAATGTAGGTATTCTATTTCAGTGTTGACTTTAATTTATACATTTTCCAAACTTACCCATACTTTATTTTCAGTAAAATATGAAATGAATTTTGATTGTCTTTTGTATTCAATATTAGGTTTGATACACACTTAATAAAACTTGAGCATACCATATTATCTGCCATGCTAGTTTGGACGTAAAAAGAATGCTAACTAGCTGCCGTTCTTCCCGGCATGTCGTAGGAGGCGACTAAGGAACTAGGTGGAATCTATTGGACGTAAGCTAGCACAACCTGTCACCAATGTTCCATATGACATCACAGCCCAATATTCATGCTAGTAAGTGACTAAGGATATGTTTTTATTTCCACACCGAAAGGGATTAAGGGACGTGAATGCGTATGTAAATTATTGACTAAATAAATAGTGGACAAAAAAAGACAAACGCGCTCACAATGATAAACCCTTGCGGAGTAGTCAGAGGTTCAGGTTTCTATCTCCACAATCGCAGAGGTAATAATTTTATAACCACCTTGAACCCAAATAATGACCAGATAGTCAATACTCAATGTGACAGGAGGTAAGCCATGTGACCATTTACAACCAGTAACTATTACCTGTTCGGGATAAGTAGGTTTCCTCACGATGTTTTCCCTCACTGTTATATTCGGTGCATTTCGCAAATGTATTTTTATAACGAAAAACTTTATTACTTTATTTGCACATGCTCAAGCGGGATTTGAACCCTGTACCCACTGATACAAAGTCAAGCCCCACACAACTGAGCTACGTCGAAAAAATAATGGAAGTACGATTTAATTGTGACACCATCCTTATTCATAATAAAATAGTCACAGAATTGTTTGTATCTAGATTGAATAACATTCTTGGGCAAATTAAAATATTGAAACTATTCGATACTTTGTTAGTCCGATTATACCAAAAAAGTTTAGTTACTTTTTAAATCACCTACCAGATTGCACGTAAGTGTATTAAATAGTAATATAATTATATTGTAGGACACTATTACAACAATTAAACTAGCCCCTTGCTAAGTACATTTAAGACTTGTGTTAAGGGTACTAATCAACGTAAATTTCAGAAATATGTACTCAATTTATATATATATATATATAGTTTTTAACTGTGCCTTTACCGGGTACTTGATTAGCGTTCAGGTGGTTAACCGATCGTTCCACGGGGGTTTGTCAAGATATTTATAGAAACGCATTGATTTCTGTAAGCCCCTTACGGCGTATTCAAAAGTTGAGTGCGCCCATCAACTAAGCATATCAATGGTCTTTTGGCCCCTCGAAACAAATATGCTAAAACGTGACCTAGGACATATTATCATGTCTCCGAGGTTCTGTTCACCCCGAAAAGGATTTAATGACGTGAAAGTATATGTCAGTTACTGATAGATGTCAGATTCATTTGACAGAGGGTAAGCCGTGTCGCCATTTACAAGCACGGCTATTAAGCGTTCAGAGGCCCAAGTCCACTAAATTTAATGTATTTTGCACTTCCGCTACTCGACTAACAACATCGCACTATTACGGAAAACGATTTTAATAAAACGCCTACGTAGCCTTTTTTATTGCGAAAATGTAAGTAAGCACTAAAAGTGCAGTCCCAGTAACTTTTTATAAGGGATAGGTAAGTTTTAGTGTTGCCTAAATGCAAGACCAAGACGAGACTTAGCAAGTCTTGGTCTTGGTCTTGCAGCAAGAGTCTTGCAATTACCTATTAGTCTATTACTATTCATTAAAGTTTATTTTAAATCTTAGAAAAACGTATTAGAGTTGGAACATTGTGAGCTTGAATTAACATAGCCATAGGGTGATCATAGTAAAGATCAAGCAGATTAATAAATTACTGCAATACAAAACTCTTATCGCTGGCTTTTTGTTTTATTAGTAGGTAAGTATCTGCGCTTTTTATATTATTTTAATCCGTATTGTAGAATTGTTTTACACGTTTCGGGTATATTTAAAAGTGGCTACAATATTTATCAAACGGATCACCCGATTTGAACACTTTTTTGCTATTTTCTCTTGTAAAACTTAAGAAATATAATGATTTTATTGTATACTTCTATATATTATATTTCTATACTTTATTTCCATTCCTACATACTCCGGGGTTTGAGGTTACCACTGAGTTGGACATATTATTATGCGGATGAATTATAGTAGATTGCCGAAAGGTATAAATGTATCTGTAATGTATATGTATTAACGGATCTGAGACGTGGACCATTGTTCATTCGTTACACATATATACATTCACTTCCTTCAATCCCTTTTGGGGTAGACAGAACCTCGGAGAATGAGTGTCTCTTAGGTCACTTATTGGCACAGATATTGGAGTTGTCATATGGAACATTGGTGACAGATTGCTAGCCTTTCGTTCAAATAATTCCATTTACTTATTTTTATATAATTTTACTAGCGACCCGCTCCGGCTTCGTACGGATATAAAATATATAGCCTACTCCACTATTTAATGGATGTTTTTATACATATAAACCTTTCTCTTGAATCACTCTATCTATTAAAAAAAACCGCATCAAAATCCGATGCATAGTTTCAAATATTTAAGCATACAAAGGGACAGAGAAAGCGACTTTGTTTTATATTATGTAGTGATATACCTCTTTATTTTTAGGTGCTACCACCATAGTATGTCTTGGACATCGTTATTCATATTCCTGGTACTACTAAGTCAATCTACAGTATTTTGTAGAAAAAATGAAAACCCTATGATAAATACTCATGTAAGTATGTTGTATAATACCATAGAAAAAACATAATAAATATCTGTACTAATATTGTGTAGCACGCGCCTAACTTTTTTTTATTCGGCGACATAATTTTATTATTTACAACGCTAATAAATGAGAAGAAAAAGTAGTTTAAAGGGTATAGAGATCTTGTCATCATCACCACAATGTAAACAATAGTTTCACTCCATACAAATCGACAGAACCTGAAAGATTTAATGTCTATTACGTCAGTTTTTGCATTATTATTGGGGTTGCGATGTCACAAGTTTGATGACAGGTTGCTAGTCCATGATCCAATAGATTAAATTTCTTAAAATAATGTGGCACTATATCTTCATTGATGCTCTTGCATCCTTGTTTAAGAGAAAAAGAAAGCTTTGCGACTGCAAAAGTAGCAGGTTACCCCACGAACCAAATAAAAAGAAGACTCAGCGAGGCGCGGTCCCCGTTACGCGGTGCGGAGTTCAAATGGCGTGTTTTAATTGGTGCGGAGTCTAAAAATGTGTAGTAGAAAGAAGATACCTGATTTGATTGGCCGATGCCATGTTTTAATTGGTTGTGATATCTCCCTCCATCTCGCGTACCTAGTTTCACCCCGCGTGATGCAACGCTAGTTTCCATACAAATATTGCGTAAGACCCACTTCTCTTATTAATTACTCCATGAGTTTCCCCGTCTCAGTAGCTCTATTTGACAGTAGGTTAAAATAGTAAACAGGTTGTAACAGACTCATTTAATAACCGTTTTGTTCCAGAACAAAGCTCTCAATAAACGACCACTATTAGCCCAAGTGGCAATGCATGAAAACGATCAGAACGTCATTCGGAATAACCAAGAAATCCTCGGAACAGATCTAACCTATAACACTAACATAAGCGGACCTGATAGATTAAAAAAATCATCCGATCTGTTCCAAATATTGCACCAAACCATTGCAGATAAGGAAGATCTAAATCCTTTAACAACAGAGCATTTAAACAGGAATTATACCCGTGAAACCCGATTAGCCCGGTACGGCAGATCCTTAAACAAACTGGCAGGGCGCATCTATCCAGCTGGACACAAATATCCAACTGCTTCGCTATGCCCTCTGCAGGGGCAAGAGAAGTTACTCCTCATTCTGGTCCACAGTGCTCCATCGCACAGTGAAATAAGAAAGGCAATCCGGTCCACGTGGGGTACCATAGCTGCGAGAAGCGATGTAGTCTTGGCATTTTTTTTAGGATTATCAAACATATCTGACGATCAAAAACTGATCGTGGACGAAATGAATAGGTATTCTGACATTGTTGTCGGCAATTTCGTGGATAGATACGATAATTTGACTTTGAAAACCATCTCAATGTTGGAATGGGTGCATAGGTATTGCTCTCGTAGCGGCTTCGTGCTGAAAACCGACGATGATATGTTCATAAGTACAGTTAAGCTGTTACAACTTATTAAGCGGCTGCCAAGGAATAGTCGGACTATTTGGGGACGCGTTATCAAAAATTCTAGTCCGGTGAGGCTGAAATTTAGAAAGTACTACGTGTCCTATCTCGAATATCCCCAATCGAAGTTCACGACTTACGTGACCGGATCATCTTATTTGACCACTACTGATGTAGTAAGTAAACCTTTAACTTGTGTAGTAATAAGAGGTTCAGGTTTCCATCTCCGCAATAGCGAAGGTAGTAATTCAATGGCCACCTCGAACCCACGTGTTGAACAGATAGTCAGTACTCAATGTGAGGTGGTAAGCCATGTCACCATTTACAAGCACTAGCTATTATCACGGGGGAACAGGTAGCTTTCCTCGCGATGCTTTCCCTCGCCGTTGTACTCGATTCATTTAAGTAAACATATGCTTATATCGCGTTATTCCTGAAAAACTTATCACGCTGGGTGCTGTCTATCTAGAGAAACGCGGGCTTTGAGTTTGAGACTCATTCCTAACATGCCTTCGAAATTTTAATGTGGGGCACTCAGGCCTCAGACCATATCCAAAGTTATTTACCTTTGCTTCTGTGTTTTACTTTAACTTATCCCATGTTAGCAAGGCCGAAAAAGAATGCTTACAAGATAATAAAAAACATATTAATTAAAAAATGTTTTGGTTTCCAGGCATCCAGTTTGTTTCCGCAGGCTTTAGAAACGCCATTTTTTAAATTCGAAGACGTCTTCATAACCGGAATAGTAGCGGACAAATTGAAACTTAATCGAACCCACGTCAGCGAAATGGACAGCAGTATAATGAACGAAAACTCTTGTAGAATGAGACAGGCAATTGCTGTTCACGGTGTATCCGTTTCCGACCAGTATAGAATATGGAGGGAAAGCCTAGAGAATTTTCCCAACTGCCACGACTACTAAAATATCGGGGTCCCACTACTGCCGTCGTAAGAAGAAAGGGCACAACATACATACATACACATCACGCCTGCTTCCCTGTAGAGGGGAGGCAGAGATCTCAGATCCCCATTTGTCCCGATCCTGACAGACCACTTTCGCTTCATTGAAATTCATACATCTTCTCATACACTCTCAGCGGTTATAGGTACTCCTTACGTCACCTTTTTTCAATATAGCGTCTATTTTACTGTTATATGTCTTATTAGGCCGGCCCCTGCGTAACCTTAAAAACCCAACTATTATTTTTTTTAAATTGCAAATCTGCTCAATTTTTTGTAGAATTTTATCATCAAGGAATTTGGAGATACCATAGGCATACAATAGGTTTCCACACTGTGAAAAATGTTGGAAAAATTTTAATCCCAATTATCTCAGTTTATGCTTTTAAGTCATCACTGTGTAAGCTTTCATTGTGACTGGTTTTCAATATAAAATTAGGTGCTTGCATATATGTATCTCACTATTGTTGTTATACTTATGTATCTCTATTTTTTCTTTTTGGTTTAGTTGGTTTCTTTAGGTATATATCTGTTATCATTATTTTATAACTTGTCTGTTCTTGTTCGCAGTGAAACATATATAATGTAGGAAACTTAATTATTTAAGCATATACTCTTAATTGCTGTATCTATAACTGATTTGTTACTCTTTTGTTTCCTTTTAAATAAATAAATAATAAATAAACCAAAATGACAGATGTGCCCTTCTCTCGAACGACGGCAGACTCCGTACTCCTTAAGGAGTTTTGTTACCCTCCATATTAATCAAATAAGTCTGAAGATACAATATGCTCTACTTGATAGATAGATAGTTTTTATCCAAATACATGCGAATGCAGATGTAAATAAGGGTGTTTTTATTAAAATATTCATATTACAGTTAGGGAAAGCATCGTGAGGAAACCTACCTGTTTCCCGAGTAATAGTTAGTGCTGGTAAGAGGCGACATGGCTTACCACCTGTCACATTGAGTACTGACTACCTGGTCAACACGTGGGTTCGAGGTGGTCATAGAATTACTACCTCCGAGGTTGCGGAGTTAGAAACCTGACCTTTGACTACCTCGTGAATGTCAATGGTCGTGAACTCGTTTTTGTATATACGTTTATTATACATTCTTTAATCCCTTCCGGGGTGGAAAGAACCTCGGAACCACGATAGTATCCTAACCCCCTAACTCAATTTTAACAGGAAATGTTGTAATGTCATATGGAACACAGGTACAGGTACAGGTTGCTAGCCCATCGCTCAATATATTTCATTTAATAATAAATATTAATTTAATAAAATGAATTAAATATTAATTAACAAATAAATGTTTGGACTTTATTACACCAATTGAACTAGCCCCTTGGTAAGTTCATTTAAGACTTGTGTTACGGGTACTAGTCAACGTATATAAAGAGCATACTTATTATTAAGACATGTATAATCTGACTGGAAACTCTGCGTCCACCGGGAATAGCCGGGAGTAGCCATCAGGCGGCTAACCGATCGCACCACAGTGGTTGTCATTAGACCACAAATTAAATGACCAACTCATATGTCAACCATGTAGTCAGTCAGAAATATAAAAAAAACAATAAATAATGGTATTTACCTATTGTACCTAAATTCTAGGTCTTGTTCTTGCGTTTTTGCAAGACCAAGACCAAGAACAAGACCGCGTATTTTTAGCAAGACCAAGACCAAGACTGACCGTGCAAGACTTGAGCAAGAACAAGACTTAGCCTGCAAGACTCTTGCGTTTTGCAGCTAGGACTTAGCGCTATTTCACGGAGTAGTTAGTATCAAAGAATATGAAAAACTGGACCTATGTGCATTATGACTATTACCATAAACATACCTACATGATAATGCGGCATCATAGGTTTTGTACTTACTTCTCAAAGAAATTTGTCGCTTTTCGGAAATACATGGTTATGATACAGGCTTCTTTTGAAATCATATTCAACAATCGTTGCCGCCGAATCACAACATTTGACATTATTTTATGGCCGCCACAGGGCGTAGGTATACTCATGCAAAATAATTTCGAATTTTAAGAGTAGGTACCTACAGGTGTTCCAAAGAATAAATAAGTTTCAGAGTGCTTAGAATGAAAATGAATACATTATAATGATCACGCAAGTAGTATTATGATCACGATGAAATGGTAAGGATAGGTAGTAGATGTCATAATAATTTATTCTAGTAAGTATATATTAAATTATAATATTGATTATATGGTTTTAAACTAATTACTTAGGTACTATTGTTGTACATTCAGTCATTATATTTCTTAAGTTTTACAAGAAAAAATAGCAAAAAGTGTTAAAATCGGGTGATCCGTTTGATAAATATTGTAGCCACTTTTAAATATACCCGAAACGTGTAAAACAATTCTTCAATACGCATAAAATAACATAAAAAGCGTAGATACTTACCTACTAATAAAACAAAAAGCCTGCGATAAGAGTTTTGTATTGCAGTAATTTATTAATCTGCTTGATCTTTACTATGGTCACCTATGGCTATGTTAATTCAAGCTCACAATGTACCAATTCTAATACGTTTTTCTAAGATTTAAAATAAACTTTAATAAATAGTAATAGACAAATAGGTAATTGCAATACTCTTGCTGCAAGACCAAGACTGGCTAAGTCTCGTCTTGGTCTTGCATTTAGGCAACACTAAAACTTACCTATCCCTTATAAAAAGTTACTGGGACTGCATTTTTAGTGCTTACTTACATTTTCGCAATAAAAAAGGCTACTTAGGCGTTTTATTAAAATCGTTTTCCGTAATAGTGCGATGTTGTAAGTTGAGTAGCGGAAGTGCAAAATACATGAAATTTCGTGGACTTGGGCCTCTGAACGTTTAATAGCCGTGCTTGTAAATGGCGACACGGCTTACCTTCTGTCAAATGAATCTGACATCTATCAGTTACATACATATACTTTCACGTCCTTAAATCCCTTTCGGGGTTAACAGAACCTCGGAGACATGATAATATGTCCTAGGTCACGTTTTAGCATATTTGTTTCGAGGGGCCAAAAGACCATTAATATGCTTAGTTGATGGGCGCACTCAACTTCTGAATACGCCGTAAGGGGTTTACAGAAATTAATGCGTTTCTATAAATATCTTGACAAACCCCCGTGGAACGATCGGTTAACCACCTGGGCCCTTACTCCACTAATTCATATTGGCCACAATATTACTTCAGTGTCGACATTGTGGCACTTCAATGGCCGTAATTTGACACTAACAAATTTTGGCCACTGAAGCGCTATCGAAATACTTCTGCGTCTGACGTGCCTCAATATTAGTTCAATAGCCTTCATTTTGGTATTCTACTATTGTTTTGACAGCTTTCTTTGTCTATGGTCAATATCTAATGTACACTCACACACTCAGTTAGTAGTTTTAGTTTCTTATT
>JAMBLF010000530.1:0-241127 GCA_030578115.1 Leucoptera coffeella
AAAAGGATGACGGTCTATCAGTTTACCAAGCGAGAGGAGATACGAGCAAATCACAAGATGCCATTGTCTTCGTGGACAGACGCCAAACCCACCAAACCGAAGTCTATATTGTATAGTATATTGAAAGGAAAAAGTTATGAAAGATTGTTATATAGCTCAAAAAAGTATGGAGAATTCATTTTCGTTACCTTAAACATTAGCTGAACAGTATATACCGCGATAAAACGATCTCAATTCCACAAAACAATTTATTTCTATCTCGCTTTATCGAAAATTCTCCATCTCACGTAATGAAGGAAATGGCTATATCAAAATGGCGGCATCAGAAATCTGTTTGTTTGACATTTATAACAAAGTAAACATACACACTATCCTTTCCGATAAAGTGAAATGCAAGGATTTAGATGACTGAAGATATAGTAATTATATTGTATTTCAAGCTAAGATATTTTATAAGTATGATCACAAAATTATAAAATGAGAATATCTTGAGATTGCATGTAGGTATGAATGAATATTATGCGAACCAATAATTTTTTAAAGTTTACTCTTCTACCAAGAAAAATACTCAGTAAGTGGGTTTTAATATAACGCGGCAGAGTTTTTTCTATATACATCATAAAAGGTGATTATCAGTTAGTAGGCTGCAACGCTCGCTGAGGGAACGATTAACTTTTACCATTAGATTAAATAATCTTATGATGTATTTCAACCTTATACTTATTAAATTAATTCTTTAAAAAGTTTTGTAAACTTAACACCTACATTAGTAGGCTGAAATGATTGAGGTTGAAATAAAATACAATATTAAAATGACTCCTTTTATTTAAATGACATTCAATTTCTTTCTCTCTCAAATTTACCTGGATGAAATTAATACAGTAATCAATTTATTGTTAGGATTAAAAAAGCAATAATCAATCCTTATGTTATCCAGAGACTGTGTGTCTGCTCATATTTTTTTTAAATTGATCACTAACCACTCTCCTATATTCTCTGTCCCGCATAGAACACATACATTTTATGTAAGGAATTCTTTATTTTGCCACAATAACCAAATCATTTCTTTCAGGAAGTTACAGTGGGGTCATTTTCATCAATTTCCACTTCTATTTTACAAGAGTCTTGTTCCTTAGCATCAAGGTATCCTTTTATTCGCACTAATGCTTCAGGCACTGTGTCAAATGTTGTATATTTGATATTATTCTCTTCTGAATGTTCCTGCTTGATTTCTTCAGTTTCTGAAATGAATTATAAAAAAAACATTAGGCAATGACGTATATGGACTGTTGGCAGACCATCATCAAGCATTTGAATAACCACAAAGGTCTAACTAAAGCGTGATTTATGACATTCCAGGTAGAAAGGCAGCTTATGTTAAGACAGTGTACAGATGTAATAATTAAGACACTCAATATGCTTAAAAAAATTTTTTTAAACAAATGGAATTATATTATGGTAGAGACATTTGCCTATCCATCCATTATCTCTACCTACCCCTCTGCAGGAAAGCGGGTATAAAGTGCACATATAAGTAAGTAATAGAAGGAAGTCAATTTGAGATCCCAATCTTAACTGATTCTGCATAAGTACCTGCTGTTTCTTTTGGTTTGACCAAAACTTGTTCCATTTTTAGCACTTTTCTAGTCTTGTAAAGGTATTCCATGGGTGCAGATGCTTCTTTATCAAAAATATCTGCAGTCTGAGTGACAGGTTTGTCAGCAAAAAACATGCAAGTGCCTAAAGCATTCTCATATTTACCTGTAATTAAATAAACTATTATTCACTCAACATGAAACAATAGTTGAGTTGGTTTCCTCATTATTCAATACAATTCTAGATTCTAGATTTCAATACTATGCTGAATCATTAAGGATTAAATGATGTAAAATAAACGGATTATTTATTTAACCAAGCATTTTAATTTTATTATTTAATATATAACATTGCCTCAGTAAATAATTAGTTTGATATTCTTATTGAATATTTAAATATTTTTTTACCTTTTTAGAGACTGAATCAAGAATATAAGTCAACTAAACTGGTCAATGTTAGTGTACATTATAAAAATTCAGAAGACGCAGTTTATTTCCCACAACTTACCAGAGAAAAAAGCATTATCCATTTGTATTATTGGTGTTTTGGTTTCCATGCCTATAGCGTGAATATTTTTATATTTCCCTATGTTAACATCATCATCAAATTCTGCAAATATTATTATTTCCTCAGTGTCACTATCATCAGAACTCATCTTCTTTCACTTTAAACAACTTTATGCAGAAAAAAATGTATTCTCATAAATGTTTATTTTATTAGGCCACTTTAAAACGAGGAATAGGAAGTTAGTTAAATAAGTAAATTAATTTTTCCATTATTATTTTAGGTTACTTCTAAATGCAGTATCTTTCGAATGAATACACTGTTTAGAGATCCCGCCACATAAGGTGGCAGTTGGAGGCATCGCCACAGTCGCGTAATTCAGTGTTACCAGTAAACACGCCAAAACTAGCACTCACTGTGCCATACGGCTCGATACATTATAGGTTTCATTTGTAACGGTCTTTGGTTGCAGAGCTATAAACTCAAATAAAACAAATTAATATATCAAAGTCAAAATATGTTTATTAAACTATTTCAAACATGATTAAAAATTAACGGGACTTATCCTTCTTATTATATATTACATATATTATGTGTTCCTTCACTCTGTCCGCAATAGACCGTTTAGTGTGTTCGACGTAGGATTTCCCACAGCTGCAATCAATCTTATACACACCCTTATATCTTATATCATGAGTATAAATCGCGAATCTCTTAAAACTATTATTTCAAACATGGCACTGAGCATTGTCTTTACATATTTTTTACCGAGGTTAGATCAGCGGAGACCCTAGCTTGGAGAAGAACTAACAAGAAACTCCGGAAATCAATTTATTATAATCACCCTTAACAAACATAAAAATTACAAAGAGTGGGCAAAAAACACAACGCTGGTAATACTAAATTTACCTTTCATACAAAATAACACGCAATGGCGGTAACGTCAAATTTAGTTCCAAGTTTGGCTACTGCCACCTTATGTGGCGGGATCTCTACTTCAATTTCTAATTATGTTTATTTGCGATAATTCTACTAACATCACTTTGTGAAAATGAAAAAAGGATAAGGGAAGAATAATGAAACAATCACTTATTAACCAAAATAGTATTTAATGTGATCCGAAAATTGTCCAACGACTAAGCTTTTGTTTTAGTAATAAAAATATTAAAGCACCAAGTGACAAGATTTTCAGTCAATGTTATAGCACTTCCAACGTAGTAATCTCACGTACATACGTCCAATGTCTTTAATTGTAGCGTTCACTCTTTTAATTAAAGCCTTTATTTTGGATATGATACTTCTAGACTACTTTTTTATACATAATGTGTCATTTTATTTGTAAAGGACCCAATTATAATAATTATTAAAATTTACCTATTACATTCCAAGAAGAATGGTAGCTAGTTGACATTCGCATTCTTTTTACGTCCCAGACTAGCACAGTCTCTAATTTAATTCGTTACTGTATACCGTATATATAACTGGTATTTATAACCATCACATTTCTTATCAGTGTAAGTGTTATTGTTTTTATGTGATAAAACAGAAAGCGCAATATTTCAACCCAAATAAACACTATGCTATTTATAAAATACTTGTTACAAAAATAAGAAGAGGCATTATTTATATTAATCTATAGTTCTCAAAAAGATCACCAGATGCACTAATTAAAAAATTTGCATAATTATTTTAGCTATTCCAACCTATGTTATTTCAACTCATTTGTGGCCGGAGCTGCCACACTATTGATTCAGTTCCAAAACATATTTTTAATAATATTTCAGCAGGAATTCTATATTCCTCCTTAGATATTGAGACTTTAAATTCTCTCTCATACAACTAGTATTAGCAGAGTAAATTCAATAGTTGGTTGCGCCTCCCAATTATACTCTGATGTTTATGTGTTGATAAATTAATGACTCTATAGTGATCACTAAGTAATACAAAAGTTGTACATAAGAGCTTATTTAATCATTTTAGAATAATTAACAACAAACTGGGAAATCAAATTAATAACCTTCCTTTTATATTAATAGAGTATATTCAAACTCATACAGGAAAGTTCTAGAACAAATAAATGCATTTTACATTATTTTTTATAGGTTATGCATTTGAAGAACAATCAATTACCCAAACAATAAGTAGAATTAGTAGGTAATGTAAAAATCTAGATCATTTTAAGCAATCAAATTGTTATTTTTCCGCCTCCCAGATAATTTGTTATTTCTTTCCAGGAGGCTGTAGCGGTTGGCCACGCTCTTTCCCACGAAGTTTTATTCCAATGGCTCTTTCTATTTTGCCTAAGATCACATTGTTGGGAATCCCTCGGCCAGCTTCATAATCATTGACAATTTGCGGCTTTTCACAGATCTTTGTTGCAAGATCTTTCTGGCTCATGCCTTTGGCTTGCCTTCCTTGCATAATAAGTTTACCTAAATCAAGTGGAATTTTGTCATGCTTCAACTCTTCAGTTTCGCGATCCAGTTTGGCTGTGTTTTTTGTGGTTACATGCTGTTTGTTAGTCCCCGCTCCATACTTTTGTTGAGTATCCACAGGTACACCTTGACGGCGAGCTGCATTTACGGCTTGTTCAGTTTTCAAAGCTGAAGCCTTAGGGGGTTTTTTGCGCAATACTGTTACTGTATCCCAATCAGACATGATATAGAAAAGAAATGTAAACTTCGCTTGTGAATTTAAATAGGAATTATTTGTACCTCTCTGTAATCTTTCACAATTTATTTCACTACAGAAGCAGGCCACAACATATTATATAGGTTGACAGCAGTATTGACAGATAGACAGACAGAGACAATGTAACAGAGAATATATTCTATAATAATTTTATAATCTCACTATTGTCTACAAGTCTTTTCTATTGATTTATATGTTAAATGAATGTACATAAGCCAATGCAAATGTTTTGTGCTTTTTCCATATTTTTTATAAGGTGTGTTGTATTTATAAATATTATGTAATTATGATTCCTTCAAATAATCATTTTAGTTATATTTTTATATAGTTTTCATTAAGTGAACAAAGCGAGTAGTTACCCAATATTAGGCAAAAGTGCATTTGTGATTATTGCCTTCTCATATGTTGGTTGGTACACGCAATGACTTGAATATATGTAGTACACATAATAATTATTACTTGATTGTCAAATAGTTGAATAATTGAATTGATTGGTACCTCAGTTAAGCTAGCTAGTATTGGTCGGTTAGGTTATAAATCATTTTTCACCAAAAATAATAACACCTAGCCGACATAATAAACTAGCTGTATATTAAATAAGTACTGTTATGTTGTATTAATTCATTTCAACCAGTCCAAAATAGTACAGTGTGTATAATTTTTTTTAAGATGGCTTTTTCATTTGGATCTACTGCAACTACTCAAGCAAGTTCATTCGGCGCCGCTGCAGCCAAACGTAAGCTTACAATATTTGGTCAAATTATAGTATTTCGGTTCTCCCTGTTCGCTTTTGTTTTTACCACAAATCATGTTCGAGTACTACGCTATTATTTTATAGATATACGTTCACGTCTATCCCTTTCAGTTGGACAGAACTTTGGAGATATTATATCTCGGTTGAATTCTAAGTATCCTGTAAGTCGTTTTCCGGTCCTCGTAAGAGGTGATTAAAAGACTAGTGGTTTAATGATATCTGTTGAGGTATAGTCTGAATATCTGCATAATTGCCATTGCAATCCTTATAGTTATGTTGAAAGTGTTTTATTTACCCCAAGAGGGGTCAAAGGGATGAAAAAGAAGGAGTCCTTAGTCCCTTAGTTGCCTGTTACAACATGTATAGTAGAAGGCACCTAGAAAGAAGGAATTTATCTGATATAGCCTTACACATTAGTTACACATAGACATTAGTTTATTTTATGAATATTAAGATACATTCCGTCCTTCAACCCCTTTCGGTGTGGACAGAACCAGACACAATATATTCTAGGTCACATATCAGCATGAATATTGGGGTTGTGATATCATAATGAAACATTGGTAACAGGTTGTTAGCCCATTACTCAATAGATTCTATATAACCCTAGTCCCTTAGTTGCTTTTAACAACATTCCAGGAGGAATATCAACTATAGTATATTCGCTTTAAGAAAATAGTGACGTCATCAGGTCCCCATGATTTAACCAATGAGATTTTATAAGGGTTGTCTGTTATTGGTCAATGTGACTTGTTTTCCCATTTACTCACCTCTCATTGGCCAGTTGAACCTCTGAATAACATGACGTCACTATTTACTTAACGTGAATAGACTAAAGTTAGCATTCTTTTCGTCCCAGTCCAGCACAGGACAAGTTAGTTAGACTTGTTTTGCCTTTTGAAAACTAAAATTACAATTAAGTAATATTAGTAATACTTTATTTCAGCAACCTTTGCTTTTGGAGGCACAAGTACAGCAACCACTAATGCAGGCTTCGGTGGGTTTGGAAGCTTTGGTACATCTGGTGCTTTTGGAGCAACCACCACAACAGGTGAGACAATAAATATTTTGACGACCTCCGTGGCGCGATCGGTTAGACACCTGAACGCTAATCATGGGGTCCCGGGTTCGATTCCCGGTGGTGGCAGAGTTAAGAACTACGCTTTTCTACTGCTTTCCAGTCTGGTCGTTGATTATATATGCTATATATGTATTTATCTATATATAATATGTATACATTTCTTAAATATAAGTTGACTAGTACCCTTAACACAAGTCTTAAATGTACTTACCAAGGGGCTAGTTCAATTGGTGTAATAATGTCCAAATATTATAAAAAAAAAAAAACAAAAAAAAAAAATATATATATATTTTGGACATTATTATGCCAATGAAACTAAATAAAGACTTGATTAGGTCATGTGTTAACATGTATTTAAGAAATATATTATACATATTATAGATTGATAATATATTGTAGTGTTGCCCCTTCAGTGCCAGGATAGGGCAGGAGATCTTAAATAATTCTCCTTTTTGCTAACTTCTACAGCTCGGGAGTAATTATCCTATAGTGACATCTAGTTATATCTAGTTAGAAATCAATCTCCAGACCTCACAATTAGCATTCAGATGGTTAACCAATTGTGCTCTATAGTCGTCACATTGTGATTGGGTGAGGTTAAAACTGTGAGGATTCTATTTTTTTATTTAGACCAGAATAGTATTTGTGAAAGTTCATGGATACACCTTCTGTAATTTAGTATGTGGATTAGTTAATATAAGGGTTACTATATAAAGAAAAAGTTTGCAATCTACTGAAGTTCCAGTTCTTAACATTTTATTATTAATATCACATTTATATTGGGTGTTGGTTGTTAATTAGGGTACCATCTTTTCCTAGTGCCATTTAAAGTTGAAACTTGTGAAACACTCAAGGTGTGATTTTAAGTTCCTTATATTTTCAGCATCTACCTTTGGTGGCCTGGGCACCACAGCTGCGTCATCAGCACCTACCATATTTGGCGGAGGAGGGTTTGGAGCAGCCACTTCTAAACCTGCAACTGGTAAGATTTTAGAGCAGACAAGTAGATACAGTTTGTTGATAAAAAAAATGATGTAAGGTCTATTTTAGTATGGTAGCTAATGTGAGTGAAACTCAAGATATAACCTTTCATTATACTCTCTTCATTATAAATATTCCAAATATGTTATAGTTAGGTCATAATATGAGGTATAAAGCTGCTCTAAGAGTATAGATTCACTGTTTCATACATTCTTGAATGGTTTTACTTATTGATATTGAAGTTTTATTATCTTAATTTAAAAGGTTTAAATCTATAGCTAGTTAAAACAATCATTAAGGGTATTGTATTCCAAAAATAAAATCACGAACTGTCAAAAATTCGACATTTCTAGCGCAGCAGCGCTGAGTACATTGCGCGTTAGTGCTGTTTTTAGCGGTTGGACAGAATATAAAATATAAAAAGGCGCGAATTTCAAAACATCGCGAAACGTTTATGGGAGTTTTATATTACATAATAATATAATTGATTTTTAAACTCAATAGTGTGCCGATTGCTAGACAATTTTTTAATTGCTAAATAAAACGTACATTATCTATCTATCTAACATAAAATAAACATTGTGATGATTTTTCGACAATCCAGACCGACTTCTTAGCAGATATTCTCTGTCGAACGTGACAGATAGTTTTGATCATGACGACGCGCCGCCGCGGCGTGTAAATTGCAGATAGTTATATCAATAAATACGTATCGTTTCCATATGATGTAACGTATAAACTGATATTCTCACCCAAATCCAGATGGTAATCAATCCAACACGAAATAAATTCAAGTTTTCCAGTGTTTGTAATGATGCTATTATGTATGTATGTAGGTATGCAACTACCTAACCACTCATTTACTGACTCCGAAAGGTTAACGAATTTGTAAAACTATGTTTTTAGATTATAATGCTTTTGAAATAAAATATGTTCTTCAACGAAAGATCGGCTGTAGTCGTTTTTCATATGCGTAAGTATTATGATTACCTAGGTTAATTCAGTTCATTCACGGTAAAATTATATAAATACCTATTCTACAATACTTTTTACCATATTGTAGATATAGTAGTCATACAATTTATTAGTTACATTTACCCACACTACACATATTGAAATAAAATTGAGCTCATGAATTTAAGTGTAAACTCGTTACAATGCATAAAACCTAATTTTATTTTGCCCTAATACTGCTTGTTTTTGCGACTAAATTTTCAAACGGAATATGTACTAGGATCACAGACTTTATAGGCGGGCAGTCGTACGAAAAATGTAAATGTCTCGATTTTCATACAGATATCTTTTGATCCTGATAAACTACTATTATACTGTCAATTATTTGTTTTTGTGTTATGTAATGTAAATAATGTTTTTGCTGAAATATTTTATGTTGTGATCGTAAAATAGGATTTTACGGTTGTGATTTATACACCGGTTCTCGTTCTATCACCGAAGTTGAGCAACGCAGGCGTGGAAAGTAATTGGATGGGTGACCATTTAAATTGTTCACGTGCTGTTGTTTTAGTGAGGGAACCTGGTTTGGTTATGTAAGGACTTAGTTAATCACCTATTACATTGGCTATTGATAATCAGGTAACGATTGGGTTTCGATTGACAAAAAAATGCAAAAAAACTTAGTTGCCACTCAACATCTGACTACCCCGAAAGGGATGTGGGATGTGATGTAGCCATATCAATCGGGGTCGGCGGCAGCGACGTAATGTGAGCACAGTATTTTGTACCTATTCAGGATTATAAAACTATAAACACTGCGCACTCGTAGATAGTTTTCAGATACTTTAGTAACTACGATTTAATTATATGCATTGAAATTGTCTTGTTGCTTGTTGTTTTGTCACGATGATGTGTCTTCTCGGCATACTCAAAACACATACACCTGACCTCACAAAGCGTACCTACCTATTTTATTATTTGTTAATTTGATATAGTAACAGTCTGGCGTATTTAAAATGAAAGTAGTAAGATGATTATTAGCTCTCGGAATCTGTAACTGTCAGCTATTCTTTTACGTTTAAATATGGTTTAGACCACGAACCTTTGTAATTGCTCTTTGGTATAGAAACTAGCACCAGATGTAAGTACCTCTGCGTCCAAATGCTGGAATGAAATACCTCTACCTACTCGCGAGGTTGCTTCTAGGGGAGCTTTCTACCTTAGGTATAAGGCTTGTCTTCTCGAACAACAAAAATCCTTACCCTAACTCCTAACAATGTCTCACCTTGTCAGTGCAAATACCATAGTTATATATTTTTCTTTCTATATATGAGTTTGAATAAATGTGTATGTGTATGAAATATATTAATGTATGTTTATACGATGTTACTACTGTTTATAATGTATATATAATATGTATGACTGTGTATGTGTGTGCCTATATCTATCTACATGTCTATAATATATATATATATATATGTTCTTGTTTATGTTGCCCGAAGTATGATTATGAATTATAGTGTATTAATTTTATGTATGCGTATTATATACATACATACGCTTCACGATTTGTGTATACACACTCCTTTTTTTATTATGGCGGGGTAGTCTGAGGCTTGAATGCACATCTCCGAAATTTCGAAGGCATGTTAGGTATGGGTCATTCGAAGCACGCGTCTCACTAGATAGACAACACCCAACGTGATAGGTAGTGAACCGTATCGCCGTATATAGGCATTGACTATTACCTATCCTGAGGGATAGGCAGGTTTCCTCACGATGTTTTTCCTGACCGTTAGCGACTGTAAATTATATACGTAAATTAAAAACAAATATTTAAATTTCATTCATTGGTACATGCTAGAGTCGGGATTCGAACCTAGGACCTTTCTCATACGAAGTCTGAGTTCTTAGCCACTGGGCTACAGCCGAACTCGTATTATATTTGTATATTATAAATTAGTTATTTTGTGTATGTTTGTTATTTATTATATTATGCAGCTTGTGACGGTTTCCGAATTGGGTGCTGCCGGAGGACCAGTGATTGCAGCCTAGCTGCATCGTATACTGAGGCAGCACCTTTTCACTGCATCAATGGTTTTTTACATACCTATATTTTTTCCATGTTTGTGTTTTGTTAATGTAGTGAATAAAGTTTCTTTCTTCTTTTCTCTGTAGGTGTTAAAATTTGCAAACACACATCGTGTATTGATATACAATTTACTACTTACATAAGCTCCTGAAATAAGTATACTATAAATTTAATTTTAGTCTATAATGTATGTAAGTAATGGTTACTGCACTAAAATATTGTTTGTAATAATAGGTACCTATTATTTAATTTTATAAATGCTCATATTAAGGTTACATTACACTTTGATTAGTGACTAGGTATGGACATCTACTGATTAGTGTAAGTTATTTCCTGTGTATGGAAATGTCGCTGCCCCCGACGAACACTATCGTAATAGGAAAATAACAATTTTACACCAGCAACTAAAAACTGAATATCTTAAAAACTATCAAATCTACAATAAACATATTTATACCAAATATAGAGGGTATTATTACACTAAATTTTAAATATTTTTTTTGTAAAAAAATTTGTATCTAAATGAGATATTTAAGAAAATGTCTATTACTGAAATATACTATGGTCTGTGCTATGGTGAATATTAACGCAACCTAACTTTACGATAGTGATCGACGGAAATCACTAAACTGTATTGCTATAGTAATCGTGCGCTACGATATTGTTCCGTGATACATATGCAACACTGATATGTAATATATCACTCGAACAATATCGTAAGAGTAGTTTACTCTATAATGTTGGCTTTTGAGATTCGGTAATAGCCTTTTGCGTTATAAATCGTCGTAAATTTCCCATTGAATAAAAACATAAAGATCATTACTCAATGCATAAATCCAAAAGTATTCATTGCCCAACCTTAAAAATTTACTCTATGGCGTAATACGATGGTGTGGATACGAATATTCAATAAAACCGATTCTATGGTAAGAGCGAATACGATAGTGTTCGTCGGAGGCAGCGATGAGTTCTATTTTTAGCGAGTAACCTTGTCCAGCGTTCCGTCACTGCCCCCTCACTCATCTAAAATAAGTTAAAATCAACGCTAATATAAGTCAATATCAAATCAGTATCATGAATTAGATTTAAATTTAATTAATAATAATTTAGATTTAATACTGGCCTTACAGAAAAAAATAAGATGACAAATTATCTGCGCGTATCGTTACAACTTGGTTACAACAGCACATTGTCCAGGCTTTAGACTGGCCTGCGCAATCTCCAGACTTAAATCCTATTGAGCATGCCTGGGATATGCTTCAGAGAAGAGCTCTAAGAAATTTCCCAGAAGATATTGTCAGTGAAAACCATCTTTTCTTGCATCTTAGCAGGACTTGGGACAATATTCCACAACGGGATATTGACACCCTTGTTTTAAGCATGCCGAACCCCTGCATATGTGTCAGGAATGTCTTAGGAAGATCTACACATTATTGATTTTCAGTGGAACACGATTTTAGTAAAAAAAAGTAAATGTTATGTTGAAGTTTTAATGTTTTAAAAATAAAGTTTAGTTTGAAGTTTTATCAGAGGTTTTTCTCTTGTTCTAGATTTTTTTAAATTACAACTTTCACTAAAATATTTTCATTTAATCAGATAGGCTAATAATCAAGGTTTAATTTAATATACAGGCACAGATGATATAATACTACAGATACAGGTGTCTGAACTAAAAGGTAGTATAATTTTAGTTATTTAGGTTTGATTTTGATTTATCCCTAGACCATGTTGATGTGTGTATGTTCTTACAGATACCTACCACCTTATTCCAAAACAAAGTCTATGTTTTGTTATAGAAACAAGTCCGTGTAAAACAATTGCAGCCCTTTGTTTATCTCTGGGATAAATACTTTTGAGGTTACCTTTCTGTTTTAGTAGTGGCCACGAATGTTTTTATATCTAAAATAAGTTAAAATCAAAGTTAATATAAGTCAATATCAAATCAGTATGATGAATTAGATTTCTTGCAGATAAATTGTTGTTATTTCATTTGTAAATTCTTATGCTATGAGTGACGAAGCATTTTTCTTTAAATATCGATTCACAAAGCAATGCGGCGGGATAATAGGGGATATTTTGTGTAATGTTATTTATGTTTGCGATATAAACAGGTTCCACACTACGATAGTTTCAAAAACACTGAAATAAATCACATCAAACTTGATATAACAAAATCATAACAAACTTTACTGTCATGGCGGATGCACGTTCCGTGTATCAATTGAATTGTAAACGAAACAAACACTAATAAATTATAAACAGGTTATTCAACAACTTATTATTTATTAATATATATTAAAAACATTGTAGTCATAAATGTATAAAAGTAATCAATATTTAAATAATAAATCACTTGTGGTAAATAATTGTAATTTTATAGAAACAATAAGAAATAGTGTTTTGGAACGTACTTGAGTGAGTACCCTTACCCGACCTCCTTTAGAAGTCTGTGAGCCTAGTAATGCGCTTGTATTTTCGTATGGTTTTGAGCTGAAAAAGAACTTCAAATATTCGATTTATGCGTAAAGTTTGCCGAGGCAAACAATATCTACAGACTACTGAGCAAAATTTTGAGCAGCAGGATATGTATAATAATTATACATTTTTTTTGGTGCGACCTCCAATACCGCTATGAGAGCCTAGTGACCAAATTCGGATTTCGATAGCAATTTATCTCTATAAAATTGCTCCGCGGTCTACCCTTCTTGAGAGAGATGAGTCTGAGTCGTAAAAAAAACAAAATCTAACTGGCTGCCGTTATTTCCGTATATCTGTCCGGTACCGGTATAACCTATTCTGCAGTACGCTAAAAACTCTAATTCAAGATGCCAAAGAGTATCCCAAATGTATATTTATGATTTCGAGCATCACAAATGCATACTCAAACTCTGACTACCCTGAATTCGGTCACGGTCATTATGCATAATATATAATTATGTATATGTGTGTGTATACATACATACATATATATATACACCATAAACAACCTATCCTGGGGTTCACTAATTGTTGCCTACCTACTGGGAAGAAAGCTGAAGTGATGTCAGTAGGTAGCATGTATGTATATTCTGAACTTCTTATCATAATATCCGAAACATCAAGCGGTAAATCAAAATTATGTACATTAATTATCATGATTTTTTCATATCATGTCTGACATACCTGTCATAGGCATAAATGACGCAAGAATAAATTTATATCAAATATGGCGTCGCATCAAGTAAAATACTTCTTAAAATATACATGTAGAATAAATCAACTTTAGCAGTTCCCTTCGAAAGAAAAAAATCGCTTGTAATATAATAAGCAATAACCTCAAACATCAAAGTGATTACACATTGCTTTCCAAATTTCACTTATTGAACTAATAAATAACTGATCTCGTGTGATTATCTAGCGGTTTAGCTGTGATCGCCAACAAAATGGACGTGCTCCCCACGCTGGCATTCGCCAAATTCTGAACGCGATCTATTGAAACTAGCGACTCGCGGCGGACGCGTAAGCTGTCCATATAAAAATGTATGAAACAGATGGCGGCCCAAAATTGGGCGTTTTATACTTACGAAAACTGCAGTATTATGAATAAAACAGGACCTAATATGTTTTTAGTCAAATTATTTAGTATTTAGAGAACCCATTATTGTATATTTTGATTTCAGATCTTACTCCGTGACGAAATAAACGAAAAAATACAAAACCCTGTTTGCGCCATTTTTCTGATTTTTTATCAACTTTATGCGTTTATATTTACGTAATTATTGATATTTAACTCTTGAAACTACTTCAGTCATCAATTTCAGTCTTTCATTATGCTACCTTGAAAGTATGATAGGTGTAAGTAAGTTCTAAATAGGTTTAAACTGAAAAATGAAAACACTCGTTTCGCTCATTTCCGCGAACAATACCCTTAATACTTTTTTTCTCCCTGTATAAATGAATTTGAAATTAAATGCCTTACATTTTTTATTATCATTACAAGTTTTGTGGCGTACCCTTGGGGAGGCCTACGTCCAGCAGTGGACTATTTATTATAAGTTGATTGATTGATTTGATTTTTCCTCTATGGGCCCAGGTTTTGGTACAAACACGTTTGGAACCAACACGTTTGGGACAGGCACAGCGTTTGGAGCAAACACCTCCACTTTTGGCAGTGGAGCCCCAACGTTTGGAACCAACACTCTAGGAGCTAACACCTTTGGAACCTCAACCTTTGGGACGGGCGGTGCCTTTGGGTCTAGCTTTGGGAATAAACCAGCTACAACTGGATTTGGTGGCTTCGGAACTGGTTTGGGAACTACCAATGCTTTTGGACAACAGCAACAGCAGCAACAACAGGTAAATTTGTGTCCTATATATTTGTTCTAGTTTTTTATATGATATATTGTTGGTATATTTCTTTGTAATAGTTTGTAAATTCATTAGTAACTGAGCAATTTTGTCTCCATTATATAATTGAACCAACCTGTCTCAATTTTCTATATGAGAAGCCTAATAGATATTTAAATAGTCACAATAGTTCCGTAGCAAACAACAACATAAAACTAGTTATGGTGTTATATTTATGCACTCCAAGTAATTGTTTTACTATAAAATAATTGAGAGATAAGTTAGCCTATCACCAATATTACATTTGAATCCCATTAAAACCCAGTCTATTCAGAATGATCACCATTATCTAGAGCAGGCATCCACCTCCAAAGAGTAAAAGACATTTGTACACATACATTTTAGATTAGAAGTATCTATAACCGCCGATTGTGTATTAGATGTATGAGTGTTAATGAAGCGAAACTGGTCTGTCAGGATCGGGACAAATGGGGTTCCGTTATCTCTGCCTACCCTTCTACAGAGAATCAGGCGTGATGTGTATGTATGTACATTTTAATTTAATAATGACAGCAGCAGCAACAACAGCAAGGGCCAGCGTCAGCGCATGAGGCGTTGGTGGCAGCCATATTCAACTGCTCAGTGTTTGGCGATGAGAGGGACCAAGTGTTGGCTAAATGGAACTTGCTACAAGCGCAGTGGGGCACAGGTATTACTTGTATTTGATGCGTATGGTTGTCGTTGTTAAGCACGTACTAATGGCGGTCAGGTAACGCGTCTACGATTATGCGTATTCAATGAATTAACACTCGTAACTCAGGGCATAACTCGATGTAGCATCAGGTTACACATCTACCATTAAGCGTACTCGATGTATTAGGTTCGTAACTCAGGTCTGGCACGTAAATAGTTATTATGTTACTATATATTGTAAATAGTTATTAATTATTATATGCTATTAGTTAACTATTTTACAATCTAAAACCAAAGTGTCTTTTTGTCCCTAATAATAGACGTAATGTATCAAGGGACGTTTTTTCCTCAACAATATATACATTTGTAAAACCTACTTTTCTTGTGTGGCACACCTTCTCTTCTATTTATTAAATACTAAAGCCTCACATTTAATGTATGAATATCTGTATAACAGATCGAAATAGGGATCCGTGACCTGTATACACTTCTTGATGGAGACGTGAGTGATGTTTGCATATATACAACTGAGAATCAGGAAATAGCTAATTAGGTAACCCTAAAAATATTCTATATCTTTCATAGACTTAATAATAATCGATTATTTACGGCCACAAAAACATATATAATACAAAACGTTTACAATAAATAACTTACAAACTAAGGGGAATAACTTGTGCATGTTATTGTCGCAGTAAATGGGTTCTAACTCGTCTGGTGACAAACGCAACGCTGGTTTTATGTCAGAACTTGTGCTTTAACTCCCTCAGGCCAAGCCTACTACAACCGCAACGCGCCTCCATTAGAGTTGAATGAGCACAACCCGCTGTGCCGGTTCAAAGCGGTGGGCTACTTCCGTCTAGGCGGCAGAGAAGATAAAGAGGGCAATGTGGCCTTGGTCTTCAATAAGCCAGAGCGGGATATCAAGTGAGTTTCATATGGTACATACATATATTTGTTACATACAAATGTTAGTCAAGATCCTTTTATAATATTGTCGTGTTATTGTTCTATAAGTCACTACTACTACTACTACTTATATAATCGGTTTAATAGTCTACGCCTATTTTTTGTATTAGTTACAGCCAAGTTCGTCGTGTAGCGTACTTCAATACTTTCTACTAACTCCGCCGAAGTACTATGTTAGCATTTTCAATTCTATTGACGAGCATGCTGCTCACAATTTAAGCACATATAATCTTAATTTCATTATAAATGACATCTTGTAATTGGATCGTCATTAGATTATTTCATTTTAAAACTAAGACTTGTCAGTTGGTTACTCATTATTCTTTATATATTACTTTCAGGAGCAATCAACAGCAGCTGCAAACGTCTATCTTCGGTCTTTTGGGCAACAAACAAAACTTGGCCGTTAATATCGATTCAGTAAAAGAAGTTTCAGAGAATAGAACTCAGGTTAGATTCTGGGATATTAACGACAAAACTAAATCAAATTAAACTTATAAACTTTGATAAAACATCCCTTTGCTCACTCAATCGCTATTTTCGGATGACGTTTGGTAAAATAGGGACTAGTGCAAAACAGACCATTGATCGATATCTTTTCCACTTCAGTCCGTTCCACGATCGTACCTATTACCAACTTAGAATCCAACTTGGTAACCAGATAGTCAGTACTCAATATGAAAGATAGGAAAACGTGCCGTCACTTTTAAGCACTGACCAATACTCCGCGGAACAGATGTGTCCTCACGATGTTTTCCTTTACCCTAGTATACGATGCATTTCCCAAATGTATTTTTATCACGAAACAATAATAGGCTAATTACGTAGGGGCCGGCCAAATAAGACATATAACAGTCAGATAGACGCTATATTGAAAAAAAGGTGACGTTAGGTGTACCTATAACCGCCGAGAGTGTATGAGAAGATGTATGAATGTCAATGAAGCGAAATTGGTCTGTCAGGATCAGGACAAATGGGGATCCGTGATCTCTGCCTAACCCTCTACAGGGAATCAGGCGTGATGTGTATGTGTATGAAACAATAATATTCCCTATATCCTTCCAGGTAGTAATATACGTAGTGGACAACGCGGCTGGTGGTTCAAGAGTATCAGCCACTGAACTGGCCAATTTCCTGAACGGCCCCTCAGCGAAGACTCAACTGACAAACGCTGGTTGCTCCAGTGTGACGGCTATCACGAGACCGTCCCAGCAAATGCTAGAGCAGTACTTCCAAACACCGCCAGCGGGTAAGAATGTTTCATACTCACTATAATTATATTTATAAACATAACATACGCTTCACGACTTGTGTATGCACACTCCCTTTTTTATTATGGCGGGGTAGTCAGAGGCCCGCCTCAGCCTGCCATGCCTATATACGGCGATACGGTTCACTACCTATCACGTTGGGTGTTGTCTATCTAGTGATACGCGGGCTTCGAATGACCCATACCTAACATGCCTTCGAAATTTCGGATATGGGCATTCGGGCCTCTGACTACCCCGCCATAATAATATATATTAATATATTAGTTATACTATATACAACAAAAAAAGACAAACGCGTTCACGACCATTAACACTTGCGGGGTAGTCAGAGGTTCAGGTGTCCATCTCCGCAAATGGGAAGGTAGTAATTCTATGGCCACCTCGAACCCACGTGTTGACATAGTTAGTACTCAATGTGACAGGTGGTAAGCCATACCCACTGAAACAAAGTCAAGGCCCAAACAACTGAGCTGCGTCAAATTTATACTATATAATTACTTAATTACATACTTTCGATATTTATATTATATACTATTAATCTGTGATAATCAAGCTTATCTATGGATGTTCATGAACATGTTAAATAATATTACGGTAGCAAAATATTGTTAGGATAAGTGCTTGATCTTCGGATGGTAATACCAATCCTCATGTTAGGGGTTGAGTATTTGATGAGAAGTGGTTAGCATGGCATCAAATATCACTAGTTATCATTAATAATAATATTTGGACATTATTACAAAAACTGAACTAGACCCTGGTTAAGTATATTTAAGACTTGTGTTAAGGGTACTACACAACTTAAATTTAATTACGTAACGTAGTTCTTAACTCTGCCTCCATCGGGAATCGAACCCCCTCACGATTAACTTTGGGGTGGATAACCGATCCCGGTCCATAAATTGAGACAAATCATTTAGATGGTTATAATGCCAGGATTAAAAAATTCGTAACAATTTGTTTAATTGTTCGCCTTTATAACAGGAAT
Source organism: Leucoptera coffeella (assembly GCA_030578115.1). Lineage (NCBI taxonomy): Eukaryota > Metazoa > Arthropoda > Insecta > Lepidoptera > Lyonetiidae > Leucoptera > Leucoptera coffeella. The sequence continues at coordinate 18,901 of JAMBLF010000530.1, forward strand.
GGATATAAGACAATGGAAACAAGCTCAGACTGATAATCCGGATCCAGAAAATTACGTGCCTGTACCCATAATAGGATTCTCGGAGGTAAGCTAACTAACCCAACAATATAATTTTTATTAAAGATGCATCTTGGGTTCCTTTAACAACAAAAACACGTTCACAACCTTCATCCATTTGCGCGTTAGTCAGGGGTTCAGGTGACCGTGTCTGTAATTGCTCAGGTGGCTATTATATGGTCACCTCGAAACCACGTGTTGAGTATATACACAGCACTCAATATGTCATGTCGTTACCTGTATTCCCATTTACAAGTAAGAATGTAGAACAACGCAGCTGCTTATATACTACATATATGTTGAAGAAAGTGGTTGCGGTGGATGTTTTTAAGATTCAAGTGTGAACTAATAAGTCGCGTAAAATTTCATAAGTACATAAAGTCGTAGAGTATTTATGAGGTGTATGTATGTCAATGAATCCAAAAAAATAGTCTATAATGTTAGTCAGAGTCGGTTGTCCTGTTCTCTGCCTATCTCTGTGTAGGGAAAAGAACTTGACGTAGGCTTCTTGATTGAACTATTCCTTAGGATGTTTTGTCTCGCCGTAGGATTCGATGCATTTCGTAAATGTATTTTTATTGCGAAAATGTACACAGAATTTATTGAACTTCATTTCAACTAGTACATGCTCAAGCGGGATTTGAATCCTGTAACCACTGGTACAGAGTCAAGCCCCAAACAACTCAGCTACGTCGAATTTATATTACAATTTATACTTTTATTTTATTTTATTTATTTATTGTAAAGGCCATTCACCGTATAAGGTTAAGTCTGCCTACAATTTATACTTTTGAAATATTCAATTTTAGTTTAGTAAAACTAACACTACCACCCTACAACAGATAAAGTACCGCGCCCGTTGCCAAGCGGAGCAAGCGTCCCTCCAGGCCAGTTGGCTGAAGAAGGCCAAAGATGACCTCGACGAGCTCCGAACCCGCCGTGCCGCCGCCTCCGCACGCCTCGCACACTTAGCCGCCAAACACCACGCTTTGAGACATACGTTGTTGCAGGTATACAGATTTATGTTTGTTTTTTTAAATGAAAATTTCCTTTATTAATTAATCAATGAAATTTTTACAATAAAATAGCAAAATATTTACAAACTTAAAACTAATTAAAATAATTTGCCTATAAATTAAATAAATCTAAAAATTTGTCGCTACCAGCTCTGCGATTTGTTGTTTGTTTGTTTTTCCATAAGTGATGATGAACATTATATTGAATAAAAGAATTTAATTTCACGAGTACAATAGAGACTTTCATTACCATTAAAATAGGGGTTTTAAGACTCGCAAGTCCCATTTTGTGATTTCGATTAAGATAACATAAAATAATACTAAATAGGTGCCGTTCTTCCCGGCATATCGTAGGAAGCGACTAGCGGCCAATTTATTTTTATTTTATAATAGATGACAGATTGGATTTTTTTTCTATTAATAACTATTTAGTGTGTAATCATTCATTTTATTCCTGTAGGTGATATCCCGCCAAGAGTCGCAAAATCGCGTCGGAGCCGCCCTTAGCCAAGAAGAGGAAGCGGTTAGGGCGCGGTTACACGAGCTCTCACAACAACTAGCTGCGGCGCCGCTACATAGTGTGAGTATCAACACAATAAATCGGGCCATTACAAACGTGCGAATCGGAGACATTAATAATTTTTTTCGGACCTCCCAAGCGCACTTATAGACCGAACGAATATCTCTAATGCATTTCAGGTGTTGTGTGTAACTAAAAAAGTGTTTAGAATGACTAGCTTACAGAATTTACATTGGTCAAAGCAGGATTCTACAATTTAGTTAACATACACTGCACACTAGTAAAGGCGAAATGTAATAATGAAATAGAAACAATTGAATGAGCATTGCCTTAATAATTTCAGTTATTACACGGATTTAATTTATAAATATATTACATTAAAATTAGATTTTTGCTAATAATTGATTATCTTCTAACTACAAGATGTTTGTGTATTTTATTTCACTAATGCTGATATAATCCTTGTGAGATTTAATTTTTAAATCATAATAAAATGTAAGACGATATGATATATTTGACGAATCGAATATGCTAGCACTTATAATGAATGAGGCTATCTGAAGAGTTCCGACTATATAGGCCACAAGTCTGTCCTAAATAATATTTATAGCTCCAATTATCTCTTACTATTTCATAGTATGTGAATTGAACAGTAATTATTACAAACGTCGTCTTCATATAATTCAGATCATACGAAATACCAATATAATGAACTTCGCTGAAATGTGCAATATATTCAAGGAAAACATCTAATAAAAATGAATAAGCATTTACAAAACACAATATTTAACCCAATAATAACTTTTGGAATAAGAGTAGGTATGGCTTGTTCGTGTTATTTTCAAAGCAAAAGGGTTCTTACTTATTTATTACAGTTCTATCTTGTGGAAACTACCTATATTATATACATTCTATATATACTATATTAAGAAATGAATGGTTTGAGTGTCCTAACAATTTTGATTATAGACCTCGTCTAGAATTTTAAAAGAATCGGAATTTCAATTAATAAGGATATAATTTGTTAGTAAAAACATTTAAAATACATATTTTGAACGTTAATAAATGTGATATGTATTTTCATCCTTTGAATGTCAGATCATTAACTAGTAAAAATATGTCAGAAACTTTTTAAAATCTCATAGTATATATAGTGAACTTATTTCATTTACAGATTTAGCCGTGTGTCTAAATACATTCGTTTTCCGGACTTCCCATTTCGAAATCTTTGCGTATGTCAAGTTTACCAATCTTTATGTTAGAGATAAATAGTACACGGTACTCTTTTCAAGTGGTTTGAAAGCAACAACGTGCCATGTTGTCTGCACTCACACGCCAGGAGGAAAATAGAACCACAACGTTTTAGTATTTTAGGATATCTAATCTTTGAGAACAATGAGACTGATTGTTCTATCTCCAGACTATGGCCAGACGAAAATTATATTGCCTTATCAGATAGCGCAATGAGTGTGTGTGGATTATAGTTTTCGTTTATCCAGTCCTTGACTGATCTTAATACTTTGGTCACATCGATAATGCGTGCTCGTTTCACATTTGCAATCTTGTACCGACTGATCTGAATAGCAAGAGAATTTTCTAGCAACCCTTTTCTAGTAACGTTATAAACTATGGAGTATTCTCTTGACATGTTTTAGACTTATTACAATCATTCTAGATTTTTGTAGTTACTTTAAGAGTTAAATAATTTACAAATTATTACAACTTACATAGGGATACGTACGTAAGGGTAGGAAGATATTATGGATTCCGATTTTTATTCAATTGAGGTTTGATGTATGGCACTTTCGCTTAATTTTTCATTCTTACAACTCTACATATGTACATAAATAATAATGCCCAAGTCCCTAAGAGGGGTAAGAAGAATTACGAATCTTCATTTGTCTCTATTATGTTAAATCACTTTCGCTTCATTGACATCGACCTCCTCATAGACACTAGGCTGTTATAGGAATTCTAACATCATCTATGAACATTCATCCGCATAATTATTTCCTTAACGAGTTTGTCTATGACTTTAACATATAACATGCACCTAAATATAATTTTTGTTTTTAATTGCAGGGTCGCTTGAATGAGCTGTTGTGCGCAGTGCGGTTGCAGCGCAGTGCCAGTGCTGGAGGCCAACAGGAACGATACCAATTAGATCCAGGTATAACAACTATATGAAAAAGTTTATACGTCACTTATCACAACTTTAGAAGTATCTTAAATCATTATAGTTTTAAGAGATTTGCGATTTCTACTCATGATTAATAACTAACGGGACTTATCGCGTAAGTTTTTATATAATAAAAACGTCGGGTTAATAAAGGTAATTTTGTTATATAAAAACTTACGCGATAAGTCCCGTTAGCTATTAATTATCTTAAATCATGTGTTACTTGTGTGGTTTCATTCTTGAAAGAGTTTTATAATACTTAATTATACCGCTATGCCATTCTTCTTGCTCTTGAATTGTTCTTTCTTCTCACTAACAGGGTAAAGACTTAAAGTTTTCCTGAACAAAACAAGGTTCTCATTGAGTCTATATAGTATAAAAATATGTATTCTCTTCAATCCCCTAACCTAATTATTGTTAACTCGAACCTTCCACGAATCGTTTTAATGATACCATATTTGATATTTTTTAGTATTTAAAATTTACCTTACAACAAAAATGATGGTTCTAGGTGCCCAAGAAGATTTGAAACAGTTCCTGGCTCTACAGCAGCGTGGTATGGCTCATTTACTGGACACGGCGCGTAAGGATTTGGCGGCGTTGAATATCATAGCCGAAGGGATGTCTCGTTTAGTGCGTACCTAAGTTAATAAATTAGTTAGGTCTTTGTATAGAGAGAAGCTAACTGCTGAAAGTTGTATGGATTGTGAATGATATCAATGAAGACCAAACAATAACTAGGAGTATTTGGATAGTTAGCTAGGAATAACCAGTACAAAAATTTGTAGTTTCGGATTTAATGTCCATTCCGTATGATGTAATTTCTCACGGATACTTACATTTTATTTTAATGAAACGGTTAACGTATCTAAAATTCAATGATTAAAGAAAATTTCTATGTACGTTTTCGCAATAAAAATACATTTGCGAAATGCTTCGAATATTACTTGTGAATATCGCGAGTCAGTGCTATTGAAGTGAAACAAGGCTTACCAGCAGTCACATTGAGTGCATACTATTTGTTTCAAGTCGGTACTATAATTATTTGAACCTCTGACTACCCCGCAACAGGAAATGATTTTCTACTGTTTACTAGATGCAAGTGCCAGAATAATTTTGAAGTAAATTCTAACAAATTCAAAACAAATTAATTGGTCGTAATAATGGGTGTTTTATATTGCATATTATGATCATCAAATGATTAAGCAACGCTTCAGAAGTGAATATAATTTAATGAATTTGTTTTTGTTAAAATATTGTGTTACATATTCAAATAAAGTTCTAGATATGAATTCTGGATGCTGAAATATTTAATGGACCAAAGTAAATGATATATTATATTTTCACGCTTAAAAAATCGTTGATTTCCCTGCGTATTTTAATACCCACCATGAAGGTTGTCGATTTTTATCACCGTGATTAAGTGACTGTATACGCGTTCTTGCGAAATTTTTCTATTGAGAATGCGATGCATATTTTAGAGTTGTTGAACTACTTTCAGCATCATAGTGAACATTGGTAAAGCACGCTTGGCCACGTTCAGAATATCCGAACGCATATTAATTTGACCTGCACAAAAGAGGGTAGAATTTATCTTACTATGTTCGGTAAGAGAGCCGAGAAAAATAATGGAATCTGTTACTATTACTAAACAGTTCACGTTTTAATTTCGTATTTCGTTGTATAAGTGACAATGAATCATAAACATGTTAAATTGGATTTGTATTATATTTTGTAATAAAATGTTTGAAAAGTCATTTCTCACGTTTTATTAATCTTTTACTTTGTTGTAGATTAAATTTCTGCTAGTCTATAAGACAGTCTAATTAATACATACACACACACATCAAACAAATCAAAACTACCCAAATTCCACAAATCCAATTACCCTAAAATAGAATTTCAGGAATATTAGATTTATATGCGACAAAGTTAAAAAAAATTGTTAAAGATTAGTTAATTATTGTTAGCTACTGAAATTTACAAAGTTATAGAAATAAAGTTAATGAGGAAAAGGAACGATTAAAGTATTGTTTTCCATTGAAACATTCAAAGACTTCCTAAAGATAATACTGAAGCAGATTGCTGCGGCAATAGTGTTTCCGCAATTGTACCTTATCTCTCTTTTTCGTGTCCTCCGGATAGTATGATTAGTTGAGGCTACATTGTCTGAAGATTCGCACATACTCAGCTAACATACATACATTTATATTATACACATACATTTATTTAAGCCTCTGTTTCTTACGTGTTTCTTACGGAATAGGCAGAAATCATCTGTCGCCATCTGTAACGATCCTGACAAATCGCGCTAGCTTCACTCATACCCATTAACCTGCCCATACATGCCCTTCTATTCTTCACGCTGTGTACACTCACCTTAAGAAGAATGTTTCCAATTTGATATGTATATGTTCTACGTGGCCTAACCCGTCCAACTCCTACCTTTTACTTTGGCTCTATAGATTCCTTTTGTAACCCTCATTTCATTCATCCGCTAAATGTGCCTAAACCACCTTAACAAGGACTAACAAACAAAGACTGAATGTATACAGGTACTCGAGACATGATAGATGACTAAAAGAAAATCGTTTAATACCCCAAACAAACAAATGACTCTGTTGTTTCAGCACATTATCAGTATGAACTCAGCAAGCAGAAAACGCTATGTTGTTTTTCAAACACGCTCATAACTATATCATTGTTTGGCTTGCTATATTCACACGGTGGGTTGGTGACATTGCAAATATTGTAACCCACGCAAAATGATTATCGTTTATAATCTGATATTTAGAGTTGATATTAAAAAGGGCGTCAACAGAAGTAGATAATGACCGCTGATTATGTATGAGGAGGTGTACGAGTAACAATGAAGCAAGCGTGGTTTGCCAGGATCAGAATAGGTTAGATCTCTGTCTATTCCTCTACAGGGAAACGTGCGTGATGTGTATGTATGTCTCACTTTCACAACATATCGCCTTAGCTATTGTGTAGTCTATGTAAGCATTTAGAGTTTGGACTTCGACTTGTATATTCGTATATTACATGTACTTTTTCTCTGAAGTCAAACGTGACTTTACTGTACACTGTAGTATAAGCTTAATACAAAGTCAGTGAATCGGTGTCTAAATTCTAACGTGAAACGTTGGAATGGTAAAGTATTACCCCTGCAAGTTATAAGAGTCGAATTAATGATTAGGTGTTTTCTAGTTGTTATTAGGCGATAGTGTAACCACCATCGATGTCCCTATTCAACTGCTTTTTACACAGCAAGCTAAAGGTTCTATTGATCTTTATTTTATCCACCAAAATTGATCTGCTATCAATCTTATCTCTAATTAGCGTCTGTAACGTGTGAACAGTGTCAGCCGCAGTAGGCAAGTTAAACGTGAGCTCAGTTTACTCAGGAATAGCGAGAGTAAACCTGAGATACGCTTGTCATCTGTTTTGCTTGAACAATGATAGCGATGTGCTGATTGTGATGATTTAGGTATTTGAGGAGATCACCCAGACTGAGAAAGAAGTTTGTCTTCTTAAAGGACGCTTCTATAGTTTAGGTATAAATTAACTTTGTAGTTCACCTACATATAAATTAAAAAGTCGTCTTCTTGCAATTCTTTATATGGATGCATGAGGAATGAAGCTAGGTGATTCCGCTTCGTATATTCCTGAATATCATTAGATGTTACGTACAGCTTGAAGGAAACAGTTAGTCCCCCTTTGACGACGTTATCGGCAAGAACTGGATTTTGCTAGTGCGGTCAGAATTTTGATTAACAACAATAATGATGTCATTTGTTCTTGTACATACATAATTGTAGTTGGTGACCGGTTCGTGTAAACATTAATTTTGATAGATAAAAGAAAAACTGAGGTCTAGAGTAAGTCATAGAAATTTCAAAATGAAACAAAAACTCCCAAATAATATCTATTTATGAACTATTTTTCATGAAAGGTTTTTGGAATTTTAGGGTTGTGTTTATGGTTACGGTGCATAATAAAAAAATCGAGTGTATAATATTTACATTAATACTTTAATAATTAGCTCTTAATACTTAAATCTAAAGGTAAGTCTCTTTTCACAATGTCCTCTACAGGACTACAATTGCTTTTACTACACTTAAGATTTAAAGGCATTTCTTCAACTTGCATTGGGGTGCTTATATACTTTGGCACATTTTCTATACTTTTCACCTCTGTCATATCTACATCTACGGAGCAATTAGTTTCTCTCAAAGGATGATATACTGGATAATTGCTCCAGTAATGCTTGTAGGCATGATCATACATTTGGCTATACTCCGTGGCAGACATTTCATAAGTGGGAACCCTCAGACTATAGTCTTGAGAGCTAGGAATACTGTTAAGGTAAGGTACGTGTGTAGGGTACAAACTTAGAGGGATAGGCGCAGGTACTGTAGGTGTTGAAGTAAAAGTTGGGGAAAGGACGGTTCTAGGTGGTGAATATAGGAAAGACTCCATATCTTGATTGTGAGTTTTTGGCACTGGGATTGGCGAATACTGTCGTATAGAAGCATCTGCACATAGGTTCTCATCAACTGATTGTTTAGTTGCTTCTTTGGGTGTGAAGTGTTTGTAAGTTTTGACGTGTTTCCTCAGGCTGGAAGGATCAGTGTAACGTTTGTTACATCCGGGTACTTTGCAGCAATATGGTTTTTCAACGGTGTGCGTCCTTGTGTGCTTGAAGCGGTCGCTTGAATTGGAATACGCTTTTCCACAACCCTGCCGAAGAAAAAATATGTTTATTGCGGGTTCTCAATTCTATTTTTAGGTAATTGATTGAAACTTCTTTATGAGACAGTTTAAGAGAATTATGTTGTTAGTTGTAGTAATGCATCACATTTTACAGAATATTGGAGGTTAAATTGACATAATTTCCTTAAAATTCTCAATGTCTTGAACGCTAATGTAGAAAAAGAACTTCTTAAAGTTGTTAGATTCTCACCTCAAAAGTGCAGACGTATGGTTTTTCGCCAGAGTGTGACCTCAGGTGTATCTTAAGGTTTTCAGCTCTGGAGAAACTCTTGTTGCATTGGTTGCAAGTGTGGGGCCTCTCATTGGTGTGGGTCCTCACGTGAACCAACATCTTGTATCTGTAAAAAATAGAGTGTTTAGAAATAAGGATAAGTATCCTCAATAACTTAATCGTAGTATCAAAACATTATTTTCAGTGTACCAACATCTAATATTCAGTGAGATAATCCCTTCGGGACATATGGATTTAGTTGGATATGTTGTAGCAAACAATACATTCACAATGATCGTCATATTCAAAAAAACTCTTTAATTTTATTAAGTTTTTTTTTCATATATGATTAAGTTAATATAAGAACGAACCGTGCATTGAAGCCTCGCTGTGGCCTGGTGCAGCCCTTCCACTGGCAGTAGAAGAGGCCGTCGCAGTGCGGCTGCGCGTGGGCGCGGGCCACGTGCGCCGACAGCCTGGCCACCCCCGAGAAGGAAGCTCGGCAGCCGCGCCACTCGCACGCGCACGCCTCTCGCTCATCGGCGCCGCCAGACTCACTGTTCGAGCCGTGCTCTGGCGATGACCCTCCAGACAAATACTCTTCATCCACCTGATGAGCAAAAGTTGCACTTTGGTCAAAACAACGAAAAAAACACTTTATAACAATCTCATCTCGATCAGTAGGGACATTCACCTGTCTAGGTGGCGAAGGGCGCAAAGGGACCGGCCGCGCGATGTAGGGCGCGAACCGCTCCGGCATCGACCACTGCAGCGCCCTGCAGCCGTCGCCCGGTATCTCCGCCCTCCAATGTGGGAACACTAACATTATACTTGTTTGATATCGATGGTAGCACAGTTAAACCAACAATGATTCTCCACTCGTGAGTCGATTGCTTATAAAACGTCTCCGTAGGCAATGACAAAACACTGATAAGCGGCAGAGTCCCCCGCGAACTGAAACCGCCCGCCCCGCACTCCGCCGTGTCTACTTCTTGAAAATACGACCTGTCGTAGTAAATGCCGCGTTGAAAATTAAGCCTTAAGGTTGGCGAGCAAACGTCGGTAGTCGCTCAGCAGACGGGCGTACGCGACGCGTCCATGTAAGAGAGTTTTGCAGAGTGAGTATCTTGGCGTTATCTGGTAGCCGCTCGCCGCGGCTGCAGGCCAGTTAATACCGGATTGATACGCCAGAGTTCAAGAGGTGACCGATACCGATACGCTGCTAGTGTCAGAGAAGCGACCTCTTACTGGTTAGCGCTTTGTGGTCGCCATCTCGCTGAGCATGCGCGCAGCTCATGCTGTCCACCTTCAGGGTTGCTCGCCAGCGCAGAGCCCTGAACTATGATCAAGGTTTAGCTGCAAATCCGTTTAGCTATTTAGTTTGTTATCAGACGCTTTATCTTGAGCTATCGTTCTAAATCCAGTGCAAAGTTATTAATCATAGTATTTCGCTCGCGGAGGCGATATGTAATGAAGTCGATTTAAACAGATTTTTCAGATATTTACTAATTATTGCCTTACTATTGATATTAAATAGTCACAAAAAATAAATATTGTGATTTACAACAAGACCACACGATTCTACTTTTATAAACTTTAAACTATTATAACTATTGACTTGGCAAACAAAATCTAACAACTAAAAAAAATATTATTTTATTGTATTTCCAGAATATAATATGGTAACAATGTCGTGGATACAACTATCCTCTATATTATGCTCTCTTATGTCATAAAAGCAGTTTGTACTGAAACTATATGAAGGAAGAGACCGTCAGAACGAGTACATGCTAATTCCGTTTTAAGCAGTTTGTGGGAGAATTATTATCATTGAGTACGAATGTGTTTACGACCAATCGTGAGCTTACATACGAGTATCTTCACGCGTGTGTGAGTTAAGTTGCCCCCCTGCAATCTTCACGAGATCCGCTTCTACCCAGTTTTTTATCACTAGTTGACATTATTATTGTTCTGTAAATACGACTATTGCTTACCAAGACTGAAAATCGATATAAGTCTATTAATTCCAATCACGGCTTTGTATAATATGGCCCATGGACAAATTTTGGTATTGCATTTTGATTTATTGAATATTCGGTTTGTAATATTTCAAAGAAACATTTTATATATACTAGAGATTATATAATATAGAAACTAAACATTTTACATATAGAAGCAGTAGAGAATAAAACTACAAACTTAAAGTAAAAATAATGATGTACATATTAGAATTCAATTTTAAGATTATGGCTATAATTTAATGAATAATTTAACTATAAATTAATTAAATAATTATTAATTGCCAATCTAAAGTGACGTTTTCAAAATTCGAAGTGATATTTATAGAACAGTTTAGTTGTAGGTAACAATTTAGTGATAAGGTGATGTTTATAATATGAGCAAAAGTTAAATTGCGTTATACATATGATTATTATCAACAGTTCAATGTATCAAATGTACGAGGATAATCATGTTTTGACTTTCGATTTTTCGTTCGTTTTATAACCAATCTAAATGTTCGTACAAGGACATATTTGATGATTATAATACGGTTGTAAGTATGATTGCGCAAGTTTAGGTTTGGGTCAGAGTGCAAATTTCAATTATTTAACAACAGCAATGCTTTCTTGATGGTATAGTTTTAGCATATAGTTTAGCTTTCTTTCGAGGATTCAAAGAATGTTTAATTAATCAAAAATTCACATTGAACTGTCAAAGAAAGCAATTTTTAAAGTTAAGTTTTCAAATTCTTATTATACGTCTGTTCTTGCTTTCAAATTAATAAAAGACGAGTAGAAATTTTCAACTATAAGCAAGCTATAAGCTTTCTAGTTACAATTTGTTCAGTCCAAATGACGTGGGTCAGTTTGGTCGTGATATCAGTGAAACACGCGTCACCTCGTACAATATTGTGTTTGTAATAGATCGTCGCTTAACTGTGCACAAATATGTGTTATAATAAAGAGAACATTACTAGTTTGATAAGAGCAAACCGGTGTTAACCGGTGGACGGCTGCCCGTCTGCCCCCGACGGTCCAGTACTGATAGCGACCACTAACGTACCTAATCTAGAAATTACCAAGCTCAATTGCGCTTCAATGCTAGAATACATGTTGTTTGCGAAAAGCATTTACTTGACAATGTAGTCATAATAAGTTTAGAGTGAAAATAAGAGAGAAGTCCAATCTACCTATATAATATTGATGATGATGGCTTGTTAATACCGAATAAACAGTTCTTTACCTATCAATTGCGACATGACACGGCGGAAAAATTGCAGTTTGGTCCATTATATTCTCGTCCCACTCCACCATAGAAACATGAAGATGATTTTAATAGCACTATTAATTTATGTGGAACGTATGATTGTATGATAGGGTAAGGAATAGTGTGATTCGGAATGTTGTGATATGAGAGAAAATGTGACGAAAATAGGGAAAGGAGGGTATGTTGAGCTGGTTACGGTATATGGAGCGGATGGATGAAAGGAGGGTTACAAAATGAATTTGTATGGGAAAATTGGAAGGTACAGTTGGACAGGGTAAGCCGCGTAGAACATATACATATAAAATTGGAAACATTCTTCTCAATGTTAGTGTACGCAGCGTGAAGAATAGAAGAGCATGTATGGGAAGGTTAATGGGTGTGAAAGAAGTAAGGAAGATTTGTCTGAATCGTTCCCGGTGGCGATCGATAGTCGATAGTCTCTGCCTATTTTCTTAGGGACGTAGAGACGTGATTATATGTACGTATGTATTTATTTACGCATAGAAAATGGTTGTAAGAGCCTTCTTACCCACCCAACCTTGAGTGCAGAACCTTGGGGTTGTGTATTTGGTAATGTGGTATCGTATTTGTATGACCTAGTGAAAATTAGCCTTCTAAGGTAAGATTGGGAAGAAAAATATGGATCAAAAATAAGTCTTGATGGTCTAACTGAAACAAGGAATACTTGCTTGATGTGAGTGCAGGCTCATAATAAAAAAAAACAGACTGAAGATTACAATACACGCTTTCTAACCTCCCACGATAAGATACCCACATGCCATTCATATCAAAATAACGCGGCAAAAATTCATCGTGGAGGAAAACTTATTTCACCTTTACACGTGATACGTAGTAGTCTATATTTAATATTATTGTATTTTCCTGAAGAGCTAAGATTTGCAGGTGCTTTGGACTGATTGATTGCTCGACCAGTGATAAAAACGTCACGTCTCGTCGCGCGTGGCGGCGGCTTATCATTCATGCACCGCACATGTGTAATGCCTATCTAGATTTCATGCCGTGTGGGGTACGGGCTTATGAGCGAATATACTTGAAAATTATAACAAAATCTTTATCTATTGATTTTATTATCAAATGGTACAGGCAACGTTATTTATATAATAAATATTTCAGTCAGCCTATGTCAGTCCACTGCTGACCGTATACCTCCCCAAGGGCACGCCACAAAAAACGATGACTCATGGCATTACCATCGACCTTTTCCATCTCATCGGTCCACCTAGGATCGTTCTACACTACGTTTACCTAGACGCGACCGCCATTCGAGAACCACTTTGCTCCAACGGTGCATGGTCGGTTCTACGACAGATGTGGTCGGCCCCACTGCCACTTCTTCTTGCAACATCGATAGACAATGTCTACGACTCTGGTTCTCTGCCAGATAATCTCATTCCGGACTCTGTCCCTTAACGAGATACCCAGGGTCAAACGTTCCATTGCTCGCTGAGCGACGTGTAATCGGTGTGCCAGCCCGACTGTCATGTTCCACGTCCTGGTACCGTATGTCGTTACAGGTAAGGCGCACTGTTTCAAAACCCTGGTCTTAAAACACTGCGGTAGTGGCGATGAGAAGATATAACGCAGCTTCCTGAATGCTGCCCAGCCTAGCTGCAGTCTTCTGGAAATTTTACGCTTGAAGCAGTCCTTACATATTTGCAGAATCTGGCCCAGGGATACATATTCCTGGACCACTTAGAACGTTTCTCCGCTGACTTTAATCAGCTCCGGGACAAGATGTTCGTTGAACATGACAAACATCCCCAAATCTAGCCGGAGACCGACCGACCGTAACAAAGCGTTAAAACTGTGCAGCTTTCCCTGCAAAATTCTGCAGCGACCCCTTTTTATAAATATAATGCTTTAATAAATATTAAGTTTAGAATTTATATAATCCAAACATATAAATAATAATACTCGTACCATCCACGAAGCTCACTTTTTCCATTTTTCCAGACATGAAGCTTCTAATGAAACAGGGTTAGACATGCCTTTCATGTTACGTCGCCGAGTACAGATAGAAAAGGGTGGTTTCCATACCATGCAATATTTACTCTACGTTTAACTGATGTTTTTCGCAATTGAGTAAAATCACAAAACTTACATAGAAATGCAGTAATTTAACTACGTGGTAGAGATTTGATCCCAAAACTTAGGGGCTCCAAAACCAAAGCTCCAACACTTGCATAATCATTAAATATCATCGACTTTGTTTTAGATTCGTCAGCAGGATAAAAATTGATAGGAATCTTTCCTGGACTTAACTTATTATCTGTGTCAGTCTCGGTATTCACGTACCAAGCGCATATCTGCCTTAATTCATAAAATATCGGTGTCTGGCGCAGTATAGATTATCTGTTATCGGGTGACATTGTCTAGCCAATTTTGGTGAATGTGGCGCGTCATATTGAGGAAAAGAATGTATCGGTAAGTCTGGTTTAGGGCTTATACTAATGGAATTGAATGGGTAGATCATATAATCTGTTATAATACTACGAAAAGACTCAAAACACGGTGTTTTTGTACAGTGTTCGTTAGTTATAATACGAGTATATTATGAGAATATGTATCTTTACGTACATATCCTCCCGTCCTCTTTCGGAGTAGTAGTCTGAACCTTGACTTGACTTGAAGGTAACGATACCTTGGTCAATTTTAAGCATGCATATTGGGGTTAGGTCATGAGCAACGGTAACAGGTTGCTAGCCCATCTCCTAAGATACCACTTACCCTAGAACGGCAGCTATTTAGTATTTTTTACGTGTGTGTAGTTTACTGTCCTTCCTAGCATGAAGTGTGCCAATAAATTTACCTGGTACTTCATGCTAATAATTGCTTATGCAAAAAAGTAATGAGTTGTGCAGCATCTTATATAATGAACACTTGAAGTAAACTCAACAGTTGCTTTTTTACGTTTACTTTGACCTTACAGTATTCTCTTCTTTATATACTAATCCGTAGTGTAAAAATACACAATATTCTATAAAAGTTCTTAAACTTTACAATAAATAATCAGTCCTCTATTAAATACAAAAATAATCTTTCATACTATTATATGATATATTATGTTATTCTATAAAAATTCACCAAAAGTGATAATTTTGGACATACATATTTCTCCAATATATTAAAAAAAATTTACTCGAAAATACCATAGGATTAAATCATTGTCAAACTGAACATTTAGAATAAACAATGAAACCTCGAAAATATACACGAGTAAACAGGCATAATACAAATACTGCGGTACCAAATCGAATTTAGTGTGTTGATTTCCTGTGAAGTAAACCAGCGAACTATGGCTGAAAAAAGTAATAACCGCAAATGGCTTGAGTTTTAATCGTTTTTCGTAAACATACTAACGTAAGTTTTAACCATTCTGTATCGTTAACCCTTGCTGAAACCTGCGGAGTTTATTTATTTACTACAAGATATAACATATATATCACAGGGCTATCCTTAATACATCAGATCTAAAACTATATTGACATAAATTATTTAGGAGTTATCTATTACTTTTAGCATTACTACTGAAGTCACCAAATAAACATTCAATTTAACTGATCTTAAACCTCTCTGTCCATTCGATATCCCGAGAGAAAAGCAGCTACTTGACATTCTTTTTTCTATTTTATTTATGATTCAGAAAACCTTAAAGTAAATATTTTTAATACCGAGGTAAGAGTAAGCTGGTAACTGACCGCAACATACCCAGCTGAGTTGGAACCTTTTTGCTGCGATAATAACATGCACAAGCTATATCCTTTAGTTTGTAAGTTTGATTTGTTAACTTTTTGTATTGTATATTTTCGTGTGGCTGTAAATAAACGCTTTATTCTTATTAAGTCCCCTTTCATAGATTGAGCATGCATCTACCGAGTGTTTCGCCTAGCTAATCGCAAGATACACACAATCTTATCGGGTACCATACATTTTGTCATGGTCTTTCACGCCACTGGAGCCGATAATCACCACGTCTACCTGATGATACGAATTGTCTGTCGGGCTTTGCTAGCCGAGATAAAAGATCTAGGAACTGTGACCTAACTGTGTTATTAGCAACTTTTATCTTCCGCTTAAGAAGTTGTTACTTTTAAAAGAAAAGGGTTTTCGAATTTATTTCACGCGCTTTAGCTTTTCCTGATGGAAAGGAAATGGTCAAATATGTTAATATATGGTTTTTAAAGGTTAATATACAAAACTGACATTAGTCGTGTAAGACATAAATAGGATTACGTAAAATTTTACTACATATTATGAAGATTAGAAATCATCGAACTTATATGTGTATAATCTATTATTTATGGAAAAAAACAATAATTAATAATTTAATTAATGTACATTCAATGAAAACTTTACAATAATATGTACTTATCTAATAAGCCTTGCATACATTGTCGACCTTAGGCTCTTAGCTCTGCAAGCTCGTCGTAGAAGTTCCGGGTTCGATTACGATGACTTAATATTACTTCGAATTTAGTATTTTAAATGTTTGTGTTTAATATTAAAATTACGACCTGAACGTAAGACTGTCGCAATATATATAAAAGGGTCAGAAGTTTAACTATTAGAATTGTTAAGTAAACTATTGTTTCGGTAACAGTTTTTCATACAACGGAAAATTACGGATACTTGTGCATAGGTACAGTTATCAGGATTAACGTAAGTAACCATTGGCATAATAAGCACTCACCATAGTCCGGTAATCCCAGCTGGATGAATGGCGGGTGCACCGCGGCCTGTCAACAGTCAAGTGACGGCGAGGTTCCCGCCAAAAGAGCATCCATGACCACACACGAACTGCGTTAAAATAAAAAAGTTTAAAATAGCGACTGCTGCGGCTGAATTAAAATAGTACGTAAGCATTGTCCACGGGCCGAATTCCCCCCAACAGCGGTTTTTCAGGTAATTGTGATGTTTCTTGATGTTACTTTAAACATATTTTTATATTATTCTTAATTTATATGTCAAAACTTACAAAAACATTTTACTGTATCTTTTGACTTCGTCAGGGTTTATGGACTTAGTCCTTATAATCGGTAACAAAAATCCAAAATCATTAAAACCGTGCTAGCTGGGAGGTAAAAATAATGTTAACTAGCTGCCGTTTTTCTCGGCATGTCGTAAAAAACGCCTACTTACAGGGTAAACTAGGGGTACATGGGATCTAATGGACGGTGAGCTAGTAGTGTCTCCGACGTTTCATATGACAACACAACCGCAATATTCATGCTAGTAAGTGACCAAAGAGATGTTTTCATGTCTTAGAAGTTTTGGTCTACCCGAAAGGGATTAAATGACGTGCATATCTTATTTAGTTTTGTTATATATGACAAAAATTATTGAGTTATGGAAAAATGATTACCCTCGTATTTTATGAGTCCATTAATCGGTATATTTTAATTATTAACAATTTGGGACAACGTTAGTGACTTGCTTATTCTT
Organism: Leucoptera coffeella; assembly: GCA_030578115.1. Classification (NCBI taxonomy): domain Eukaryota; kingdom Metazoa; phylum Arthropoda; class Insecta; order Lepidoptera; family Lyonetiidae; genus Leucoptera; species Leucoptera coffeella. The sequence continues at coordinate 36,390 of JAMBLF010000530.1, forward strand.
TAGTTAGCACCTGTATATGCACAACACCTATAACGTATTTGCGAACTTCTGACTACCGAGCAAGGGTCGTGAAAGGCACGCTAGCCTTTTTGTTGAGTTATTGGTTTTTAGTGTGTCAACTAAAAGTCCTTTGAAAAGATAGACAAATGATACTCAAAAAACCTAATGTCACTTCACTTTGTAGCAGTGGGTTCAGTGTTCAAAGCCCGGACCTGGTTACAAAGTAAATGCTATTTTCTGAATCACTATATACATTTTTGCAAAAGAGATGTATTTGCGGAATGCACCAACTACCACCAACTATTTTGGAAACATCCTGAGGAAACCTACCTATTATTTGCAACAGGTAATAGTCAGTGCTTGTAAATGGTGACACAGCTTACCAGTACTCACTATCAACACGTAGGTTCGGGGTGCCCATATTATTTCTACTTTCGTAATTAAGGACATGCTACTATGTATGTCTCAGCATGTAGCAGGAGATGACGAAAGAATGAGAAGTATTTGGAATCTGCTAAACGACTACTAATAACCGTCACTACGATTATATATTAATGCTATCAGAACCTAAATAGTTATGCCAGTAGTATCGAATTATGATGCAGTGGCTTTGTTAATCCCAAAAAAAGGATAGAAATAAATGAGTATACATATGTATATGTGCAATTAAGATAAATGTAACGTCATATTATTATATCGTGCGTGAAGCATGTGGTTATTTAGTTGTAAAAACGTGAGTATACTTTTATTAGGTACCGATAGTGAAAAGGATGATGTTTCAACAACAAATGATGCTATCTCTATGATCCATAAACCGGTTTGCTCCAGTTTAATGTCTGATTGCTTATCCGCCTTTATCAGTTCACGTTCCAAAGAACTGTTTCAAATCCGCAAATTGTGCGAGGGGCTTTACCGTCTGCGTTTTATCAGGTATATAGATAAGATTTATTTGCACAATCGCAAAATCTCTTTCTTTTATCGTGAAGAAAACTTTCCCTTGGCCCTTTGGTCAGGTTTCTCAGTAAGATTCTTCTGCTTCCTATAATCCCTCATCAGGTACAATGGGTTTGTAAACAATGACCATCATTTCGCTCTGTCATGAGCTAATTCCTCAACCCCCTTCCAGCGGTATCTAGTTGAGGCAGCCTCCTTTTCAGTTTAGTAAGTATAAAATTTAAACTAGTAGTGGTGCCATAATAATTGGATAGATATAGTAATATGTTGCTAGATCCCAAACGTAACTAGAGAGACGTCTATTATTTATTTAGTCGTCTTCTAGACACATTAAATTCAACAGAATTAGTATGTTGTGTTGTAAAGCTCTGCGCCTCATTTTTTCAGCTAATCAATACTAAAACTGACATTTAATCGTCGAGAGAGATTTAGTTTTGTGGATACCTACCCCTTTGTGTGATGTCCAAAAGATGCTTGAATATGTGTGAACTGATGACTTGAGAGAAATAAAAAATATTTGAATATCATTTCATTTAATTGAGGTACAAAATACCTTAGAAAAACAGCACTCTAAAGGATATCTAATAATTAAGAAATTGTACTAATTAATACCAAGACAATCTTAGATCTAATGGTTCATTACAGTTGGTATGCTATGTCAATTAGTATTAAAGTTCCTGAAGTTATCCGAAAGGTAATTAAGAATTTTGCCTTTTGACCTTTTCAATAATAATCATCCTAATAAGTACAAATTAGGTACGCATAAAAATACTTTGAAAATAATCTCTAGATATATTTTTTTAGTTAATTATATAGAAGACTACACATGGACAAATACTTTCGTGCCTAACTAACATCAAATTGAACACAATATCGCATCCCTCACTCTAGAGGTCACCACAACTAATAAAAAGATGTCTTTCGCGTACCTATCTAATAAAAAAATTGAGCTAAAAATTTAAGTAAATTGTCAAGCACTGAATAAATGAAATGATCACCAATATGCATAAATGGCAATATTATTTATAACAATTTTCACTGCACGGATAAGGGCATTTCAAACTTAGACCGGAATATAATATCGTCTATAACAGTACGTTTCGATCAATAAGTATATGTGTATTAAGAAGCGAATTAAGTAAAAGCTTTTTTTATTTTATTTGGCATAAGAGATATGAATAATAATATAATAAACAAGCAACAGAAATACGACGTAATATTGTTATGAATGGATTAAAATCCACAATGTTATTATGAGTTTACAGAAGTGATTATGATGTTGATTTGATAACAAGGGAATACCATCAAAGAAAAAATATTTCAACTTTGACATTTTCTATTCAGTCTCATAAATGCACTTCTTCGGAATGATGGCCATAGAACACATTGTAATTTTTCGCTTATAAAACGAATTTACACTAAGTTAATTCAAAAAGATTAAGTATACAAAGTTACGTTCTACTTAATATTAACGCCGTACCATGCCTATACGGCGCACAGAATACCGGGTTATCATTACAAATGTTTCTAAACCTCATTTACGTATGTAATACAATAAAAGTAGCGGTATTCTGTACTTTTGCGCTCTCTACGTACAAAGTATAAAGAAATTAACCTGCTACAGTCGCGTCGTTGTTTATTTAACCATAGATATCGATGAATTACTTTGACACTGTTTAAGTGACAGCCACTGATTTTAAGTACAATTAACCGGGTTAAGAGTGCCAATTGAATTAGTAGGAGTCTGACGGTTTGTGCTTGTTTTCCCGTTCTAGTCATGCGTAGGTTTCCTTGAAGCGTTTCTGCAGGTGATGGGCGGCGTTCATCAGGCGGTTGTGCAGAGATAAGTGAGGATGGGGTGCGCACACTGGCGCCTCCGGGACTGGTGCGGCCCTGGGGGGAAGCGTCGGCAGACAGGCGTCGTGGTCAGGGTGACAGAAGAAGGCGACGCAGTGGCGGCCTCTCGCACGGGCGTATGTCGTAGCTGGAACTACCACGCGGTGCATCTGCAAAGAGCAAATTTATATACATATAGAAAATGGTGGTACTGGTGTTCCTTCGTCTATGCTTGATATAGAGTCACACTCAAACAATACGAATCATGTCTCTCTAAATAGAAACTGCTTATATGTAGAAAGAATTGTAATGGAACTATTGGTGAATAGATTTCTCCAAGGAGGTAGTCGTGTATGTATTATGAAAACGTTTAATTCAAATATTATATAATTATACTAAACTCAATACTAATTTTAATCGAATTGCTCCCGTAACCGTCTATTTAGATGATAATTTTTGTAACTATTAGAAATAAGTTAAACATCTCGCCTGTTTCTCAGTCTCCCGTAAGGCAGCGTTTCTCAACACTGGTAAATAACTTTTGAGTTGATTAAAATTCAGGCACCATCAAATATATTCGACGATTAAATTTTTCTAACCATCCATACAACAAACATTTAAAGATTTACATTAATAAGGCTCGATCATTGATATATTTTCGTGTCTTGCCAAGAAAGGTCAATTTTGTAATACTAACCAAAGCAGGAATCAAGTTGGTAGTCCAGGCGGCGAGCAGCTCTCCAGTTTGCACCAGAATGGCTCCTGGCAGATGACCAACGGCTTGCCACTTCTCACTGCCATTCAGCTTCACCTATGGTTGCAATTCATCATGTTATTCACTCGTATTGGTTGAATTTTATTGATGTTTAATAACTAGGTATATGACAAAAAAAATGAAAAAATATTTTAAATTAAATAGGGGTGATGTATTTACTGTTTAAATTCATTGTTGCCGAATATATGAAATATTAAATTCTTTACGGTAAGTATATAAATATTATTTTATTCTTTGTTATTTCGGTATAGCATGTTTCAATAGCTTTAACAATACCTTAAAGCCCATAGGCTAAAAGATCTATTGTGTATATACAAATCAACATTAAATGCATTGATATAAAATTTAGCCGATTACAATTATCATACCAGACTTCCAGCGATGACTGAATACTTACTGAATCCAAATAAGACCGAATAATCTTCTAGGCATTCTGTATTCTCTCCAGCCAAACACAATAACAACACACGAAGACAAACAAACACAAATCTTAATTTTACCTTAACTAACGCCTCCTTTTAAGAAGTTATCCTACAAAAAGGTTGATTAAGAGTCTAACCTTGGCAAGGAAAGTAAGCTAACCTCAAGCCCTCCCTCGGAGTCTTGTGCCAGCAGAGTGAACGTCCCATAGTCAGCGTGGGCCCCACACCGAGTGTATGGGGAGCGGTTGTTATGGCAACAGGGATCATCGTCCTCGGGAGGGACCGGAGGGTAGTACAGCAGCCGAATGGTGGAAGGGTTCCGCCCGTCACTTGTCAGCATCCCGGAGTGGCATTCTAACAGAGTCGCTGGGGGTAGACCTGGAATGGGTAGAGAATATGCTTTAATTTATGTTTTATAGTCTATTCGCGTTAAGTAAATAGTGACGTCATGATAATCAGAGGTCAAATTGACCAATGGGACGTGAGTAAATGAGAAAAGAAGTCACATTGACCAATAACAGACAACCCCTATAAAATCTCATTGGTTAAATCATGGAGACCTTGATGACGTCACTATTTTCTTAAAGTGAATATACTATAGTAATGATTAATTGGATATGGGGATCACGGGGCTGGAGCATTCTTCTCTCAAAAAATTTGCATTGATATTCAGAAGGGTAATGCTATCAGTGTCTTGGAAACTCAACCACCCTCCGACAGCGATGACTACAAAGATATTTTCTATATAATTTGAATTTTATTGGTAGTTTATTTTATAGTTTGAATTTGTTTATACAGAAATTGCTGTACTTGTTGTAGATAAAAAGAGGTTTGGATTTGATAAAGTAGAAGATATTACAATTACATGGTATCAATACAAGGTTATAGGTTAGGTAGGATAGGTTTAGAATTGATTGGCACAAGCCTTAACAATCGATGGTGAGTCGACAGAAGCAAGCTTTCACTTATGTAGGTTCATTGAAGCTATTATGTGCAGTTCTATTGTGTGCAAATAGAGACTACGTACATACGTAGTGCTAGGTACATAGCCTATTTTTCAGGTTATTTTCAATCATTAGGCTTTTGAGAATCATTTTACTTATCATACAATAACAGGTTGTTAAGTTTCTTTCTTGAAATATCATAATAAAATATAATTACCAAATCTTATACGTAACATACGAGCAACTAATAAATAAAATACTCGTATAATTTTAATGCCACGATCTTTGACGAGGCCGGCTTAACCTAATGATGTATGACCTTAAATAAATAATATTATAATAATCTATCTGAAGGTCACAGCTTTAAGAACACGTATCATAGGAACATAATGAACTATTCTTACCTAATCCATAAGCAAGGGCCTGCAGTAGCACACGGGATAAGTTAGTGAGGTCCTGGGCCAGAGGGATCGCGTGCTTGTTGAACTCTGGCACCTCTTCATTGGGAGGGAACGCAGCTGCAGATAACGTAGTGATGTTGAACGAGTGACGTAGCTCCTGGAATAGATTATTTTAATTTTATAGTATGCTATAACTGATGATGAACTTATAACTATAGACGACCGAGAAGATATACCTATTAGTTTATAGCTATTATACCTATTAGAGTAGGAAAGTGTATTGGTGCTTCAAACAACAGGAAATTATATGTAATAGTGATTCACATGGCATTTAGAAAGGGATGGATGGTTAAAAAAGACGTGATATCTCGGTTTGTCACCCATTCAGGCTATGATTAAGCCCAGCGTAGGTACATTTCAGTAATCTAAACACGAATGTTGAGTCAATGTGGCTGCGGTCATACATTTAGGAATGTTACATATACATTCACGAACTTTAATCCTCCGGGAATTGACCTCAAAGACATGAACTCAAGTTTGATCACTTTTTAGGATAAATATTAGAGTTTGGTAATGTAATATGGGAACAGGTTAGCCATATCGCCCAATAGAATCCATTTACCCCTGTACTTTAGTCACCTCCTACGACCGCAGCTACTTGGCATTCTTTTTACGGCCGAGACTAGCACGGGACATCATTATTAATTATAACCTATTAGCTCTGGAAAGCTTTTAGGTCGAACAAGGGGGCGTTGATAGACAGACAGGTGGCCCAATTTCAAACAGGTAAAATTCTTTTGTGATGCTATGACGTGAGATTCCACGTAATTTATTTTTACGTCTGAACCCATTCTTTGTTTTATTATCAGTTTAGAGAATACTAGTTCGTATGAGATATACAGTACAAAAGTCGTTATTGTGTATCGTATCACAATAATAAAAGAAGATAGACGTCATTGTGCATGAAAATGATTAGTCACTGGCTGTAACTGCGTAAACACTTTATACTATTACAGCAAATTTTGGAAATATGGATTAAGCGTATTTGAGAGAATGAAATCATCAAGATTAGACAAAGGCTAAGAATATATTACATACATATGAAAAATATATACATACGAGGGCGGTAGAACGTTATCGAGAGACTAGTGAGTCAGTTCTAAGATTGAAGGACAAAACCTGATTGGTGTAGCCGTTCCAAAAGTTTCTAGAAAAAATCATTAGCAACGGTACATTCTTCAGACTATAAAACAGCGAATTCTATTTTAAAACCCATTATACGAAACTTGAATACCTTGATTTTATAATGCAATTCATGATGCGGTAATGAAACCACCTTCAAATTCCATTAGGTTTCTTTGTATACACAATCTATTGCTGATTCAAATAAGACTTTAACCTAGGTTTTAGGTACCAGTTAGGCAATGTATAGTGTACCTTCTTGTCTTTCTCAAACTGTTCCATGCCTGGGCGAACGTAGCCGTGGTTGTTGTCAGGGTTCCTCAGGTATTGGGCCTGGCATCCTTCAGGAAGGGCGCAGAAGCTGTCCAAATCTGCATACATTGCTTTCAGCTGAAATTTCAATAATATTCTCTCAACTACACATCATGTTACAAGGTCATAAAAAAAGCTAGAAGGCAATAATGCATTTATCTTACTTAGAGATTTCTATTTAGCTAAATATGAATAGCTTATGCAAAATATTGATTACAGATTGCAGAGTAGTTGTTGAAATATAGAAGACAAAGACGAAACATAATACTTATACCTATTGATAAGAAGATTGCAGGTACATCTGTAGAACAGTGTGACGTATCATGTACATTATGACTGACTAACGTTTTACTACTTAGAAAGAGCTTAGTTGTTGTTGTTAATCTATATTACCAAGAATAGATCATGTAATTACGTTGCTCAGCTAAGGCTACTTGAAACATGCTTATTTCATCCTATTTTAACTATATCTATAGCAAGTAATTATCTAACCTGCAAAATTTTTATAATAGAATGAGTTAATATTATTTATTTATTTAGTTAATATTATAGAGAAAATATTTGTTCTACGAGTAGCTCCATTTGTCAACAAAACGTCTTTGATACTGCGTAGTCGCAATGTTTTGTAAGCGGCAATTATAAGAATTCGTTAAGGATTTTTGGTTCGTACCTTTTCCTCCGCAATTCCATGGTTGACCAGCATAGCAAGACCCTTGTTGCTAAGAGCTGAAAACAACTGCTGACCAATGCGACGAACGACCGATTTCATAGGGCACACATCTGTACCTAGAAATAAACAAACAACGTATTTAATATAATGTCCTGTGCTAGCGTAGGACGTAAATAGAATGCTAACTAGCTGCCATTCCTCCCAGCATGTCGTATGAGGCGCCTAAGAGACTAGGGGTAAATGAAATATTGGGCGATAGGCTAGCTATCACCAATGTTCAATTATGACATCGCAACCCCAATATTCATGCTGATTGATAAGTGACCTATAAGATATTGTATCTCTGAGGTTCTACCCCGAAAGGGATTAAAGGACGTGAATGTATCTGTATGTACAAATTAAAAAGTCTTCTAGGCGGGTTTACTTAGCGTGAAGATCAGAAGAGTAGGCATAAAATTTTTATGGATATGAGTGAGGTGAGAGAGATTTTCAGATTAGGTTAACGCTCAAAGTTTCTATCAATAGTCTCTGCCTAACCCGCTAGAGAAGTAGAGGTATGAATATCTATATGTATTTTATTTAAAAAGTGTGTAAAAACATAATTTGGGTCACAGAAACATTTAAAATATCCCGGACGACTTAGTATCAGGAATTCAGATTTCGTAATGATTAAAACGAACTATTTCACACTATTATCACACATTAGATATTCAACGATGAAGCAAAGATCATGAAATCACAATTACAATGGCTTGGTTTATCTATAACCGGTACTTGTAATACTTTTATGACAGTATAATAGTTTCTCATAATAAGCAATGAGCTGTTACACGCGGTCTTTTTCATAACTACAAAGAAATTGAGTTATTAATACCGTAATTTATTGATTGTCAAAGGTATATGTTTCTCAAGTATGTAAGTGCAAATGCAATTCTTTGTTAGCTACATACTACTCGTACATTGTTAACGGATTTAAACTAAGTTCTACACAAATGAACCAAACCAACAAAATTAGAAAACAGTATAAGACTATATAAGACGTCTTGACTCGACTCGACGTCTCGACTATATATGACGCCTTGAAAAGTAATCATAAATCATAATAGAAAAGTAATCATAAATTCTCCATCATCATTAAAATATTGTATTGTTGGCTTCTTGAATATTGTTTGTAAACCTTCCTTCAACTACATAATCTGTATATTGTTTTCGAGAAATCCATTTAAGCAATATCTTCACAAAGTTACAGCCTTTATTTACCTTTATTTTAGTATCAGCAGTTATAGTACTGTTAAATGGCGACTATATTTAATTCTTAGTAAGAAGGATGTAGGATAAAGTCTGAGTAAGATTCCGGTTTTAATTTATAAGTTACAGTTGAATTTATTGGCTAACGCGTAGGTCTGTATTCTAATGATGTTTTGCAAATGAATTCCTCAGCTTTGTTCAAAGGTACATTGAATAATGGGAATAGTATTAAACATCCTGGTCCTACTTAAAGTGTTAAGGGTATTGTTCGCGGAAATGAGCGAAACGAGTGTTTTCATTTTTCAGTTTAAACCTATTTAGAACTTACTGACACCTATCATACTTTAAAGGTAGCATAATGAAAGACTGAAATTTATTTTTTCAATACTTTTTAACCGTTTTCTATATTGAGATTAAAATATTTTTTTTATATGTAATACATTTCTAAGTTTGGTAATATTAAATTAATTTAAAACTTACATAAATTTATATTCAATGTAATTATAAATTCAATGAATACTTAATATATTATGTTTTTTTGAACCATCGAATATTTCCAATAACGTTCGTTCTATGAAATGATTTCCGTGATTGCCTGTCACGTTCTTTGAATTACTGACTACTTGTTATTTTTATGTGATTAAGCAATGATTCAATTATTACATCATTAGCGAAACGTAAGTACTTATCAGGAAAATACTCAATGTTTCACTGCACTTGAGATTGTAAATTAAACTAGGTGAAATTAGTCATTCCTTTATTTATAGGCCGCTTTTCTAATATCTAATATACCTACCTAGGTATACATACGTTTAATATAATATAAACTAAGAAAACCTTATTGCATTGTCATCATTTGAGTTACTAGACAAACAAATGATGATTGCATTTTAAATAATCCTTTTCCAATGGATGTTCAAGTATTATTTTTTTAAATCGTATTTCAAATTGCAAATTATGCCTTATTACTTATACATTAGATTGAAATTTATGATACACTTCAAATAGGTACCTGCCGTTTTCAGTTCCATTTAGGTCAAGATAATTTAATACTTCAGTTGAATACATTCATCCAAGATGCATTCGTATATTTGAATCGTTTTAATGGCCAATAAATTTGATTAAATGACTTATGAAGCACCGGCTTTGAAGTAATTCATTATTGCAATCTAATTCATAACAATAAATCCTTATACGTAGCCATGTGACGTACAATAAGAGCGATAAAAATACTTTGACTTATAACAAATCCAGTATTAACTAGTTTAGATTACATGATCTTGAATTTTTTAAAATGCGTCGCATGAAAACGAAAAAAAATATACATAAACGCACTGAAAAAGGCTAATAAATTCCACTGTTGAAATGAAATTGCATTGTGTACCTTTTTAGTAATTACACATTGTACTCAAAAGGTGCTTTGTTATCCTAATACAATATGAGCATGTAAGACATTGAATTATTAACTATTGTTAAGTATATTAAATGCCTTCTTGTGAATAACAATACATTTTTGCGATTTTTCATTATTAAATACCGGTAACTATACATATATCAAATTCACGAAGGCTATTATTAACTATTGGAATTTTGAAGTTTGACACGCGTATCTACAATTACAAGGAATAGAATTCTTAGTGTTTAAAAATAAATTTGGACAATGGCTTATACTATTTTTGTAAGGGTCGTAAAATATGTCACGAATTAAAATTAAAAAACAAATGTATTAGCATAGAAAAACGATCTTCACATAATCGTATCTATGTAATACAAGTAAAATTAACAAAAGTAAAAGTACCGATAGTGTAAAAGCAAATACCGCCGAGAATAATTTCGGTTGTGCTCAAAAAACCGTCTCTTTTAAGAGTAGCTTAAGCCCATTATTTTTAAGCAAGTCGTTTATGAAACTACGTGAAAGTCGTTGTTTAAAGATCTAGCAGCGGAGCGAGTGAGCACTAAAACTGTTAATTACTGCGCAATGAACATGTATGTACATATAGCCGAGCCACTTAGTGCGTGTCCTTACTCTCCACAGTAGAAATTTTACGACTTTAATTCCATTGTTTCACTAACATTTTTATGATTAATTTAGTCGTAAGGTTAAGCGCAATTAGATTGGTTATACCAACTTCATTTAAGGAACGTGAGCTTACTAGTGTGGTTACGGTGAATTTTCATCATGTTTAAGCCTTTATAGAAATTTAATTGATAATACTTGTATGTAGCTAGGAATTGAGACTTATTGAAAAGCTATATTTTACACAATAGTTGAAAGGCTGGAAAGTATCATTCGTTATTAGATTCACGTGACTATTTATTCTCACGTTATGTTGACATTTCCTCGAAGTTAATTACGTACCACATTGGATACGGTTGTCTGTTATTATTTCATGGCCATACCAACAGAATGTAGCTTTCGTAAAATTTATTCAAATGTGATTCTAAAGATTTTGAGGTTCTATCTGTAGGAAACTCAGTTATTATTAATTTTACTGTCCCCTGGGCCTGAAAAACTGTAAAAATGAAAGATGGGACGGGCTAGGGACGGAATCCACAAGTGATCGTGTTTGGTGGTTTACCCTTTAAGGCACTTACGATCAAATATGAACTGCGACAGGCTGATTGACACCTATATTTCATCTACATTTTTTTCATTTTAGACGATAAAAATACTAATGTTTAAATAAAAAAACTTTAAGACATGTTTCAGACTTTGTACCAAAGTTTTATAAAAAAAACGTCGCAGTAAAACTCATCATGTAAAACAGTAGGAATGAGTGAACCGCGCGGTAACGTCGTTATAGCATATGAGTACTCGTAAGATGTTTTAATTAGCCATTAATGCGAGTTTATAAGTCTAGTTACATGTCTGTGGAGCGATGAACGAAGGCTACTTGTACGTTTTTCTTGCGTCTTTGATGGAGGTCAAACGTGTATCATGCAAGGCGATTATGTATCGCATGAATACGAACACAGGTAGACGAAGATGTACTCTGTCTACAAAGAGCATTTAGAAGAGCTTTAACGCAGACAAACGAGAATGATTATCTTAGATAACTATTGAAATATTAGCTCGTCTGAACTAAGAAACTAGTTAATATTCAAGTGTGACCGTGCCACGTATGTTTGTATCGACTTCTGAGTGATTTTACACGCTTAAATAAATATAAATTTACGAGCAGATTATCAAGAGATTAAAGAAGTTAAGGTTTAAGGAGATAGACAAAAAATAAAGATTAAGGTATAGAAAATATTCAAATAAATCATTTATATGTGACATGTGTACGCTTATCCTATCACTTGAGATCATGATAGCTTTATCAATATATTTCTTAGAAATCAAATAACAAGTTTTGGTAGAATAGCGACCACTACTGGAGCATATCTTTCCAAAAATAATTCGAAACATATGCATCCTTTAAAGTAGGAAAAAACACTTCTAATTTTAGACCAGATCTGTCATTGTAACATGAAATATATTTACGGATTTAGTAGGAACAGACTTCATTATGTAATAGTAGACACGAATGATTGATTTTGTGCCTTTCTATTTATTTTTATACTTCTTAGCTTTAGTGTTGTACATTCTGCTCATTAGGACGACTTTCAAATTCAATAAAGTATCGTTGCATTAGTGCGGCTGTCGCGGACACTTTCGACAGTCATTTATAACTCTCTCCAAACCACTTGGTGGGTAGGCAGGATTACAAGCAGCTGTGCCTGCTTTGCGGTCTCTCGGAAACTAGTTTGCGCGTGGCTTAATCAAGGAGACAGATATTACATACAGATTTATCGTAGAAACGCAGCAAGCGAAAGTAGTATATGGCTCAATCTACATAATGTAATTGAAAATAGCGCATTTCAACTATGTTTCAGTATATAGATTACGGTGATCGCAAATAGGAGCGCCTGAGTCACACGTGTTCCGAACATAACCTACATACGATGATAAAGTCATCAACCACATGACACTAAGTACACATTCTGATAGCTATGAATTTACTATGTTTCCTCAGAAAATCCTATTTGAATTAATGCACGGCACGAACATCTTTGTTCTTTAATCGCAGTCATGACATCAAAGTCTAATCATATAAGGACCTTCGTATTTGTATTTCTTTATACGTCGACATCAACAAATACAAATAAAATGAAATGTTGGCTATGTACACAGATGGCGCGACAGACAATGGCAGAACGCGTCAGGACAACTTCAACTCGAGGACAATGCCTATCACACACCAGCGACGCATTGTCGTCAGTGCTCCAAACATCAAGATATTTTGCAAGCTGATTGCCTCATTCCGTTTTGACCTTTATATCCATATTAAAGTCGTTGAATTCAGTCCAGTTGGAAGCAAGATAAATGTATAATAAGGCCTTAGAGGCTCAAGCAAAATTCGTTACTACTGATATCACTTTAATTATTAATTTAGTTGTTGACCTCTAATATAACAAATAAAATTAATTGAGTATGTAGCTTAAATTATCTTTGTGGTAGTTTGATAACGTTTTAATGGCATAGACAAAGTTGAGTTTAACTGTAGTTTCCCACAAAGAACCGAATCTCGTCCTATTTTTATTTCAAATGTAGTCTAAGTATATCTACATGACAAATCCGCATGAGTCAGACCTAGAGATCGCGCCACATACGGTGGCAGTTGGAGGCGTCGCCACAGTCGCGTAATTCAGTGTTACCAGTAAACACGCCAAAACTAGCACTCACTGTGCCATACGGCTCGAAACATTATAGGTTTCATTTGTAACGATCTTTGGTTGCAGAGCTATAAACTCAAATAAAACAAATTAATATATCAAAGTCAAAATATGTTTATTATACTATTTCAAACATGATTAATAATTAACGGGACTTATCCTTCTTATTATATATTACATATATTATGTGTTCCTTCACTCTGTCCGCAATAGACCGTTTAGTCTGTTCGACATAGGATTTCCCACAGCTGCAATCAATCTTATACACACCCTTATATCTTATATCATGAGTATAAATCGCGAATCTCTTAAAACTATTATTTCAAACATGGCACTGAGCATTGTCTTTACATATTTTTTACCGAGGTTAGATCAGCGGAGACCCTAGCTTGGAGAAGAACTAACAAGAAACTCCGGAAATCAATTTATTATAATCACCCTTAACAAACATAAAAATTACAAAGAGTGGGCAAAAAACACAACGCTGGTAATACTAAATTTACTTTTCATACAAAATAACACGCAATGGCGGAAACGTCAAATTTAGTTCCAAGTTTGGCTACTGCCACCGTATGTGGCGGGTACTCTAACTGAAAGGTTACCGATGTGGTGTCTACTAAAATCAATCACAGTCTTTTTAGTTTCGTTTAGCTCAGTTGGAGTTACTCGGTCATATTTTTAGACAAGAGATTGGCTTAAGAAACGTGAGTGAAGTGGCCGCCTGCCCCACTTCGATACAGTTAACGGAAGCATACTTTTATATTTACTCTGTCGCAACATGTACATATTGACTCAAATATTTAGAGTCCTTCATAGCTGGAAACGTATACTTTTATATGTTTATCATATAACTCATTTTCTTCTGACATGCTGTCTATCACAGCTTTAAAGTGCGAGTGAAATTAAAGTGGTTTTTCTCTGAATCCGTCCTATTTTTCTGCCCTAAATTCTGTTCTAGCTAAGTATAAAAACACTAACTTTTAAATTGCATTGGTATCCATTACTTTTCTATACATTTAATAAACAACCAGATGACTCACTCGTGCATATAGTTGAGTCGATGCGAATCAGGCATATATTGTGTAATGAAGCATTGTTTACTCGTTTACATTACATTTAACTTGAAAACAGTCATAGGAAAATCTCTTCATGACATCATTTGGACATTGTTAATTGCGAGTTTCATGTATTATATGATACAGGTAAAAACACGCAAGCCTCTCTATTTTACTTGCGAAATTTGCAGACTACTTAATAGCAGAAAAAATGACGAACTTTCACTAATTTTACATATTATAGCTTACAACTAACGAGCATTTAGGTCGGTAGTTTCAACAATGATGGTGCTGGACTCGATTACTGGAATGCTAATATTTTCGGTATTAGGTACGGTGTTTTAGTGTTGTCAATGGCAGCACGATACATAATGAACTTACATACTTACTAATTTGACTTGCAATAATAAATAGCACAATCGTAACATGTGAATATAAATTTTAGTAGGTAACATAAATAATGTCATAATATTTTACACAATCAGATTGTGTCCCCACGATAGGAGTTATTGTACGTAACAAAACATTTATCTAATCAAGAGTACAGGCCACGCAACAAACGCATGGCGACAATAGTTAGTTTTATGATGTTAATCTTCGAGTCATTTTACTCGAGGTCATACTAACCAGGTTGGCATTTGAGTAGGCCGTCTTCACTAAAATAAATCTTTGAAAATCTTGCCTAGCAACTAAAAGCAACACTTACAATTTTTCAGAAAGATATTTGTCAGGATCGTTCCAGGTATTTGCCAGGAAAGGCGTAAATATATGTACGAATGTATAGTTTTTTTAAATATACTCACAACAAGTCAGACCGCATTGAAGTTAGATTTGAAAAATATTAACTTACAATAACTTTGAGTTAGCAAAGATTCTTCTGATGTCGTCCAACAAGTGATTTACCTTGATTAGCCATTCGTCTCATGCGTGTATTTACCTTGATATGTTTTCCTAGTTCATCGAATACACTGCAGATAAAGAATCACTGTAACTGTATGGATTTTTATATTATTCAATGAAGGAGGCTCCGATTGTACTTGCTATATCAATACTGAATAGTGAAAAAAAACATAAAAAGTACAAATGCATTGCTAATTTTTAGTTGGTACTCTTTGTAATCTTGTTTATTTTATAAACAGTCTCTTTAGATCAACTGGTTTTTCAACAGCCACGTTTGTATATTACGATTTCCCTTTAAGTTCGTAAACCTTAATGAGGATATTAATTAACATTGTTTTTAAATGTGCTGTTTGACCATGTGTTATTTACGTATAATTTATGTGGATTTCCCCATAAATGACTAAAGTATGGACGTCAAAGGAAACTGGTAAGCGTTTGAATGTTCAAGAAGGTATGTTCTAAATAACTTGATAATTTAGTCGCACATAACAACTTCCATCTTGGGCTAATTTACCTTGAAATGTAAAGTGCTTAAAACTTTGTAAGATGTGTGTGTTGCTACAAAAAATGTGATTTCTTTTCTTATAAAATTAGCAATTTGAGAATGTATTGAGCTAAAATTGTAATGTCCATTAGTGTTTCGTTTTAATATTAATTAGTTATCATATGATTACTATGAAAGCAGAATATGTTTTAAGTTAACAAATATAGTTTCATATCTAAAATACAAATTAATAGCAGAATTTTACGAATCAACAAGCAAACATTGCTTCTATAGTAGAAAATCTATGTTGAAGGTAAGCGAGATAAAGTAGTGTAGGTCGCGCGGCGAGAGTTGAGTCGAATACATAGACATAATACTTCCAATGTGTTCTATCTATGTTAACATTAGATTTCGGATATAAAGAAGAAGTAATCTGTATCAATTCACATATTAAATTAAACGATGCACCTTCTGTTAAACAGGACACGCAAAAATTTAACAAAAAGGTACTTCTTGTCATTGGTAGAGTTAACTCTCGCTGCCTGGCCTACACTCATCGTAATGCTTATCTACTCTTATTTAATTTCGCAACAGCAATAAACTCTTTATCAGTCAACTTGACCTTAGATTTTTATTTAATTACGAAATTTTACAGACAGTTACGGAATGAAATGTAACTGGGGTAAATGAACAATCCTTGACCAAACTTAATCAAATACGGTGTGACTTCGTTTTAATAGATCAATTTCAATGGCTATCTTCATCTATTTGTTTGATGCATGTTTAATTAAATGCACTGTTATATCTTACTGTATCACACATCTGATGGTGGTATTAATTAATTCTAAATGCATTGATTAGGTAATTATCTATATATTATAATCAATAATTTGGTAACAAAATGCAGGCCTCTTTAATTTATTCAGATACACTAACATTTTCATTTTCATCTCCTATCATCAATTTTAGTTATAAAATACCTTCATTACTTACCAATCAAATAATATTTAGTTTTTTTATTGAATTTTTTTTTTAATATTGTCGAAGATGTTTCGATACGAAGTTTATAATGACTGAGCAGTGTTGTCCCAAAAAGCTTGGATTTATACACCAGTTAGTTAACTAGCCTATTACACTACATTCGGCTGCACACGCAGAGAACTTGGAGATATTCGTGTCTCATCTAAGAGCACAAAATGGGTTGCCATCGTTTCATTTGAGGAAGTCATAGTATCATTACAGAGAAAGTAGAGTAAATATCATTTGTATGGTTTTAGCTGCAGAGTCATATGGCTTTATATCGATTCGATTGCCATCATCCATTCATGGTTCATGTATTTTTGACGAACTTAATTAAATACCATGCACAGATGAGATGAGTTGTTGGTTTCATTGTTTGTTTAATAAATTATTGATATTCGACATGCTTTCAAGGAAGTATAAGTGTATATTTGCAAGTGACGACTTATTTACACATTTTATGTTATCAATGACTCTTTTTAACCTGCTGTCTGTGTCTACGCCTGGCTATGAAATTACTAAAAGAGATGCAATTTTTAGTTCATAACGTGACCTGTATACGAAACGTACGTGTAACGCTGGAAGATATAAAAATTCCTAACTACTCAGGTGTTTTTAGTTTTTTATAACTTGACGTTAGACGTGTCAGATATTATAGAGGGCAAACATATGCCCTATTAGAAATATATGATATCGTTACGTCCACTTGAATTCATTTCATGGTCATGTGGCTATTGATCTTTATGATTAATCGTTTTAATTACAGAGAAACATGGAAAGGGATAACAAAGGAATTTACGTGAAATTGACATTTCATATCAAGCAAGTAATACCAAATTATAAATCAATCAAATCACGGGATTAACAGTATCGCAAATAGGTGTTATCACCGATCAAATACCTACTTATTCATTTCGTGACATTTCCAAAGTAATCGAGCATATCTTTGTTATTGATTGGGCATTTTGTAGATAAAGATTTATTGATAAAACTTTGTACGACAAATATTTACAAAGTTGTTTTTTAACAATAGTTTTGGGCTCTTAAAATCTAAATATATTATGTTCTTATAAAGGTTTCTTATAAGAATATTTTACAACAAATTGTTGCATGCTTACAGATGCACGTAGCGTGTTTATAATCTGCCCGTTTTACAAATGATGATGGCCTCGGGTATTCATATTTTCTCATAACCGCATCCTTTAGGTTCGCATGAAAAAGTCGATTTTTAGCCTAGGATTCTTTGTGTATAAATGAGTGTCGGTTAATGGCACCCATCAGGGTCTTTGAACTCAGCACTTGAGGAAGAGCGGGATAGCACATGTTTCCATACCAATATTTGTATTAAATACAAAACGTATGATCAGGCACAAGTTAATCTCACCCTAAATTTACCCAAATCGTTTAAAAATAAATGATAACATATTAGAAACATTCTTTGTTTCTGTAGTGGAAATGTATTTATTCATGTGAATACTGAACATTGATCATTTAAACAATGAATTTTAAAATATTTAACAGGAAAAGTCGCGAGAATAATGTATTTTTTTTCTTAAAAATGGAAAATCCTAAATTTCTCGTAGTTCATTACAATGGGTTGCAGACAGGATTGTTAATGAATAGTGATGGTTATAATTTTTGGTCTCTACTTCTCAGGAAAGATCGTTAGCCAGGTAGACGGTTAATGTTTCGATAATTCATCAGACAAAGCAGCTTTGACAGCAAGCGGGTGTTTTATTGCGGTCAACCGTTAGGTAGATGTTTTCGAAGTTTTGAGGATTTTGACCCAGAGAGTGCGGCGGGGCAAGGATCCTGAGCAGGGACTCACCGATGTGCGCGAGGTCGATGATGGGGATCTCGCAGCGCGCCAGCAGCGTCTCCTCGGGCGCGGGGGCGGCCATGGTGCTGGTGCTGATGCTGGCGGACAGGTGCAGCGCGGCTCCAGATAACGCGGGCTTATCAGGCGACACTCGCGGCACGTAATTGGCAATTAGCGATCGCGTTGCAGGCGACACTAATAGAGAGCGCACTCACACACCGTAAGGCTGGCACGAGCCCGGACGTTAAAGTTTATTAAAATTGTGAATGGTCTTTTGGTTACCCCTTGTATAGAAACGATCAGAACTCATTTGCATAACCTTGTAATTCCTGCTGTAAGCGCTCCGCGATCTGACGTAGCAGCACTGCACAATACTGACTTGACACATTAAAAATTGGTTGCAGTCCCAGCTGTGAAGCAATAGAGAGTGGGGTCGAAATGTGGTCCCGCGCGGGCGGCGGATGCGTCTCCTGCGGTGGAGAAGTGGCGCGGCTGTGGGCGCTCGGAGGACGGACGTCGGGCGGCAGCACCTCACTTGTATATCATCGCGCAGCTGTCGCAACCGGGTGTCGAAACGGTGGCACGTTGCTCGCAGGTCTGCTGTGCGGGAGCGCACGGCCTCGCTCTCTCTGGCTTCGGGGGAACTGAAGTGGGCGCGCTCGCTGCGGCCGCGTTCACTCGCGCACTTCACGCCGCTCGCTCCCTCCGCCGTGCACGCCTCCTCATTGGCCGAGCCTTATTGCTTCGCAATAAGAGCTATTATGGTTCAGCTAGACGAGTCGCAAACGGTTGATTATGTTACAGTGCATGTGTCTCTTAAGCCTCCATACAAACACACACTAAGCAACTAATTTTATTTCAGTTCAGTCACTCAGAATGTATTTTTTTATACTAGAGGGCAATGCATTTTGTGTTTTTTTTTCATATAATAACCACTTTTGTGCATGACAGTACAACATTCCTCTAAGAATATAGGCCCAACAAATATAACCTTCCTTAGTAAAATGTAGTTATCAACTTGTTATTGGCGTATGGGTATTAGTTAGGTACATGTTTGTATATAGTTCGGTGCTTTAAGTGGCCTAAGGCCTAATTTTCATGGATTGTACTAATTATCTTAAATACACTTCACGGTAATTATTCCTGGACTCCATCAGATATTCGCATGATCATCTTCAAATCGTCATTCATTTACGGCCACATCCAATCTACTTTCACCAGATAAACAGCACAAAATATCATGGTGTTCCACTTCACTGTGTAAAGCCGCGTGTTTATACATATACTTTCCTGACCTTTAATCCCTTTCGGGGTTGATAAAAGGCTGGAGGAACAGAATATCTCCTGGTTCACTTTATAGCATGAAAATTGGGGTTGTGATGTCATAGGCTGATAGCGTATCACCCAATATATTCCATTTCCTTTCCTTAGTCTTTTATACTTAATTTTAATTTACAGTATCCTATAGTATTCGTGATGGCCTGTACTGTGTTCACTGCAAAATGTGAAAGAGCTTCGCAGTGACAAGGGTGACCATTTGACTTTAATTTAACATACATACACATCACGACCGACTCGCTATAGAGGGGTAGGGGTTCTCATTTGTCTCGATCCTGCTTCGCCTGTTTCTGCTCGACTTCCGCTTCTTTAATATCCTCACAACGCCTCAACCATTCGGCGGTTTTAGGTCCTTCTACTAATAAAGTAAAATGTAAGCAGATTTTCTTTTCAAAGTGTTACTAATCTAGAATCTTGTTACTATGCTCAAATTATGCAACGTTACTTCCTTGGTCGGTGGTCCTAAACAGGTAGTTCGATTGGTATGATAGTAATTATAACAATAATTACATCAATCACAAGATAAAGATACAAAAATTAAATGCCTTTACCGTTCATTTTGAAAGTTACTTAATAAAGGAATGTACACGTATATATTAAGTTGAAGACTGTCAGCTCAGAATGTGTAGCTGTGATTGTAGGGAAGTCTGTTCTGAGTCACATATTTTTGTATTATGTTTAATGTAAACTTATTTATAAGCTAATATGACAGAAAAAGATATAATTGTGCCAAGTGTGATTAAGAAATTAGAGTAATATAAAGGCCAACTTACGACGTATATGATGAGCCAGAACTATGTTATTATTTTAATACATCAAGCTACATACAGCTTGTATATAACGTAATAAAACATACATTAATATTTATCATCTCATCTCCGACATTGCACCTGTGAACTATTGTTAGTGATCTCATATTAAACTATTCTATGA
Organism: Leucoptera coffeella; assembly: GCA_030578115.1. Lineage (NCBI taxonomy): Eukaryota > Metazoa > Arthropoda > Insecta > Lepidoptera > Lyonetiidae > Leucoptera > Leucoptera coffeella. The sequence continues at coordinate 57,399 of JAMBLF010000530.1, forward strand.
TAATATTATTATGAATATTAAACTTTTTATGCAAGTTGTGAATCAATTGCATTGACCCATTTGCATAATTTCAAACACTATCAATTTAAAAGAATGTGTGAAATTTACAATTAAATTCTACCTCCCTAAGGGGATAGGCAGATACTATCAATCGCCACCTGGATGACAAATCTCCCTTGCTTCACTCGCATTGACTAACCACCTAACCATTATATTTAATTGTAATTGAACCATAATAAATCATAATTTCCTGCATATCAATCATATCAATGTCAGAAGTTAATTATTTCTTGAATGTCAGAAATGATATGTAAACGACATTTTATAAGAGAGATTTCTTTATTAAATATTGTTGTGAGTTTTGTCTATACAGCCAGTGTCCGTTCATTTGAGGCATCGTTCGAAGTATGATGAGCCGACGTAGCCGCCGCGCATCGCCTTCTGCACATGTTGCTCGAACAACCGCCGATTGCTCTGAAGTTCGTCTGCCGCTTCCTTATTTAGAGGGTCTTCTGGGTTTGGTTCCTGAAAGAGAAACAAGGAAATTGCTTGATGTTACTGCATATTATATAAATACTATATCTCCCTCTCTATTTAAGAAGTATACTATCACAATAACTAACTATATGTAGATAACTATATGTAGTTAATCAACAGCCAGACTGGGAAGCATAAGAAAAGTATAAATCTTAACTTTGTTACTGGGAATTGAACCCAGTACCTAACTATCATTGTTGAAACAGGGGTTGTCAATATATCAATATAAGGCGGGGTTCTGTGTCCTCGTATGTACATATAGTATGCCCTGGTTATAAAATTAGGTAAGGTTATGCATATTGCCAAATTTTGTACAACTAGGCATTACAAAGGTGACTCTAGCTTAGTTATTATCATATTATTAATAAGGAATGTTCATATTATGTTCCTGCAACATGGAACAAGGACATGGAATAGTACACTATAATAACAGTTCTTCATTTCTAATTTCATACAAATTATGCCAGATTTGATCAGATGAATGAATTTGATTATCTACATAAAAAAACAATGAACTTACCAAGAATAAATACTGTAATCCATAAACTATTGAGTTAACTGTCAGCACTGGTTTCCAATCTTCTCTTAAAATATTTAGACATACATTTCCTTCTAGATCAATGTTTGGATGGTACACTGCAGTTTCACATTTAACCTTGGGCGGTTCATGTGGATAATTTGGGCCTACCTGTAATGTAAGCAAGAAATTTTCATTATCAACGCTTTACAAGATTTTGAAGGCTGAGTCAATAAAGGGAGAAGAGATTTTAATTATAGACATACATATATTCATGCCTTTATGTACCTAAGGGGACACTATTGATTGCCACTTGGAATGATCTTGACATATCTTGTATACTTCACTCACGCCCATTAACCTATTCATACTTGTTTTTCTATTCTTCATGCTGCATACAACCACTTTATAAAGAATCATTTATCATATATGATGCTCAATTTCTTAAATGATTGCCCCAGTTAGCATCTTTTACCCAATAACAATATTTATTGTTCTTGATATCATTTCAAGTATTATGCAGAGTATATGTATGGATATTATCAAAGTGTTTCTTTTATTTATGTTTATTCATTCGTTTTAATCTCATGTATAAGAATAAAACCAATGAATGAAAATAAAGATACTTCTTTATGTACTAGTGAGATACCTTGACGTGCTATAGTTATAACAACACCATCTTGCTAAACTAGTCTACAAAGTATTAATTTATCATTAGTGGTAAATATATAACAAAAACTCTGAGGATTACATTATAAATGAATCATTTTCTTACCTTAAAACTAAACACGAAACGGCCTCCTCTGTAGAAGCCTTCATCAGGACAAATAATTAGCTTAAAATTGAGTAAATCATCTGGGTCTGGAAATTCTGTGTTACATGTTTTGGGAAGATTCAACTCGTTCAAATCTGAAAAACCACAAATTGTTGAAAGTGTTATGAACCAAAGTAAAGAACTAAGAAAAATTATAGATTGAAAACAAAACAGGAACTAGTAAGAATGACTGGATAGCTTTCTATATAGTGCACCTTTTGTAATTCGTAGCTGAGCTGCTGAAGCTTTTTTTTGCGTCCCACCGGTACGAGTTGAGCCTTCTTCGTCTTTTTTCTGTTGTTTTAATGAAAATAGTTTGATCATCTTCCTAGTCTAATCAATTAAATATCAAACAACTAAAAATCTATGATCTGCAGTAAGTTGTATTGGAGCAAGCAAAGCAACACAAGCAGCATTCACACACTCCCTCAATTATGACAGCTAAATGTCAATAGACTGTCACTGATTATAAGCGCTCTTGTAGACAACTTTTTCGCAAAATAACTATTATTAATTTTTTAGCCCTCAATATTATAAAGGTTGCATGGAAGTAGATCACATCATGTTAAAACATTCTTTCCTCTAACCTTGTCTCTCCAGTGCTCTTATTTTTTTTCTAAAAATACTTAAAGCTAATGCATTTGTACAGCTTGGCAAAAACGTCTAGAAACGTAAACCTTTATTTGTGATCTTGCAACCTTAAAAAATAAAAAATAATTATGTAAACAAAGTGATGTCAAATTTCCAAATATTTGTTTCAAATGAACTCTTAACATAAAACGGTTATTTAAATACGTAGAAAGTTAATTAAAATGAATTAGACTATCCGAAGTGATGTCAGAAGTGTGATTTACAAAGTTTAAAATAAATGTCTGGCGGAAAAAAAGGACAAATCTATTCTTTCGGATGTGGACGATTTTTATCAAAGAACTGCTAAAATGACCGGTATCTGAACGTTTATTTTGTTGTATATAGTTGGTAAATGCATTACTTGATGCACTATAAACCATTGTGAATTGCTTGCATACGAGATAAGTGTAATATTATACACTAAACTTCGAACACGAAGGTTATGTTTACATCTTTGTTCAGTACTGTGGCGCGCATTAATGAAGTTGATACTTTTGAGTATTTTTAATTATTTTAGTATTTTTAGTATACATTAAACACTAAATATAAAATAACACTAAATATAAAAAATATAAATTAAAATGTCGGACACGCCTTAGCTGAAATGTGTTTTTTTTGTCTCCCTTTTAAGTCCTATGAATTATGATGATTATGACGACTAGGTTCAGGAAAAAGCACGTATTCACATTTTTGGATGAAAAAGCTTCAAATGAACAGGCTTAAAGGATAAACGGTCATGAATGCCCCTAATGTTACACAAATAATACTTCTATGTACTAAGTACCAAGACTAGGTTGTCCACTTTAAGGGTTGCCATGAAAAAACTTAGTGGCGCCCCCATTATTTTCTACTCTTTTTTGCCAAGCTGTACGAGACTGCAATCCAGTACCAATATGAAATATAAATCAGTTATTATTTGATTCACAGACTATGATTCACCAAATAATATAGTCCTTATATTGCAGAAGAGTGGCAATGGTATCTATAGCCACCTACCAAACGTTCACGTTTATGTTACTTAGTAAGTAATGCATCCGAAGTACAGAACCGAACGATTGTCAATATATCCCTTTATGTCATACCACTTTACTCTATGAAAGAAGATAAAAAATAAAAAAATAGTTAAAAAAATCTTGTGTTTATATCGGCGGCGATACCAAGGCGTATATAATTTGTTATTATAATTTCGATTTATAATCCAAGTTAATAATGAAATATATTTTTTCTATGATATGAGAGTTGTATGTTGTTCTTGTAGACCTAATAAGACTTTATAGCCCATCAATTACATGTAAATTGAAGCTAGCTTACAAATGGCTAGTCAGGACGTTATAGAATTAGGCTCTTCAGATGAGGAACCAGAATCTCCCAAACCACAGCAGAAATCCCTACCATTTGGCTCAACAGTAAGTATTTCATGCTTTACTGTACGCTATGTAATCTTTCCCGAACCCATCTTTCGCCTTAACCTTCGTTGTCGTAACATTATTTCAACTGAATTATTTTCTGATATTTTTGCAGAAGCGGCCCAATGTCATGGTGCAAATACCAAATAATTTGCCAGGCTTGATGCAGTCAAAGACGAAGGGCGCATCTAAATCAATGAAATTAGCATACAATCCTTTGCACAATCCATTCTCTTCTATTAAAATGACAGCTGTAAAAGGCAATAATAGAATAATTCCTGTCCACATTCCAGTTTCAATTAGTGCAGGGTACTCTTTAGCACCCAAAAAGAATGTGTCTGTAATTAAAATGACACCAAACAGTGCTAGTCCATCAAAGGTTCATATACCTCCAGGCATCACCATCACAAAAATGCCTGGTAAAACAAAAAGTATAAACCCTATTGGTCAGAAAACAGCAAAGCGGAAAAAAATTGCTCACATTGAGGAAGTCATGACCGTTGAGTTAGACGATGATGATGAATTGACTGATCCTTTACCTGAAATGCCTGTTATAGATAGCTTAGAACAAAAACCTGTTGACCCTATTGATACAGAGGATACGGGAATAAAAGAGGAAAACGAACAACCTAATTTTATTGAAATCACGATAGAGGATAGCCCCATGAAGAAAACGCCAACTAAAGGTATTACAAGCTCTATTCTTATAGAAGACAGTCCTGTATCCGCAGGCACAAATACAAATGGGAATGTTACACCTAATAGTAAAAAGAAACTACAATATCCTGAAAATAGTATAACCACTTCCACTAAGGAAGAAGTTCAAAATGAAACTAATAATGTTCTTGAGATAGAAATTGCTGGAGTTAATACAGAGTTACCTATAGAAACAGAAATAGTAACTGAAAAATCTATAGTAGATATAAATGGTGAGGATCTAAGTGAGTTCCATCCGGCTTATCAATCGTTTATAAACATTTGTTTTGAGTTAGAAAATTCTGATGATATGAAGAAGATAGTTGAGAAGAAAATCAAGGCGTATTATAGGCAAGTTCCCAAAGAGTACACTAATTCCGAAGAATTTATTGATTTAGTCACGTCAAAAGTCAATTGTATCAGGGCTAGTCCGAGCAAAATGTATTTGTTTATCAAGGATATTGTTGATGAGCTGCACGTCCAAAGAAAGTTGGCCAAAGCTAAGGAAGAGGAACTAGATAAGAAACAAGGTAAGCATACATACTGTACAAAGTACCTAGACAATGGCACATGTAGCCTAAAAAGCTACGTACTTTATTTTATCTTTTTTTTCCATTCACCACTAAGGTATGTCGGCTGAAGTACAAACACTGATGCCATTTATTGAAGTTCTTGTTATTCCATCGCCATGGTTACACTAACTCCGCCAGCCACTACAACCGAAGAAAAACAAAACCAAAGCTCCAATTCTTCTCTTCCTTGTTCTTCGGTTCGTTCTAGTTGAGGATCCAAATCTTATCCCAATGCGACAAATATATAGCCAGTTTGGCATCACAATTGACTAAATATTCAGCTGAAAATAATTATTTGTATTTTCAACTTTCACTGAGCTGCTGACTTTGTTGACGCACCATAGACGACTGTTATTTTATCTTGATTTAACAAAATTTCTTATTTACCTAATAAGCATTTTACGTTTAATTACCTAAGTAAAGAATCTGCCACTAGTTATGTACTTTAGCACCTACTTATGACAGTCTTCAATAAATCATCTTAGCTGACACTCACCTATAATAGTATTTTACCTTCCACTTCAACCCTCACCCTTAGTGACAAACTTCAGTGACATTGGCAGACATTTACCTTAGTACATAGTTGCTTATACACATACCTTTAATAAATTATGCGTTAGAAGGAATATTAAGACCAATAATATTATCTGTGTAGTAGTAGAGAATATACTATACTATTTTTAGTAGTTTACTAATAGTATCAAAAATATAGTATAATTGTATCTGTACAAACATAGTGTTGTTATATGTTATAATAGTATTGTGTCTCCATCTACATTTCAGAAGAGGATACCGTAGCTTATGCAGGGGAGGCGCTCGCACTCAATGCGAAAAAGGAAAGACAAGTGAAGAAACTTGAAAGGACTTTAAAAAAGTTACACAGAGCAATACAGAAGCTTGAGGAACAAGAGGTCGACTTTGATGATGATGGTGACTCTGTGTATATATTGACTGAGAGGTGAGACGTGAAATTAATTATTATTATACTATCTGTACAGAAGAGCTTGTTTGAGAGTTGCAGAAACATTTGTCAGGATCAATCAAAATGATGATCAAGAGTCAAGTACAGGCGTTAATTTCTGTAAGTAATTTTAAAATTCGATGCAGCTCAGTTGTTTGGGGCTTGGCTGTGTATCAGTGGGTCCAGGGTTCAAATCCCGCTTGAGCATGTACCTACCAATGGAAATTAAGTTTAATGAATTTCTATGTACATTTTCGTAATAAAAACTCATTTACGAAATGCATCGAATTATACGGTGAGGGAAAACATCGTGAGGAAACCTACCTGTTCGTCGAACAGGTAATAGTTAGTGCTTGTAAATGGCGACATGTCTGACCACCTGTCACATTGAGTACTGACTATCTGGTTAACATGTGGGTTCGATTGTCCATAGAATTACTACCTTCGCAATTGTGGAGATGGAAACCTGAACCTCCGACTACCCCGCAAGGGTTAATGGTCGTGAATGCGTTTGTTTTGTTTTTGTAATTTATAATCTGAAGTCAACAATGTGTGACCAAATCTAATATTTTCAAACACATAATAATATAATATTTGGTCACATGAAAATAAACGTTACAACGATATAATGTACATAATAAAAAGAACATAAAATTTGTACATTCGTTTTCTTGATATTGCAGCAACGATATTAGGAATATAAACAACTCAGTCATAAAAAAAGTAATAAATATATGTTTTTTTCAGGTACAAAGAAAGACTGACAAGGGTACACGCGAAGTTATGCCAAGTATTAAACACTAAGCTGCCGTCCGAACCAAAGATACACGTGGATCCTCGTCCCGGCCGACCGGCAGGCCCAGCAAAGAGGTTGGAAAAGTGGATCAACAAAAAGGTCACGATAGGGAAGCCATTGCCGTTCCCGGATTTCCATGACGTTGTTCGATGTGTCCGGAATGCCAATGAAGCTGATAGTTTGGGCTGGAATGAAGCTGATATTCTAGAGGAAGGTATGGAAATACATATACAACTCGCTCGTGACTCTACGGTCAGGAATCTTCATTAGTCTCGATCCTGACTACTACTAATTTTGCTTCATTGAGTTTCTTAGCATTTATTCTCTGCAGGTTTTTGCTTTACGAAATGCCTATAGTTTAAATACTTTAATTAGGTATATTTTATTTTTTTAAGAATAACTAATTTTAATGACATCTTTTCCTGTGGAAATGTTTTTTTTTGGCTTTCAATAAGTGATTTTATAATCCTCATGTTGAATAAAAAGCATTTCATTTCATTTCACTGATAAACCGCCACAGTTGCCCATTATAGGAACTTCAGAAATACGATGTTTTATTACTGTCGTACTTGTCTTTGGTATCTTTTGTGATGGTTAGAAAACTGAAGGCATAATTGTTTCCTCTGTACCATGTTAATCTAATTATATATTCAAATTTTTATTTTTTTATTTAATAGAGTTTGGATGTCCCTTAATACTGTTGACTTGACTAATATTAACTTGAATTGACTATTATTAACTACCTTTAGACACTGAGGATTTATTGCTCAGTGCCATTGAATCGTGGACTTTCTTTAAAATTACAAGTAGAATTCCTGATTTTACGCCTCTACGTCCCTAAGAAGATAGGCGGAGACTATCGATCGCCATCTGGAACGATCCTGGCAAATCTGCCATGTTTCACTCATAACCATTAGCCTTGTTATACATGCTGTTTTATTCACGCTTGGCTTTCTTTTAAATCACAAATTGAATGATTGATTTCCGTTTCAAGCTCGCGATTTGTTCACGCGTTGCGGTAGAAAGCTACAAAGGCGGCGGCAGGAGAACGAGTGGCGTATAGCTGCCTCTCGGCTCGGTGCAGCTAACGACCCGGCGGAGTCGAATGAGGAGCTTAAGAAACAATTGGAGGCCAACAGAAAAATTGCCTCGGAAAGGGTCTCGGAAATCATTAACAAGTATGTGAAAATACTGAAATTATAATTCAACTAGCGACCCGCTCCGGCTTCACACTTATGGCTATTTAATGCATGTTATTATACGTACAAACCTTCCTCTTGAATCACTTTATCTATTAAAAAAAAACCGCATCATAATCCGTTGCGTAGTTTCAAAGATTTTAAGCATACTATGTAGTGATTACTTCATAATTTAAAAGGTTTGTTTTTCACATGACTGAATTGTATTGGATTACCTCCATCATGTAGGTAGAATTATTTAAATAGTTTTCCGTAACGATTCAGTCTTATCAGTTCAATAGCAATACGTATGTTTTATTTATAAAATTGATCCTAGCTTGTTTATACATTAAGACTTTATTTTAGTTGTAGAGAATAGTTTGACGTCAGTTTCCATTAGATATACACAAAATATGTTAAGAAGTTTTAACTAATTAATATTCAAGTGGTTAACTATTCACGCCTCGGAGCTTGTCAATAACTTACCAAATCTAATATTAATGTATTATATTTCCAAAGGTTTGCCGACAAGGAGAAACAGTTGCAGCTTATACCAGAAGAAATCGGGGATAAGGAGGCAGAGAAATCATCAGAAGGTAGTGGCGATGAGGGAGAAAGCGGTGATGAGGAAGCGAAGCACGAAGATGATGGGGAAGGAGAGAAAGAGAGCCTTGAAACTGCGGAAGGAAGAAAAAGAAGAATCAAACGACTTCTCAGCGAAAAGTCGAATAAAAGCAGCCCTGTCAGCGAAACAAGGGTTGACGAAGAATTGGCTGAAAATACAGGTAGTGAAATTTATATAAAATTTCTAGTTTTAAGAGATTCGCAATTTATACTCATGATTAATAACTAATGGGACTTATCGCGTAAGTTTTTATATAACGTAGGGTTAATAATAAGGGTAACTTTATAAGTCCTGTTAGTTAATAATCATAAAATTTCTATTCGTTTATATAATTCTTAATCGATATTTAAAATTCTATCTATAATGGGTTTATAAAAGATAATCTAGAAATTCTATCAATATGTATGTTAATGATTTTGTCTTTTTCAACCGTCACTTAAAATTTTACTCTTGTAGTTATTGAATAAATTTACTGCGTTCATCATGTCATCACAAGTCGTGTTGGATACTGACTGTGTTGTGTACCATGCCTACCCCGTAAGGGTTAAGGTTGTTAAAGTTTCTATTAACTTAACTTAGAGATTTGGTCAGAAATCCAAATAGAGTACTATGTGCTAATAAATAATTATTTTAACGCAGTTTCATGTTTGCAGATATTTCTACCTGTAAAGAAAGGACTGAAACGAATGATAAAGAAATTAATGAAGACGCAAATATACTTGAAAATAATACACAAACAGGCTCAGTGGAAGGCAGTGATAATGAAGTAGAAGAGGTTATGGAAATAGAAGCATTAGATTCAGATATAGATGAATTACATTTGTTACAAAAGTTACATTCGGAATCGGAGGCACATAGTTCTGATGCAGAATCCGACGGTGGCTCCCCCATAGCTATATCGGATAGCTTAACTGAAGATTCGCGTAGTCCTGCCGATAATACTGCAGATGTCGTTAGTATAGAAAATTCAAGTTCCGATGGCGAGTCTACTAGTGATGCCAAATATAAGGAGAGTCATGAAGCAAGTTTTGAAGATTTTGAAATGACAACAGATGTCACTACAGAATCGAACCAAGTAGAAGGCATAGATGGTAGTAACGGTAAAAATGAAGATCTCGAAGAGAATTGTGATGTCAGAAGTAATGAAAATTCAGTCTTAGAGAGGTTAGGTTTAAAGATGAGTGATAATTCTTATCAGTGTGAAAACGATGGAGTATCACAAGTAAATGAAGATAGTGTTATAGAAAATAGTGTAGGTGTGAATAAAGTTATACAGAATTTGGTTGAACCGATTTGCCTGGATGAAGGGTCGGAACCGTCCAATAATAGCCCGTCTGTTCCCAGTAATGAGAATGCTGACGTTGAATCTAATGCTACTGGGGGGTCGCAGGAGGTCGAAATCACGATGGACATAGATGTAAGTCCCGAAGTCAATTTGAAATCGGTTGAGCCCAGTCCCCTTGTTGAAGTTGACGGCGATTCTCAAAATAAGTTATCGCCATCTAGTGAGAATATAGACAATGTAGATTCAGAACAAAATATTGCAGAAGTTCCGAATTGAATTGTATTTAATATTAACGTGTGCATACCAAAAAAAAAGCATTTTTCATTTTGGATGCATTGTCTTGAATAGTTTCGTAGCCAGCTGTTGATGAGACAGGGATAGGCTAAGTCGTCGTGTAACAACACTGAATGTTGCCTGTTTAATGCAATGAGCTGGTGGTCTCACGATGACTTCCCATGGAGTAATTAATAAGAGGAGTGGGCCTTACACAATATTTGTATGGAAACTAGCGTGGCATTGCGCGGGGTGAAACGAGGTACGCGTGATAGAGGGGGGAAATTACAACCAATCAAAACACGGCATCGGCCAATCAAATTAGGTATCTTCTTTCTACTACACATTTTTAGACTCTGCACCAATTAAAACACGCCTTTTGGCCTCCGCTCCGCGTAACGGGAACCGCTCCTTACGCCGGGTCCTCTTTATATTTGGTTCGTGTGAATTCCCTTACTTTAATGAAATGCACTAAAATTCAATTCCATTACGTACGTAGTCGAAGATTAAACCCACATATTCTATTATGTTATATGGTAAATGCATTACATCATAAATTGTCATTAAAAAACACCACCTAAAACGTATTGACAACAATATTACTTAGGCGGTTTAGTTTGCTAAGCCCCGAAATGTAAAGTTACTGTTTATAAAATTAGTCAAAATCGGGAAATAATATCAATTCGTAATCATACGTGATAAAGGTTTGATTAATACTTATTTCTCGTGATTATTTTGTTTTATAATTTTAGAGAAGTGCACTGTTTGTTTATCGTTTTAATGAACATGTCTACACAGTCAATACACTAATAGGACATTTGTTTCTATTTAATAGATTTTAGCATCATACTGTGCATGTTTTAAAGAAATATTCTTTAAATTATGTCACCGCACCTGGCTTCAACAAAATATTTAGAATAACAACTCTTAATAAATCGAATTTCAATACAATTCAATGAATTTTGATAAAACGTAATATAAATTCGACGTAGCTCAGCTGTTAGGGGCTTGACTCTGTATCGAGGGTACAGGGTTTAAATTCCACTTGAGCATGTACCAATGGAAATGAAGTTTAATGAATTTCTATGTACATTTTTGTAGTAAAAATACATTTACGAAATGCGTCGAATTCTACGGTGAGGAAAAACATCGTGAGGAAACCTACCTGTTCCCGGAACAGGTAATAGTTAGTGCTTGTAAATGGCGACATGGCTAACCACCTGTCACATTGAGTACTAACTATCTGGTTAACACGTGGGTTCGAGGTGGCCATAGAATTACTAACTTCGCCATTGCGGAGATGGACACCTGAACCTCTGACTACCCCGTAAGGGTTAATGGTCGTAAACGCGTACTTTTTTTATATAATATTTCGAATGTAAAATTAATATCAGCGTTGACATACTTATATGGAGAATGAAGATAAGAATTATGTAATAGTTCCAAAACAAATTATATTGATAAGCTTGGTGTATCAACTTTCTTAGTCACTTTCTACATCAATTGTAGTGACATTATAAAGGTCTCATTTTATTGAACACATATGTAATTTTTATTTGAATAATTTATATAAAATAGGGATTTGTTTTGTTTTCAGTGTTATTACAATAACATTTAGATTAGATAAGCAACGCTTAGATTTTGTAAGGATGTAAAAATTAAGAGATACTGTAATAAAATGTACCATAACTTTTTAGTTACTGTGTTTCATTTAATTTATTCTATATAAAAGTCATTTCGTCACTACTAGCTAAAATTCTTAACTTAATTTGTTTTTATTAATTCAGTGTATAGAATATATTTTCACTCAACGCATATACTACTCTATGCTCATGTAACATAGTAGTATATTCATAGGATATTTAAATCTATTAAAAACCATAGTTTTCAATATCGCTTCTTACAACATGTGAAGTGGAATGAAAATAATTATATTTTAATAAACCGTAATGCGATCTAGTTTCCCAAATGGCCTGTTTTTGTTTTATTATTCATTTTGGCCACTTTTTTTTTTAATTCTTTATTATGCCATTCACCACTAAGGTTATGTTGGCCTAAGTACAAACACTGATGCCAAGGCGTTTGAACTTCTTGGTATTCCATCGCCATGGTAACGCCAACGCCACCAGCCGCTACAACCGAAGAAAAACGAAATCGATGCTCCAATTCCTTGCTCTCTTCCTTGTTCTTCGGTTCGTTCCAGTTGAGGATCCAAATCTTATCCCAAAGCGAACATATTTAGCCAGTTTTGCATCACAATTGACTAAATATTCGGCCGAAAATAATTATTTGTATTTTCAACTTTCACTGAGCTGCTGACTTTGTTGACGCACCATAGACGACTGATTTTTTGGCCACTTGATTATCGAAAACCAGTGTATGGTATCTGAGGCTCTATATCAATATTCTGCCATACAAAATGCCACGTGAATAAACAGACAATATCCGTTTCATAACCCTTAGCGGTATTTGCCGGTCTAGACTGTGGCTTCGACAATGAACAATTTATTCAAAGGGTGTTTTCAGATATTTTCTCTTCAATAGCGCGTATAAACGTTGTTGGTATGGGAGGAAACATTAACTTGCCAAGGATGTAGTAGTATTCAAATCGCGTGGATATGGCAAAATGTATTTCTACACGCTGTGTTTTATTGTATGTATTGTTCTTTAGAATTGCCAATGCTTATGCATTTATTTTCAATAATAGGTAGATGAAGTGAAATTAAATAATATATGTAATTGCTTAATATTTGAATTGGTCTGTTTAACTCAATCGGAGCCAACGAAACGTGTCCATGAAAATTCTACTCGCCACGCCGCGGACACGCCTCGCGTGTCCATAAGTTTTCGATTATATCTCGAAAAGTACATGAAAAAATTTAATAAGAATTTGTGTACATGGTATTTACCACACGATATATTCACGTGGTTTCTACTTTGAAAGAAGATGTTTATACTAAAAACGAACACCTTGTGTGATGCCAAGAACACGCTACGCGTGTCCACTTTGAGTATGCGACCACAGGTTCTAAAAGTTTGTTTAACTTTCCATCAAACTCACTACGTTAGGTAGTTTATTATAATATTAGTACTTACACAATAATATGTTTCTGAGTGATTTTAGTCGATAGATGAGTAAATAATTTATATACCATACAAACAACAAAAAATATTATAAATTTAATAATATATAAGTAAGTTTGAGAATCACATCATATTTAATTTACCTAAAAATATCCATATTCCGCCATAATTCCTGGTTTAAAATCACTGCCAAATACTGTTGCCACAACCTTATCTCTTTCGTTGCACAAACAGAACTAAGGAAATAAACTACCACAATGTATTATTAACGTATTTAGAAACATTAAACTTCGCGCAGAGCCAGTGGACACGCCTCGCGTGTTCATGACCGTTTGTATGGCGGCTCCGCTAGTAAGACGCTGAAAAATAGCGCGGCGTCGAATGAGTTAAAGTTTAAATAACGGGGCTGATTAATTCTAGGTACACTCAATTGTTCAAGTTCCTAATGATAATAAATTAATTGCAAAGTAAGGACATAATTTCACATAAGGTGTTGAACTTTCCTGAGCAATATATTTATTAACACAATTATTTTGTACTGTTTATATTTCATTTCCTTATTCAATAAATATTGCAGTTCGGTGGCGTATTGATCCTTAAATTGTAGTAGCTCCATGTTCCGCCCCGTTAACGCAAAGAGCGTTAGGCGTTGTAAAAATACGAAATAGCCGTTTAATGGCGCTGAGGTTACATTATCATAAGTACCTACCTACTTTCCAAACTACGTACTCCGCTCGAGAAAGAACTTGTAATATATCAATATGACGTCGATTTTATAAGTGTCCCATTATATAAAGATGTAACTACATACTATGTTAGTTTCATGATCTAATGTCTATTCTCATTGTACATTAATGTATGTTCCATGGTCTAAATTGTTACTAGGGATTTCTAGTAATCATTCTGTATTTGTTAATTGGAGGGCATATAAAATACCTACTACGTCTTAAGTTAATGTATTAAAAGGTTTTAAAAGCAGTGTACTACATCACGATAAAATCAATATTTCAACTACGTCCTTTTTACTACGAGCTTTAAACAAAAGTCATGACCCCCACAATAATTTATTCTTCGAATGTGTCAACGAATCACAAAAGACATGAACGCCAAAGTAATTTGTACTTCGAATAACTGATTTCTTAATGCAATTTTTTATTCATGTAAACGGTTTTACTTATTTAGTATTCTCTCCTATAAAATACCATTGTTCCAAATCGTAATATTATTTAGAACTGGCCGAAAAGCCTTGATTCTTAATAAGCTTATACTGTCTTGAATTAAGCTCTTACAGCCAAGTATGGACGGATCGACAATGAATTCGTAGTCACGCCTTTCCCCAAAGTATTGGTAAATAAAGCGAAAAGATAAAACATTTAACCGATCTTATCCCCTGTTCTTGGAATGAATAAATAAATGCTCAAGTATTAAAGGATAACTATAATAGAACGTAGTAAGTTTTGTTGCCCACTCTTATACTTCGTTAGTCCTACATGAGAGTAATATATAAATATATTATTGTCGTTGTATATGTCAATTATTCTATTACAATAATGATATAGACAATGAATAAGTAATATTTAAAACTTTCAAGTTTCTTTTTATTACTAGGCTCAGAACCTCTGATAAATGAAGTCATGTTTGGACCATAAACATCAGTTATAATTATAATTAAGCGTCTTTGAACACATTTCGTCCCGTCTCAAAAGCCATTTATTAGTTCATAAATGTAATGAGATTCTAGTAATGTGTATGAAACAATAATTTAGAGGTGAGCTCTAACTCCTTAATTGCTAGACCAACGTATTCTATAAGGGAATAATGATAATACTCGAATATAAATTTAACTTTGATAAATGATCTTGGCATTCACTTTAAATGTCAATAAATAAAATTTGCTAATTTTGTTTGAAATGCCGAACTCAAAAGGATAATCTCGAAATTGATTCAAAATAAGAACACCTGGTTTCACTGAACATTTGCCTGTCTAAGCTAAATGAATAAAGAAAATTTATACTAATGAATACGCTTCATTTGGCCCTGTAATGAATGGACGATATTAAAATTAGAATCTCTTTCTGAGTGCTAATTAAGTCTTAGTATCTGATATTTCAGATAAAAGGCTAATTATGCCGCAGAAAAAAACTATAATTGAATATATTAAATTTATTAATTGCTGTATTAGTTACTAGAAATACATAACCCCATATAGAGAGAATTATGAGTAGGCAGAGGAATCTTGTATATTATCAATTGATTGATCAGTTCTACATTGAGCATAATATTGTGAAACTTGCCTATTTTTTAAGAATAAATAACAGATGTAAATATTTGTTGAGTGCAAAACTAATTCATTATGTTTCGCACATATAAGGAATGCCTAAAGAATAATTTATTCTATCATTACACTATTAATATCATTCAATGCACATGTATAATATTCCATGCAATGAAAAAACCATCCATGCTAAGAAAATCTTCGCTATTAAAAGAAAACAACTTTATCGATTCTAGTTGCAGTTATAACTTTTATTAATGAAAATTTGGTGTAGCATCAGCAACTTATATCTTTAGGTCACCGTGTCGGTAATAAATCAGTTGATCCAGTTTTTATAGAAGCGACACTTAAGGCCGACTCACGTCATTCCCGTAAGAATGGGCATTCCACTCGTATACGGATTTGTTAGGGTTGGATCAAAAAGCACTTTGCCGGTTGAGTAGCTCCCGAAGCATTTATTTAGGCTGAAGGGACGAAATTTCGAGTCACGCCTACTTGCAAACGTACCAACACTCAAACGTGATCCTTTTATCTAACTATATCCAGCCACTACTTACCCTAATGACGTATTTTTGGACGAACATATGTGGCATACTCCCACCGATTCATATATATATAATTGGATTTCAAGTATTTGGAGTTGTATATATAATACATATGTAATGATAGTCTATAGGTAATTGGAGTTCTATAAAATGCATGACAAAATATAAGTAAAAAAACCGTATACGCGTTAACACCATGACACTTACGATAAAATAAAACCAGGAAAATGAAATCTTTTCAATGTATTTTGACTAATCCAATATCGACATTTTACTGTATAATGGAAAGACACGACAAAGACCAAGAAATTTGAGATAGATAAAAATACCAGATTCGAGTAGAGAATTTTAACTAGATTTGACCTACTTATTTATCAAAGAACAGAATATTTTGGCAGAGTGCCTATGCAGTCAGTCTTATCAAATACTGGATATCTACCCAAGTCTGTTCCGTATACTGACTGACCTATATTGATCAAGAATAAGCATAATATACCTTCAATAGAACAACCTAAAATCTTATATAATGAAATATAATATTATAAAATAAGTTATAACCTTTTTTTTAAATATTCTCCATTTAGTTTATCACGGTATACATTTTCATGCTGAAGGAACTGGAAATTAGTTAAGTACTCAAATTTAATTTTTGTAATTTGTCACCACAGCTGTAAAGTGAAGTGAAGGAATGTAAACAGATATCTATGGTAAATTAATGTGGGTGAAAAAGTAATTGAGTTAAATTTCGTGCAAGTATTGTTATACTATTATTTAGTGTACTCTTTTTAATATTAGTCAATCTTATAAAACAAAATATTTTTAATCTATACTTAATCTATCAAAAATAAAAAAAGAGTCCATTGTTTGGGTATTCTGCAACTACGTTAAACTTTCTAAACGTATTCCGTAATCAACGAAGCTTTTCTCATACTCGGATAGCCGTTCACATATTTTATCACTAAAGTAATCGTATTAACGATCGGCAATTACGAAAGGTGCGCACGAAAGGGGCTAAAAATCTATTAGTTTATCAGATTACTATCAACTGGTTGGAACTTATTCCATCTGACTCGAATAATTGCTCAAGTTGGAACAAGCCTTCATTCAGTGAATCTAAGTTGGCAAGTTCACTAACTCAATAATCTAAATATAAACAGTCGAATAGGCGTACGAGTAGTTGGATGTAGTGAATGAAATTCGATTTAACTTCAAACTATAGCGGATAAGTCAGAACATAATGCATAATAGATCCCGTGTTTGCTGAAACTTCATGGATCATGCATATAAAGTAATCATTTCCCTAATATAAGCAATTTAGTGGAACAAATATAAATAGCTTAGATTGTTGATTGAAGGGTTTTATTGATTTTTTATTTTCAGAGGATGTGTTTCTTCGAAGAGTTTTTCTTTTAACAGCTTTGAGTACAATTTGGATAACTGGCTGTATTTGGTAATGTCCAGTTTCAACCTGTAAAAAAAATTCTCTTAGTCAACCAATTTTTTAAATTCTTTATTTAACAACTTTTTAGAAATGATAAAAATTACTTTGCCAACCCATAAATTTTCTTTAAACAATAGCAATCTATGAATGCGCATTCTGAAACTTATTCGGGATAAGACGCAAAGCGTTAAGCATTTTTTTCACTGCCATGATATATTATGGCCATCAAAGGTTTCACGAGACTGTCAATATACATCGAGACTAGTGATAGTTATAGGAATAGAATAGATTCCACCGTGTTTTTTTTTCTACTTAAAACTAGCTATATTTTCAAACACACGTCCAACTTTGCTTAACTAAGGTTAGCGTAAAGGGTTTGTTCAACATGACAAAAAATGTAAAGCTATTTATTATCTACCATTTCAGTTACGATAAGGCAAACCAATCAATCCAGCCACTGATATCCCCGTATATTTCCTTAATTAACCAACCTTCCCGTAGCGTTGAACATTTGCGGTACGAAGCACAAGTCCGCCATAGTTAGTTGGTCCCCGATACAGTATTCGCCGGAATATTTCGTGAGAATTTGCTGCAAAGTTTGCATGCCGCGTTCGGTCCAGTGTTGACCAAATTTCACGTATTCCTGCTCAGTTGGGAAGTTGGGTTTCAAACCGATGTTTTGCAGGGGCTGGATGCCTGACACTATCACCTGGAAGATAACGAAGAACAGCATTGGTAATCGATTAAAAAAATAACTTTTTTTCTTTCTTGTTATAAGAGCATATGTAATTCAACACAATGTTAAGATTTAGGTGCGTGAAAAAATTATTAAAAACTTCAATCGATGAATAAGAAAGATATTTACCGCTATATGATTATGTAACTAGACTAGTTTTGTATTTGAGATAGATACTGATACTTTTTATACTTATATTATGCATTATTAAGCTTATAAACTCTATTTTACTATACTACGGTCATATTGCAAAAAACAACTTATTAATGTCTACAACCTAAAGACAACGAATACTCCTTCCCTACACCTAATAACAGCGATAGCTCTCCACTTATCACGTAAGATCTACCCTCAAATGAAATAAGGTTGTTTGTTTATTCAGGACGTTATTACGAGTGTGAGTAAGCACGCGAGTTTTTCTAGATTACCTATTAGTGTTTCAGTGACACAGAAAATTACATACATATTTCCTTTAGGGGTGGATAAGACCTGGAACACATATTACCTTCTCGGTTACTTTTAGTATTACTATTAGGTTGGTGGTATTAACATGAGTTAGAGGTAACAGGCCAATCGCCTAACAAATTAAATATATTCTTAGTTCCTTACCCGTCCTGAACGGTTTGCTAACAGAAAGACAGTTAGTTCATATTCTATTAACATGCCATTATGTGGGAACTTTTTTTTGTTATTTAATGGATCTTTAAGTACAGTTTATTCTCTAAACAGTTGCTCTTGGTTCATTTGGTTTAAGTGCACACTAACACAAAGAACCTTTAAGTACCAAACCTAATCTACTAAAAAAGGAGTTCGTTTCTGTTAAACCTAGTTACAATCGAACATCTGGGTTCAGACTGCTTGCGTTGCTTCGAATCGCGGAAAAGAAAATGAATTCACGGATTCCAATTTCAAAACTCAAATAAGATTCATACATTGTCCTATCATTGAACTGATCACACCTGATGCGTGATATACTCGTATATGTTGAGATATGCTAAAGAACATAATAATATACTTATATGTATATATACAATCAATGGAATCTGTTGGGCGATAGGCTAGCAACTTGTCACTAATGATCCATATAACATTACAGCCCAATATTCATGCTAAAAATTATCCTTGGCGATATTATCGTCTCCAAGGTTCTGTCCACCTCGAAAGGGATTAGAGAACGTGAATTTATGTAGAAGGTATGTTTGTAAAGTATATAAATAACATGACGTTCATTAATCCTCTTCGTGGTTGATATCAATTTGGATATAAGATGCCTACTCAGTCAGGTATAGGATATTGGTAACAATTTGCCAGCCAATCGCCCAATAGATTCTATTTACTATTGACCCTTAGTAACTTTCATCGAGATGCTATGATAAAAGGCAGCTGGTAAGTATAATAGTTCTGTCCCATTCTAGCACAGAACATTTAGATATAGTGAAGAAATTATCGTGATATCTTAACGGAATCTATATAGCGTCGTTGAGTACCCAATAACACCCTTAGGGTTGACCACTTAGGACATATTGGATAAATTTACTCGGGGCTTTATGCTCTTTAGAGAATTGTCTTATTGAATATGTATATATGTATGTGGGTTATTGAGTTGAGTTCCGATGAGGACAAACGACGTTAGGAGATTTTCTTATCATAATATGTCTCATGCAGTTGTCATCTGTTTAGATATCATTTAGTGTATGTTTATGGTGATGGACATATGTATATACATTTACGTGCTTTAATCCCTTTTGGGATGGATAACCTGCGGAGACAGGGCAATATCTCCAAACTAGCTTTTTAGAATATTGGGGTTGTGATGCTATATGAAACATTGGTGACAGGTTGCTAGCCTATCGTTTAATAAATCACTTTGACCCCTAGTCCCTTAGTCGCTGCTTCACCGCTTCGCGGTATGTCGTAGGAAGCGACTGTGGCAACTTTAGCCATTATTTTTACGTTCCAGACTACTACAAGACTCACAACTTATCACATTAAGAGTAAATCGTAGGCTTTGAGAAGCCAAATATCTACGTAGTACTCAAGCGTCTGGCTACTCCGAAAGAGTTAACGACTCTGAAACATTATTATGTTACGGTAGTAATCTATCCCTATAAATTTACCTATCTAGCTGCTATTCTTCGTAGGAGAAGACAAAGGGAATAGGGGTATTGCAATCTATTGAGCGATGGGCTAGCAACCTGTCACTAAGTTTCATCCAACATAACAACCCCAATATGCATACATACGCTTCACGATTTGTGTATACACACTTCGTTTTTTTATTGTGGCGGGGTAGTCAGACGCTCGAGTTCCCAATAATCATGCAAAAAATTAACGTTAGATTATCTCCAAGGTTCTGTCCACCCCAAAAGAGATTAAAGGAGGAACGTATATGTGAATTTACCTCTACTACTTCTCTCACGCGTGCTCTCTCCAAAGGTGTAGAAGGCAAGAGTGGTTGTTGTGGATGCGTCTCTTCAATGTACTGAAGGATTGCCATAGACTCTATTATGGTGTGTCCATCTGAAAGTAACTTAATTTATAAAACAGGCAAGATTATATTATTTAAAAAGATTAAAAGAGTAAATTACTTTTATCAACAGTGTGTAGATCTCTTTTAAGATTACATTTTGTAACCTGAATACATTATATAACGACACATGAAGTTTACGATAAATACTAGTCTAAAGAGTTATCGTATTTTAAACTTGCATTCAAAAGTAATTATTTACATATTACACATTGAACATGTTTGCCTTTACTTAATCAATCTTTTTGAATGAATCCTGTATTTCTGGCCATATCGATACCGCCCAAAAACGCATAAAAACCTCAACCTCATTAAAATATTCACGAAACGTGACCTTTATATGCCCATAAAGAGTAAACGTACATTTGATTTCAATCAAGATTCAGATTTATTATTCGGGTTTCAGCGGGGATTCATTAATAAAAAGCGGTTTACAGCCAGCGACATCTATTTTTAATTTATGGACAAACCGGAACCAAATGCTATGGTGAAGTTTCATAAGATATTCTCTCATGAATGCATTATTGAACCTCAAAGCCTTTTGATTGATGGTTTTAATAATATAATCGATATGATCGAACACATGGAAGATATGACACGTGACAAATACTACTACGCATATGACTACGTATTCACCCACTTTACTACGTTTTAACTTTGCCCCGTGCTAGACTAGGACGTAAATTGAATGCTAAGTAGCTACATATCATCTACATATTTAGTATTAGTATCACCATCATTATGGAATTACAATGGAATATTGACGACAAGTTTCTAACCTATTTAACTATAGAATCCATTAATCCCTAGTAGAAGATAAAATCTTAAGCATTAACTACTTATTTATATCCCATGTTAGCAACAAAATATAATCCTACCTAATCAACTAATGTTTATTTGTTAGATTATTGGATTTTCTCTCTCTCTCTCTCTCTAAAGGTATCAAATTATTTGGCTTTTGTCTTTTTAATAAGTATCCAGTCATCATCTTCTGCCATAGTAGCAACACAGATCTGAAAAACTGTTTAGTGGCTAGAGCTGAAATTGAAAACTGTAGTCAGGTGCCTTCATTTGCTCAATGGGTCGTCGCTGAGTTGACGTTTTGTCATTTGCGAATTAAGCGTGATTCTGTGCAAGTCGTTGAAGTTACGCTTTAACTGTTTTTCAATATGTCTGTTATTGAGAAAATAAAATATATTCAGTAATATTAAATCATTTTACTCTAGTTATATACATTATCATAAGATAGTCCAAGAGAAAACTTTTTATATTACACAACACTCTCTCGATGTTCAAAAAGAAAGTGATTGCCACACTTAAGCATTAGCGTGAGTGAGGACTTTACATACTTTTGCTTTTGTTTTATGTTAGTATTCTTACAGAATTACTATTATTGTAATTTAATTGTCAAATGTTCTTTTCATCTAACGCATGCAGTGGTGACATATAATTAAGGCTGCACTTACCTGTATATATTTAAAACATGTTTTTTGTACCTTCTTGGTACTTGGTCTTCTAAAGGAATATAAATAAATAAATATTATTTTTAATGTGACGTACATTGATTTTTATGATTTAATGATTATTACTTGTGCTTATGTGGGTAACCTATTTTATTGTTCGACCGACCCACTTAAGAAAGTACATAATACAAAAGTTGGTTACACACTAGCACACGCCATTGAGTACAAACGAAGGTATATTATATAAATTTTATATAAATTTACTTCAAGTAGAAAAGATAAATAATATTCATGAACCGAGCACCTATTATTTTCTAACATATTTTATGATAACATACCTCTATTGTCGACCGTATATAAAATCGATCTTATAAATATAACTTCAAAACTTTAGCAAGAATAAGACGGCGTATTTTGCGCACAATATGCACTCACAATGAACCTTCAGCTGGGATTAAGGGCCCTCAGACCCCGCTTTCTTTCTGACAGACACTTTTCTAGCCAAAATTAAACCGGGCAAAGGCATTCATTCCTCTGCACATAATGGATTTGATTTGTTTTTGAATCGTAAGCTTTCTAAGACAATCTCTGCGTTTACATAAGAAAATCGATAGATGAATCAAAATGCTACTAAGATTTTCCAAGAGTTCGTTTGAGGTGAAATCTACGAGTATTTGATGATCTGATATTTTACTTAGGCTAAAACGAATAATGTTCAAAATCAGGATAGCAAAATATATTAAATTTTATAAATATTCAATCTAATACTATACTTTAATGTGCGCCCAAACTAACTTAAACGCTATTGACTACGTTTATATGTGTATTTAATAATTTTCCTTTTAGCTTGGTTGTGTTAACACAATTATCGTGACATTATCGAATAGTCTCGCTTAGTAAACACTCATCAGGTTCACATACCAGCATGTCATATAATCGTTCGGCCACTAAATCGATGCCATGGTGACCTATTTCCTTAATAGCATTCGGATCATTTATGTGCATACGAATGCTTATGAAGCTACGATACAGTTTCTTTTATTATGATTTTTGAATTGCAATTGAAACAAATTTTATTTATTCAAATAATTACATGTGATTGGTGATGGTTTTTAAACGGGAAGGCAGAAACTCAGCCCTATAGGGATTATTTCACTATGATTTTTTGATGGATTTCGCATAATGTGCCCACGTCATTGCTAAATAATAATCTTAAAAACCTCCGACAGATTGTAGTTATGTTTGACTGTTATTTGACGTGCTAAATAATGGTTGGCTAATTTTATTAAGTTCAGGCACATGTGGCGTCGGAAATCAAAAGTTATATCTATGGTAACTATTCATGAGTATACCGATTGCATACACAAATTTTCGGATACTATGGATGATTGATTACGGACACTCGAGGTATATACCTACAGATATATCCGTGCAATTCACATGTCGTCACATCCCGCAGATGACTTCCAAATCCACTATTGACATTTGCGTCATTTTCACCACCCATCCGTCCTGTTTTGAGAGTCAACAAGCCAAGAGCCATTTTCGTTTTGAGTGTTTCTGACTTATCCTACTTTATTAAGTTTCGGTAAAGATGTACTTCGCCTTTAAAAAGGTTTTAGGGTAAATATATAAGCACATGTTTATACAGAAAGAAAATAAGGTAGATATTAATAGCACATTCATTTACTTTTGAAAACGGTGTAGCTCAGTTGTCTGGTTAAAAGAAACTGAATTTTCCAGGAGGTTGTCATTTGTAATCTACTACCGAAAGATTGTGAAATATAGAACATTTATGCTGACATTGTTAGGGAATCTACCTATAACTCGGTTGAGGATTGAAATAAGTGAAAAAAAAAACGTGTAGCACTGAAGGTCACGTTGACTGTGAAAAGTGGTTTCAGTGGAGTGACGGACTATTTACTATGAAATTGACACTCCAATCTTTGATCACTATGTTCACTAACGGTGGTGATATATAATGACCACGTGGTATTACTTAAAGATATAAATAGACTTTTCTATTAATAGTTTAAATCTTAAGCGGTTAAAGTAATTGGATGAGAATCAATAATGAAGACGTCTACATCGTGGTGGCGATTAATTTCGTGCAGACCGAAAAGGTTTCATATTTTGCCTACAAAAGAGTAACTTTGACAAATTAGAGTTTAGCATTACTTCCTTTGACCCGGATTTTATAAAGTGTAGGCGTTACAATCGACAATTAAGAGGGAAAAGATCTAAATACATTGTAATTGTGCTCACTGGCTCCCGTGAATCTCATTAATTTAAATGGCTTCAGGAACAATTAAAAGCTAAATTCATTCTTTCATTTAGGGGCAATTGTGCTTATAAATTAATTATATAACTGCAAATCAGGGCCTCAAATATAATTTGTACGTTATAATTAATATAATTATAGCACCTCTATATTGCAATTTTGTTTTATTAAAAGGTAATTTATTTAGATATTATATAAATATTTTTCAACTTTTAGTTTCGGATTTGGTTTATTAAGCACATACCGTTACAAGAGGAAAAATAGAGTAAATTACAAATCATTTTAATTTAAATTGATTGAATTTTTATAATAAGCCTCAAATATCTTTTCATCCCCACTTTATTATTTTTCGTTACCTTCGAAGATAACAGATTCAATATGTGCCTTCATATATATAAGCTTACGTATTTATCTCAATCCTAATATCCGTAAACAGCTTCTCAATAAACGCCCGGCAATCTGTAGCATAAATTGCTAGGAGAAGGAACAGCAAATAAGATCGGTGTTAATTTAATCGATCTGCCAAATTGGATTTTCACTTGGATAACGTTATTTGAGCTCTGACCCCTATTATGACGTGCCGGAAACTTGGTAGAAGGGTTAGTTGGGCTACTTTTACTTGAGAGGAATTTGTTTTGTCTTCCGGCGTAGAACAAATATACTTGCTTAAGTTATGTCAAGATATCTTTGTTGTCATGGCAACGATTGTGAAGATAATAACAGTTTTTTGCTTAATGGTGTTTCAGTCGTCTATGGTGTGTCAACAAAGTCAACAGTTCAGTGATAGTTGAAAATACAAATAATTATTTTCGGCTGAATATTTAGTTAGTTGTGATGCCAAATTGGCTAAATATGTTTGCTTTGGGATTATATTTGGATCCTCAACTGGAACGAACCTAAGAACAAGGAAGAGAAGAATTGGCGCTACGATTTCGTTTTTCTTCGGTTGTAGCGGTTGGCGGCGTTGGTGTAACCATGGCGATGGAATAACAAGAAGTTCAAACGCCGTGGCATTAGTGTTTGTACTTCAGCCAACATAACGTTAGTGGTGAATGGCTTAGTAAAGAATAAATAAAATAGTATAAATAAAATAAAAAAAACGGTGTTTCAAAATTAGTGAAGAATAAATATAAAAAAAACGTTATTTGAAATCTTTTAAAGTACAATTATAATCCAGGCTGGAATGCAATAAGGTTTATACAATTTAAAGTAAATGAATGTTTTTAAGTGACACAAAAGTATGGATATTTTAAAATTCACTAAGCTATATTTGGAATATGAATACTCACGCAATTTCTGATCGCGATGCCCTTAATGGTCCCTGTAGGTATGCGATAAGAAAATATTTCATTGAAAATGGCTCCAATACTCGGCTTGAATTAAGGTCCCTGGGGATTTTCTTGTGCGTGGGGTACCAGTTTTGACATTTTGAAAAAACGGACTTCGGATTCCAATTTTCGGATAAGGTTAAGGTCAAGTAGGCCACGAATAAAATTAATTAAACTGACAATTGCTGTCGAGTGCGGAAGTAGTAGGGAGTGAATCTTAAATCACCTTAATTTAAATGCAATTATAATCATAATTAGAAACTAATAAATTATAAGGTATTATTGTATACCAGAGTCACTTATGTACGTATGACCTTTGATATTTATGCTACTATTTATAAAGAAATTAGAGAATATATATTAGCATTTATTTCACTTACATTTTATAATCCTTACAGGTTTGCACCCAATAGAATAATAAAACTAATTATATAATAATAAAGTTAATCAATTGATTAAAATAAAAAAATACAACAACAATTAGACATTAAAATATATAGATAGGTATAGACATGGGTATAGCTATGGGTTAAATATATAAACCTTTCAAAAAAGGGAGTGTGTATACACAAGTCGTGAAGCGTAGGTATATATTGACACGCATACATTACGCGTTGCGATTATAAATTCCCAAACAAAAGCATGTTTTACAACACCCCTTTGCCATAATTATAAACAAAGGCCCATTAATTACAAAAGGACACCGGTACGTAATAAGATATCGGTTTCCTATTATAAAATATCATTTTAGAATTCGAGGCTTCGCTTCCCTTCGTTTCCCTATAATCGCTCTTTCGTACCATCCAATTTCCTGGTTCGATCCCACTGTACGACTTCGATTCGATATCATCAATCAAAGCGTTTCAGTCCGACAGCTTTATTATGAGATTTGTATTCGTGACATTTTGAATGTTCATTAGCCTGCTCGTCATTGCAGAGTCTGGATTTTTTTTAGCTAATGGAGCAATTATGAGGGCAACAAATATGTAAGTATATATTGACTAACTTGATAGACCTTTTACTATAGACTGTTAATAATTTAATTATTACGTTAAATATTATAGGTGTATCATTTGGTGAGAAACTACATAATTCGATTTTTTTTTCGGTATGGCCGGTTCTGTTCAGCATTTGATGCAGAGATCTATGTCACCCACAACGCTGGTATTCTGTCGGTACTTAACGAGTGCACACACACGAACCAAATATAAAGAGGACCCGGCGAAGGAGCAGTCCCTGTTACGCGGTGCGGAGTCCTAATGGCGTGTTTTAATTGGTGCGGATTCTAAGAATGTGTAGTAGAAAGAATATACCTGAATTGATTGGCCGATGCCGTGTTTTAATTGGTTGTAATATCTCCCCTCCATCTCGCGTACCTCGTTTCATCCCGCGTAATGCCACGCTACTTTCCATACAAATATTGAGTAAAGCACACTCCTCTTATTAGTTACTCCATGGTGCACACAGCACTATAAAATGGGACAAAATTATGATTTATACTTACGAATTACTAGGGCCGGAATCTTCTGAGTTGGATTGACGGCTTTGTATTCATCACTCAAATTCTTCTTGGTTAAAAGATCAATTGGTTTTTCTTGAAATGGTATCCCCTTATGTTTGAGTGCTGCTCTAACTCTCCATGAACAGGATGAAGCCCAAAATCCATACAAAGTTATGGGTGAAGACGGCTATAGGTTACGAGAACAAATGGTTAAACAACAAGAGAAAAATAACAGTAATGTGACCTAATAAAATAAATAAAACATGATAGAATGAAGGATAAATTGTATAATATTGAAGAGGTAACTCTGTTTTTTCTTTCCGTTATTTATATGTATTATTCCAAGATTGTTTACTCACAGTGAATGAGAAAACAATAAACCGGCTCGTGATATTACCCCTTCCTTTTTTTCTTAAGGGTCGGCCTATACATTAGTACGTTTTTAGAACATTGCCCGTATTCAAACAATAAGTTTACTTAAAGATAGTAAATATTTGTTTATCTAACAACATCAATTGGAGAAGGATCAGTAAAAATAGACTTACCATTGTTGTTTGTAAAAACTGGTCAAATATGTTTAATCTGATGTATTAAGTATGTAGTTGCTATTACAGTAGGATTAAAATAAACTTTAATTCACATAGACTATGAATGAAAAACAAGTGATATAATAATAAACAACAACTTGTTATGAACAAGGTTATCAGCGTTCGAGTGTTTAGCTTTCTGACAGGCACACATTACAAAACATGTTATCTCTACTACACATGTCAAATGTTATGTAGTAACCAAAGTTTCTGACAGATGGCACTGATCTTAAATAAAGTACTTGAATTGTGATGGTTCTTCGATCTAAGTTAATTAATAAGCATTCTTTAGTTTTCTTAAATAGGATTACTGACAAATGCGTTTGTAAGATTATCGATTTTCGTACCTTATATCTCTTTTGATTTTCCTAAATTTTTTTTTATATATTAAAAGATGACTTCGTGATACCATTAATTGTAATTGTGTTAAGATTTTATTGGGAATTTCATTAAGACAACGCTATATACAGCTCATATATGATATATTTATTTACATAAATATAGTATTAGTATTATCAAAAAATACTTGATGTGGAACTTTAACCACTTATCGAACTAAGTTAATAAGTTATTACAACACGAAAGAAACTTATAAGTTAGTCTATTGTGCTACGGGGCATTTATGAGAATGTTGTGCTGATATCACTTCTCCTAATCCGGAAATGTTAACTTAACCCAAAGGTGACTAATGGATCGTCTAATGATAATAAATTTTACATTTTATACTATAATAGAATCATCGAAAATGATATGGAACGACAACAATAACTTATCAAAGGGCAATATATCTATATGTATGCAAGGTAATACTCATGGCGGTTTTATTTGAAGTATTTTATAACAAAACAGAAAGCGGTTTGAATCCATCCACAAAATCTACGTTCATTCTTCACAGATAATGAAGACTACATTAATATTCCAATAATACCTAAGAAGGTATACTAACGCTCTAATATCATTACAAAGTTACAAATTATTCCTACAGTTTGTATAGTTTTGCTTAGCGCAAATAATTTATTTCGAAACTATTTGAAGACCAAGAAGCAAAGTCTACTAATTTTAAATCTACCGCTTTTACATACTCGTAGCATATATGTAGCAATAAATGGTTAAGAGTTTAGCCCCACCGTAAGGGTGAACCAGGGGGGCGTAGATACAGGGCTCTGGTCTCCGCAGTAAGGGTCTCATCAGTGTCCACGGGGTAAGGTAGTCCATAGAATGCATGTAAGTGTCTTCTATGCAGAAGTTGGCGTGCTCGCTCGTTGGAGAGACCGTGAATCCTGCTGAACATGGATATCGCCCGTTTCTTGTTTGGATTTTTGTCAATCAGTATTTGTTCGTCTGTAAGAAAAAAATTGAATTAGGATCATAAGTTTTCGTTATCTCCTATTCTTTGTGTTTTGGAGACAATTTATTACTTTTATTTTGAAAACATACTTTAAATGCTCTCTTGCTAGCTTTCTGTTTGTGTTAATAGAGTACAAAACTATATACATACACGTCTTGTCAGTTAAACAAAGAATATTTCCCCTACACTTAAAGAATAACTTTTCTCCAATATAATATACTTCAACCTTACCTTGAATGTCATTTGCGTCTGACAATGGTGCCGTAGTCTTCACATCATCATCGCTATTGCCGAAAGTCTCATACGTGTCCTTTTTCAACAAAGTCCCCTTTCGTGTATTATATTTAATTTGAGCTTTGTGTAAAACAAGGAACAAACTGGGAGTGTTCACAGGTATGAGCAGTTCATTGGCATCGTTACCTGTTATCAGATATTCGTTGGATACGTATTTCATGTTATCGTTCGGACTGCGCTCAAAGTAGTCTATGTTGATAGGTTTGAATCTTTCATAGTTTTGCAGCCGATCTATTTGTCTCGGGTAGTTATGCCACAGGTCCTTTGGTTCACCTCCACCGTCATAGGAATAGTCTGAGTTTACGGTGAAGTCAGCTACAGGCTCATTGCTTTCATCGACTCTGTATTGTTTTGCCAGATTGTTTAGGGGTTGCTTGGGTGACTCTTGATTTCTTACTTTGCTAGTGTAAAATTTATAAAATATATTTCTATCGTTACTAAAAGTATTGTCATCGGTACTTGTATCTAATCTAGTAGGGTTGTCGATATTATCGTGTTGTGTTACGATATTACTAGATGACAGAGCGACGAGGGATAGCAGAAGAGCACAGAAGAAATAATGCCGCATCTGAAACAAAGCAAAGATGATATTTAATTTCTCGTGGCAGAATATGTATTCATATGTTTCTTCAAAGTAAAAAGATAAAATTCGTGAATATTTATGACGATAACGATTTCATTCTTATAATAAGTAATCTAAATTATAAACGTTTTATGATCGTCATTCTTATTAGATACTTGAGGTACAGATATAAGAATACTATAATAGTAGTTGAATTTATGTGATGTAAAATACAGTAAAAATGTTGTATGGTTGCATCGAATCAACTTTTTACCAAATAGTCATAACTTCAGTGAAGGCATCGTGTCGTGAATCTGATGGCCAATTCCGAGTAAATATCCATTTCTCAGGAAAGACTCGAACAGGTTCGTCAACTTATAAACACGTGTATAATCTTAAAAAAGTAAGGAGAGGTTATTACCTCCTTTCGCACAAAGTAAATTCATCACCCAATCAATTTCAGAATAGATGGGTACATTTATTTATAACCTCCACTAAGAGGATTAATTTCACGTTGATTGACATCCTGTGTCAAATAATAATATTCAATTTACACACAACATCTCTAATCATGACATATTTCGCTAATACGTGAGCTAATAGCTAATTTGTTTGCAAAATGAGGTGTGCTATTTACGTTTCCCCATTTCCTCTATTGACTCTAGGGCGCTTTCAATTAATTTTATAAATCGTACATAATAACTATTAGAATATTGTGCTTCTCTCTTAAAATTAAACTGAAAGAATTAACACCTACTTAAAAAGTTTCTGTTTATTTAGGATATTGCTATTCAATTAATGATTTGCTCTAACATTTGTTGTTAAAAGGGATATCTCCGTTACTAATTATTTCTTATGCAAGTCTGAAGTAGTCATAAATTGATCTTACTATTAAAGTAGTAATGAGATGAAGACTAATGTCTATACATTTATAAGACTGTTACGTTAATTCTCCTATTCAAAGTTGCCTGCCGAGACAGTATTCTAAATATCGCAGTTCTTCGTAATACGAGTAAATAAATGATAAGCTTCTTACGCCATATTTGGGTCTTTTACGAACATATTAGCGACGGCATTCAATAAAAAAATATTTATATTTAGATAATTGTAGGATTCTGATTTGGTACAATTATCTGCGGTAACAATATCAGACAAGAAGCGTGTACTATATGTATATTGTATCATCGATTCAGTGGATTTGTTTAATGACGCCATTGAAGTGAAAGATGAAGCGGGATTTGCATGAGCGTCATTAGATATATGCACATCAAGTATAAAGCCAGAAATGTACAGATAAAGCGAAAATGGTATGTCAAGATTGAGAAAAATGCCGACCTTATAAATATTTCTGTCTAACCTTTATAAAGCTGTAAGTTATATCAAGAATAATATTATAAATTCTAAGCAACGGTATTTTAGCCTTTTATTTACTTTCGTAATATACTCTGAGAGCTTACTAATAACATTTATAACAATTTCATATTGTTAGAATCCTATGCAAAGATGTCAACGACCTTGTCGTAGGTATGCAAAAGCATTTAACGTTCATCCATCATACATATCAATGATCAAAGGGTGGAGCTAAATTTATCTTCATGCCACTAAGATTATATGGTTCAGTGACCACTCTTCGTTCACCCAGGGACAGTTCAGTTCTGTGAACGAACTACTAATTCGATTCAGCTGGTTTGTCGTAGTTAGTAGTTATATATCAACTGACAATCAATCGATAATTCTCGAAATTAAATACAATTAACTTAAAGCGATAAATCAATAACTCTCCATAATCCTGTATTTTTATTTTAGTAATAAACATATAACATTTATTCATGCGAAATCGGTTTTGCTTTAAAATGTTTCAGCAAAAGTTTTGTACACTAGAATTACATGACTTATTAATTCCCTATGGTTCAATTCAGCATATACGATTCATAAATTTCACGAATTCTCCGAAAGAGTATTAAGGTCAGCACAATGGAGTAGGATTGATTGATTCATGTTTTCTTTCACAACATTGAAATGTTCGCATTGATTCAACATGTTAGACGCCATTTCTAAATAAAAAGTGGACGTAGGCGCCACTGATGGCATTTCTCGTAACCCCGAACGCGTGAATTATAGACGAGCCATGTTACGTATCGACATCGATTTTCCGTTGTGTTATGCAGCCTGCAACTTGGACTCATTTAGGTCAAAAGTGGCGTTTTCTGGAACTAAACTGAAAATGTTCAAAACAATTTGGAAAATGAAACCAACTGTCCGTTTTACCTCGAAGTCTTAGTTTATTTTAGCAGTTTCTATGTTAAATTTATTTGTATTCTATAGTGTAAAACCATGTCTGTAACCTTTATTTAATAAAATGCATGAATAGCCATAGCCGCGACGTTAAGCTAAACTGGATTAGTTCACTATTTAGATTCGTAGTATCAAGAGTTCGTCGAAACGTATATTGTCGTTTATAAATACATGAGTGAGAGAATGTTATAATATAATGTTAGCTAGTATTATTATATATTGTAAATCCATATGATATTTACAGTTTGAAAATACAAACATAAAATGGCACGCGATTGAGCCCCATTTTCCTACACATCACTTTTCAGTTCACTCGAACGAGCATTAATCCCTACATAGGATGAGGCATCTTAGCACGACGGAAGCCTACCACACTGCTTATCACTTGTCGGAATTGTTAGGAACACGTGTTTTCTTTGGATACATAACTACGTTTTAAATAAAGATTTTACCTTTTTGGCCCAAAAATCAAGGATTTCTCAGAATTAATTTCGTATATTATATGTATTTATTTTTTTCGCAATATCACTCAATGTGACTAATAGTTACAATACTATATTATATTAAGATTCTGGATTCACGAATGAATACACGTGGGTGGAATATTTGAGATAAATCAAACAAAACAACAAATGATGGAGAGGGTTATGAACTTTGTCAACGCATTCATAATCAAACATCTAATTTGAATAAATCGTGTAGAATGAGATAAGTTAGTGTTTATTAATACGATTAACCCTTGAGAAGGGATTAATGAAGCCAGGCGTCTCGGCTGCAAATGAGTTTTCGATTTGTGTGAGTTTCCATTAATTAAACGGTTAAGGACCGTGACACAAGGTTTCCTTGTTACGTTTTATGGTATAAACTTGTGGCAAGATATTGTGTGCTAAATCATTGACATTCATAAACTAAATTCACTGAGTAATTTAAGTTTAGTATAGAACTACGCTACAACATTTGTGTAGTATTTATTATTACCTTGAAAAATATGTATTTTAAATTTATCCTATTACAGGAGTTAACAAATAACTAAAAGATTAGATGTTTCTTGAAGGAACAACATTAAAATAATAAAGCTTACAAACTAAAACCTACTTAGATCTACAAATTATACGAACTTAATAGAAAATATATATAAGATCTAGGAAACTTATTAATTTATATAATCGTAATAGTCAAATTTATACATGTTATTCGATGGCTAAATCTATACAAATGTAAATTGTTTGAGTAATTACTTGATTTATTCCAGAACCGATCTAAACAATTAGATTATTTATTCGGGCTAAAGTGGTTTAGACGTTTTGATTCAATACAAAGGCCTCTGGTTTCTGAAAATGAATGGCTTTTTCCATCGTTCCTATTAGGTCCGAGTAAACTACATCTCGGGCGGGTCCTTTTCAACTTGCAAATGAATTAATAAAGTTTAGGCCTTCCATCGAGACGGGCTAATTGGCTCTCCGAAGTGTTGCATTAGGCAGCAGGACAATGGACTAAATAGCTCCGCTCATTAATATCGAACGTGTGGACCAAATCATACATAACTGTCGAGAATTGTTGTTAATAAAATAGCATGTATATAGCAGACAGTTATGGGATCAACGCAGTGAAAAATATAGTTTAGTTTATCCAATAGGATTTAAGGTATGACTGAACAAATATCGATTTTATATTTTCAAACCATCACTATATTGAATATATTTTATCCCAACATGAGACACAGTCATCCTGTTATAATACGAATAGTTATAAAATAGTATTTTACGATATTTTTCACATGATAATACATATACGACATGATATTTTACTACAGTAATTATTTTTATAATCGAATGATATCAACACACCACACCGCACTGACCGTTAAAAGCTAAGAGTTTTCATTGCTCGTAAAGTGTTTATCATCTCAAAACGAAATTAAGAAGCATGGCTAAGCATCTGTTATTCTAAGACCGTACTTTCTTCAATCAACTTCTTGTTATCATGCTGTCATCTTTTTAATAACATTCATTGTTTAGAGAAGGGTCGGGCGTCAATATCAATATTTGAGCTAATTTTTTCAGCGTTTAGTAACTCTGGCAGCTTTCACTTTTCATCTATACTCAATTTGTTTCCTATTTTTCGATGGATCGATGAAAACTATAAATAGATACTATAATTGAATTATTGTATTTATAAATAATCTTAAAACTCTCACCTTATTTACCTGGTTTGTAGTAAGATCCGTAATTCAATTGAATCATTCTAAGCAATGTTGCTCGAAACATTTCGCATTACTCACAGTTAAGTACACAAGCAGAATTAACGTTGCTCTAAGTAATCGCGCTAAAATTGTTTGTTTAAGTAAACAAATATTAGAGCCATAGTCTCCTTTGAAATGTCGAATAGGGGACTTGTATTTGCCTCTCATGATCAACATCAAAAGAGAATTTTGAAGGTACAGAGATGTGACTCATTAGGCGCAAATGAAATTTGGCTGCCTCTGTTTTTCTTCGAGTGGAAGAAATATGAATACCTATACGATCGCATTTTTTAAGACTCAGTAAATTGTTGACTATATTAAAAAAGTACTAATCTCGTGACAGTCTGGGATGTAAAAATAATGATAACTAGGAGCCGTGTTAATATCGTAACAGACTGTTAAGGGTCAAGGGGAAAATACATTATTTTAGGCAATAGGTTAGTAACGAGTCGTCAATGTTCCACATGTTAATATAACCCCAAAAATCATACTAAAAAGTGGCCTTGGAGATATTATCGTATATGCAAAGATCCGAGATTCATATCCAATGTGATTAAAGGATGTGAATGTACTCGTATTTGAATGTTTATTCAACAAGATATTCGCCATTGTTACTACAAAGGTCTTTGCTCACTTAAAAGCCACTTTTTATTAGATATTCGTGACATGATGTGACAATTGTGAACTTTATCAACGCAACTTTACAAATTATTGATATTCCCTAATTATATAGATAAGCAGGTACATCAAAAACTAAGTCTCTCGAAATATCATGAAGAGAATAAAAGCTGTATTCTATGTATTCCTGAAGATTGGTTAACATCGAACTCATTTAGTATTAACGATAGCAGCGTAGAACACACGCATTGCGATTTTCCGAGAATTGTATAAAAAAAATTACTTTAGTTGCCAACCAATACCAATAAAACAAAATAGAAAAAGAGAATTGAACTTTCTTCATGCGTAGAAACGTTAATTGTTTTATAATAATAATATATAATAATAATATTTACGAAACTATTAACCAATTGAACTAGCCCCTTGGTAAATTCATTGCACACTTGTGTTAAGGGTACTAGTCAACGTATATTTACGAAATATATACATATTATATAAAGATAAATACATAAATAGCATATATAATCAACAACCAGACTGGAAAGCAAATCAAAAGCGTAATTCTTAACTCTGCCTCCATGGGGAATCGAGCCCGTGACTTCAGATTAGCGTTCAGATGCTTAACCAATCGCGCCACAAAGGTTTTATGTACACCTTTAAAATTTAAAATATTACTTTGAATAAGTAGGTCAATAAATATGACGGACTTTTATATTTAATCTATATCGCTGCTTTAAAACTAAACTGAAGAAACTCGAAAAACATTTTATCTCAAAAAGATTAAATAATAAGTACATAAAACATATTAAGTTAATAAAAAGATAAAAAATGTATTTATATTTAATCTTTTTTTTAAATTATGTGCAATTTAATGTCAAAAATATATCAACTATATTATAAAACAACGTTTTTTGCAAAATAGTGTTTTTTGAGTTTCTTCAGTTTAGTTTTAAAGCAGCGATATGTAAATATAAATTTATTTGAATTCGTACTTAGGAAAACAATATTTGTTTAGTCAAACTTTCTTACAAATAACTTAATTACTATCTTACAAATAACTTAATCAGCGGACTCAATAAGTAAGTTTCGCCTCTTACCAACTTTATGAAAGCTTCATGTTATTAATGAAGTGATGATCAGCTAAGTGGTACAGAGTCCAGATAAGGCTTAACTGTTTAGCCTATGGATTAAACGGACTGGCTCTCTCGTTATTGCATTAGTGGAGTTCAACGTTGACAGCTTGTTGATGGGTGAAGGATTAGTTAAGAAAGGGGTGGAACCCTTAGGCCTTAGTATTATTCGCAAATAACATAAAGTAATGAATTTATTATGTTTTGTGTAAGTTTAAGTAAATGTAATAAATGTAAGTATGGTTGTCAAGTTTTGTCATCATTATGTAGTATAAAACAAAGTCGCTTTCTCTGTCTCTATGTCCCTTTGTATGCTTAAATCATTGGAACTACGCAACGGATTTTAATGCGGTTTTTTTTAATAGATAGAGTGATTCAATAGAAAGGTTTATATGTATAATAACATCCAATAAATAGTGAGGTAGGCTATATATTTCATTCCCGTGCGAAGCCGGAGCGAGCGGGTCGGTAGTTATTTATAAAATTATATAACTTTTAAAACGTGTATCTTCAATGATCAAAATTTTATAAGACATGGTTATTATATTATCTGTGACATGGTTATTATGTTTTAATAAAAAGTTTAGTGAAATGTTTAATAAAGACGTTCTGCATATTCATTAGTGTGTCGTAACTGTCATGTCAAATCCTGTATTACCTACAACATAGTATCGAGAAATAGCAACAAAATAAGTCATACGATATGCATGAAACAGTGTAACTCCATACCACAATATGTGACCTTAGAAATCATGGAGTTTCCAAACTACTGTAAAATTTACCGTCAAAATGCAATAGTTTTAGTTCTACAAGCACATAATATATTCACGTATCTGCCCTTTCACCTTAACCATATACCTACATCATTCGTTATTTTGCTACCATGACTCCACAAAACATGTCAAAACTTTTGAAACAAGCTCAGTTCAATCTTAGTCACTGCATTCTTTTCCGGACCTCAGCTGTTTTTCATATCATCGTTCCTAGTTATAATCTTTATTCATTTCAAAGAGTTTCTAGTTGATTTTTCCATAAGTATAACAATAAAAACAAAATTTAAGTTAAATTTTAATTAATATGGTTTATTAATTCTTAATTTCAGAGGCTTAATTTTTTTAATGTATGTATTTGACGTAAAATATTCTCAAAAACTTGATTTTACGAAGACTATCTATTTTCAAATACGTCTTATACATACTATATTACTGTATCATTTCAGATCAAGCTCCAGTCGCTTAGCTTGTAAGATAATAGGTTTCGCTGGCCAGTCGAGTGCATGGCAGATTTGCTGCACAAATGCACATATTGATTAGACATTTGGAGCTTCAAAGTAGAAAGGAGAATGTTAGAAGCTATTCTTTGTCCTCAGCGATTGTCTGCGAGCTGACAATGCAATGTATTTTTACGTATTTGCAACATTATTCACAATGCTCTCTAGAATGTTCGAAGCTTTTAATGTCTGAGTTACTTTTGAAACATCTGTTTTTTTTATAACAACTATCACTGTAGTTTTATTATTATGAACTAAAAGAAAATACAACTAACCGAGAGAAAATGTTTGATTGTTAAATTTATAGTTGATAGTTTTAATGTTAGTTGCGAACTTTGATTTGGCGTTACCTTTATCTTCAGGGCATCAAAGTTTATGAACCATCCTTTTTATAATACGTCTTATTATTGCTGCAATACGGTTCAACAAATTGTATCAAAAAATGCTGTTCTCGTGCAGATAACTACATGAATGAAAGAAGCAATTATTTCTATAAAGGTGGAGTCAAATAGTTAATATCACGGATGTCAGTTCAGAGAAACTTATACTTAATATGTAATACTTATTTTAGTTTTCATAATTGGTGATTAAATTGATGAACTTTGCAGCGTTATAACAACAAAAATATTATCATTAAAATCCACTCTAGCAACAGCAATGTAACTAACAAGTTGGTCGAGTCGAAAAGTCACAAAGTGAAAAAGGTCAGCAGAATCCAGTTTTAATTTATTTTTCAGTCACCAGAGTTTCCATTAAGAGCACGTCCCGCTAAACCACGCATATCTCTGCTGAAATGATTTTACAAAGGTCTGTGCGAAGATATTATGTGCACTGACTGGTGGTAATAAAATTGACTCAATTCCAGTTTTATGGTCGTCAACGAGAGAAGACTGCAGTCGAAAGTTAATTGCAGAATTATTGCCCTGGCTTAGCTTCTTTATCGCGTTCGGAATTGACTGGGTGGTGAGTTTATAGTTTAGATGATCGTTTCAAGTGCTTTCGCTACGTGTTTAAAAAGATATGGTTTTATAGTACAGAAGTGTCGCTTTATAACCAACGGAGGAAGGAATTTTACATGTGTTAAAAAATACAGTAGGCCGCGATATACACGAGTATGAATTATATTAATAGATTTTTAAGTAGGGGTTGCAACAAAATACACTCTATTAACACTTCTACTACAGTTGAAATAGAATAAATGATAGCACAAAAGTACATTCGTGTATTTAAGCGGTCACTAACGCGACTAAAAGCACTTGGGTCAGTGAAGGGTTCTCGAAGATATCGATCAATGGCACTTGACCTAAACGCTTTTATCATAGCCACTTCTACGAAAAAACTTCATACGTGATTAACTAAACCACAATATTCTATATGTATGTTTGAATTATTCCACGTCTTTGATAGAGATAATAATAGGATGGACGGTTTATTCCTATCATGCCTTCGCATTATAGTACATACGTACCGTTTAAGAATAGTCTAAGATTAGAACAATCGAAATGTAAATAATAAAGACAACACTATCAGCGTTCCAGATTTCGTAGAGGTAGAGCCAAAGTTGTTGGTTCATCAGATATCAGCACCCAAAGCAACCGCCTTTGTCAAACTATAAATAAACTAAATCAATCAACACGGTTAAGGAGATCTTCTGACGGTATTTCTCCTTCCTAATAAACCCCTATAAACCTTGATAAAACAGCTAAAATGTAACATCAAACCTTATTTTAGCTACAAATGTATAATTTAAACATTTCTTATAAATGTAATCAATATTGATAGAAATTAAGTGTACAGAAATATTGACGTCCGATTAAGATATTGAAAAATGAATCATCCTTATTTTTATAAAAAATAACAATACTATAATAAATAATGAATTTTCCAATCACAGTTCTTTTGATTACTCAACTAACGGATATGTTTATTTTGGTGATTCATTTTTCGAAACAAATAGCTTTTTGTGGATAGCATGCACATCAATCTTCTTTCCTTGGACAGACGAATAAAGCCGCGTATTTCATTTTGAGACTGTCATAACTCCATACGATCCTTCAGAGTTTATACGAAACATGCCCGAACACTAGGAACAAAATTACTTTTCTGTCAGCGTTAGATGCTATCTGATAGAAACTTAAACATCCAAGCTCCTTTGTAGTTGAAAACGAATATAGTGGTACGAGTATATGCTAAGCGATATCTATAGTACAAATAAAAAAATCAATCAATTGGAAACTAAAAAGAAGTTCAATTAAACGTAGAAATATCATCCTTAACATTTCTCGGAAGTACATTTTAAAAGCTAGACTTTTATGAAGGCTCTAAATTGAAAACTGGATTTACTGAGATATCCCGGTAATGAGGTAGAGAGACTCGCATTTGCACTGATGGAATTTCAGTCGAGCCGTAGCTAAATAAATATGCCAGGCTAGATCGGAGTAGAAACTCTTTTCAAATTATATTGTTTTTGCAGCGACAAATTATATTTAGCAACGTAGGCAAAGCGAAGAGCAATAATCTTTGTAAAGGAAAATTGCACTCATAAGAATATTGTGAACAATCAACAACTACTTTGTTACAACATATTTATAACTTAGGCTAGAACATATAAAATAATATATTATAAAATGGAAAATATAATAATAATGTATGTTATTTTATTGTTAGAAAGAAATAAATAAGTCTAAATATATATTAAACTTTTATTCCTGATTATTCTAATTATGTAGGCTACAAAAATGAATGATTCTGGAAAGTTTTTACATACGAAGGTAAGTCCACTTAAGCTTCCAACTAGTTTAATAGAATGAACTATCATGTAGCTTAAAACGTTATTGTAAAACTTCGCGGGCATGAGAATGTTCGTAAATATGATATTATCAAACGCCATATTCGCAAACGAAATTTAATGTAGAACTAGATGTATTTGATTCTAGTTAAAGTTGTCAATTGAATGTTAGGCTCGTCTTGGCCTTTAGAAGTTGTCTTCGAAGGAGACCCTTAATTAAATAAAGTGGGACATCCATTGTGACCCATGTTCACCACATTTGTTTGTTCTAAGTAACAGCGAGTTGCGAATTAATTGTAGCGTCTTCTAAGTAATGAGGGTTGGACTCAAGTCATTGCCGTGGTGATTAACCTGCCTAAAATGTAAGGCATCAAAAATTACTACATTTAAATACAATAAAACGACTTGGTCTATCTTCTCATGAGATTGTACATATGTCCTCTTAGTAATTTAGGGAAATTAAAGACTACCAATATCTAATGAAAGTTAATAGCAGGAATCGAATGATATAGACAGTTTATCCATCATCATTCACAGATGCTTACAATTTATATCTAAAGAAATAGATGGTTTCCACACGATGTCCCTTTTCAAATTGTAAAAGTGACGAATGCATTCAAAAGAAGAATCTGTGATTAAAGATTTGAATTTCTGTCCGCAACGCTGTTATTTTGATAACCAATTACATTTAGCAATCTAACTAAGCGAATAATCTGAATAATCCACCTTAATTTGAGGTGGGTACATAATCCGATTAGATTGATATCTTATGCGAGATCATAGAGAACTTGGCAAACCTTTGAAGTTGAAAGATAGATGTCAATTAACCAAATTCTAGATAAGGTCTACAACTCCTTTCAAAGAATGACCCTCACTAATGGGTTGGCTTCAAGAAACTTATGAGTGGTTCGAGTAATTTGTGCGTGTGTCTCTTTTGCTGCTAAGGTGTAGATGCTAATAGGATTTTAATTGTAGATAGTACACCACCACACCATATATAGTTGGTACTATCAAGTTTTACGATAATAAATCAAAATAGGCACTGAACATATCATTTTTCAGTGTATTCTCAAATTATTTAAAGGTTTTTCATCTCAAATAAACTCGCAGCTAGAGATACGTATTAAGATTACAGACAGGTGTATTGACCCATACAGCGTATGCTATTGAATACTAAGGCGATTACATAATATAACTGACTTTCATTTACCGTATCTTACTTTATAACGTTGAATACCGTCGACAAGGCTTACCTTACTAATAGCTTGTTTAATTTATTCAGCAAAGGATGCTCGTTAGCGATATTTCCAATAGCCGCGGCCATCCATCAATGTTGGAATGGCTTCGGGTTCAATGGTGAAGCGCCGTGGAATGCCAACTCCGCAATTAGCATAATGACCTCCATTACTAATTGTTCTAAACCCTAATTTCATTTAGTGCCTTGAATAATTTTACAACCTGTCTATGGTAGACTTGCTCTAAACATTTTCCTGCTTCTAACTTTGGCATTTTTGTGGGGTTTAAGGAGAATCTCTAATTAATTTTGGATCGAAATGTTTTGGGGTTAGTCTAATTAATGAATGAAGTTTAGAAAATATCGGTCTGTTATATTGATGGGAGCATTTATAAAGATTCGTAGTCTTATGAATTCAATTTTTAACTTATTTAATTTTAAGATAAAATGATAATTAATATAATTAGACAATTTAAGCAAATGACACTGAGATGAACAATACTCTTTTTAATTGATAAAGATCTTTAATTCATTTCATGCAGTGAAATAAGTTACGAGCCTATAATTCTATACTTAAATCTAGAATACATTTAACCAAATATTGATTGCAACCCCTATAGCGCGAATGGTTTACCACATAAACCATTTTTAGTACAGTTCCTACAGTTTAATGTTCTTTTCATCCATCGCTGACCGAGACTTGCCATTTTCAATTATACATTATATTCATCTCTCTTAGACTTTAGGCTCTTAGAAAATTCACGACCATTAACCATTTAGAGGTTCGAATGTCCATCATCGCAATTACGGAGGTAGTAATTCTATGACCACCTCGAACCGACGTGTTCGAACCCGATAGTCAGTACTTAATGTAAGGTTGCATTACCTGATCGGGGAACAGATAGGTTCATATATTTTTATAATCGAAAATGCACATCAGAAATCTTTATCTTCACAAAATCAGAAATCTTTATTTCTGTAGCTGAATTACGATATTAAGCTTTAAATCTCCTTCATAGAACTATGCTTCATTCTTAAATGTTCCTTACTCTATGTTTCTAAACAGCATTAATTGCTTTTTCTTCATCTATGTATTTATTTCCTGTAGATCAATAATTCAGACGGTTTGTTAGCATTGTAATAAGTTTATTGTAAGCATTCCCTTTCGTAATTAGCCACATCTACCTATAGTGAAAAGGTGAAACGCGTCGTAGTTAATTAGTGCATGGTGTGATTCCAAAGCTCGCCTGATGTATACACATGAGAAGGCAGGCGGTGCATAAATTGCAATATTACTTCTAGTGTTTTGTCGGATTCAAAGCAACGTAATTGAATGAATGTTTCAGGTATGGCACTTGTTTACGGTTACGGTAGTTGAACAAATTCAATGTATTTGACACACAGAAATACGTTTATTTTATATAAAATAACACAACATACGCTTCACTACTTGTGTATACACATTCCCTTTTTCAAATGGCCGGGGTAGTCAGAGGTTTGGGTGCTATTCTTCGTGATTTCGAAGGCATTTTAGGCATGAGTCACTCGAATCTCACGTTTCCCTAGAAAGTCAGTACCCACCATTATAGATAGTGTACCGTATCGCAGTATACAGGAGCTAGCTATTACCTATCCCTGAGGATAGGCTGGTTTCCTCACGATGTTTTCCCTTAGCATTAGCGAGTGTAAGCTATAGTATATAAAAACCCACAATTTAAGTATGTCAGTACATCTTAGTCTTTTATTTACGGTCATATTGGTAGTTAGTAATAATATGGTTCGTTAACTTTGTTGCCGTACATTTGCATAAGTAATTTGCAGAGCCAGTAAAAGAAAGGTTAGGTATAGCTTTGAAATAAAGTCCACAAACTAGGTCCGCCGCCTATAAACTTAATGGCATATAGGGCTATGAAACCAGCCATGAAATCCATTCACTCGGCAACGATCCGGCAGTAAATAGCTCATGTATCAGCCACAGCTTTCATGAACCGTTTGTTTCAGTAACAATTCATAAGAATAAATTTACGACGGGGCTTAAGATCACATCAATATAAATCACATGGCATGCGTATTGAGTTTTTGGTCGAAATAATAATAAATCAAGTTAAATTGGTTGTATCAAGATGTCACAGAACTAAAATGAATTGACATTTACATAATTTCAGTAAGATATTCAGTGTTAATTTTCTTAGACTGATTCTGATTCTGGTAATTTCCCCGGTCCTTATGCCAGTTATATATCACTCGTGCTACTAACTACCCCCGAAACTGTAATTTTGAATTTATAATAATAGTACTATAAAGTTTATCTCGAAATCACATCTAAACAAGTAGTAGTATTGAGGTAGGTATTTATTTATAATAGTATGAGGTTTAATAAAAAATAGGCATGATTTAACGTTAGTACACGGTGCGGTGCACAATTTCAAAGGTAAATTTTGAATTGAAACTATATTGTATTATATTGATTAATTAAAAGCAAATGTTTCATAAATAAAATTCACAACCGTATTTTATAGGAATACACTTCTACACAATGAAACTAGACTTAAACTTTGATAGTAGTCCAGGTAATTTGTAACAATAACGTCTAATTTTATAAGAATATAATAGTTGAAAATGCTTGCCGCTAAAATTTCGATGTTAAAGCGACTTGAAAAAAAAAGTGTTTTCTCGTGATTTTGTTTTCAAGAACAACCGGGGAACCCTAAAGGAATGACGTTGTAACTATTATAGCATTTTCCGAGTTTATTGGCATATCATAATATGGCGTATAATGACCACTGACCTAATTCGTTTAAGTGGTAACTTAATGCGTATTATGAGTCCTTCAAACTATTTGAAAAATCAATATGTTATAATATTTGAAAAACTAAAATCAAAACGTGCTTCTGTCCCAATGTGGTTTTTATTGACACATTCTTATTATATTGAAACCTAGAATTATGTGACAAATTCTAGAGATTGGGAAATAGAAAAAAAACATTGTATATTCCTGAATATAATAAATATGAAAATATTAGATCGCTCCCTTCATTTCTCATTAAGCTTTGCCATAACGATATAATAGGGAGCGTAGGTTTGAAAGCCAATAAAATAAATATTAATT
This sequence comes from Leucoptera coffeella, assembly GCA_030578115.1. Lineage (NCBI taxonomy): Eukaryota > Metazoa > Arthropoda > Insecta > Lepidoptera > Lyonetiidae > Leucoptera > Leucoptera coffeella. Next base: position 102,347 of record JAMBLF010000530.1, read on the forward strand.
AAGACAAATGTGGGTATTGTTTATTCCTGCTGTCTAAGGTCAAACTATAGTATTTCATTAGAATTTTTGATAAGTCAAAGAAAATCACAATGTTTTAGAAATACTTTCGAGTATATCTTTTTGCTATTTATGATCATTATTGAAGTTTTTTCAAGGGGGTTGGGAGACTAATAAAATGATTGACATACTTGGTCCCCTAGAATTATCATGCCATATCTGATCATTTTGCAGGTATTGTGTAAGGATTATGCCATGTTTTGCCGATCAGTCTATTGCTGGTCATGGGCCTCTCATTCATGTATAAGGAATATTAGTGCCAATTGGTATACTATTAGCATGAGGTATCAGTTAAAGTAGTGAATTTATTGTAATAATTATTCTAAATATGTATATATCTTAATTAGTCTGGCTATTCAGAGGGGGAACGCTGCCAGCATATTGGGCACTCTGCGCTTCAACGATAGTGACTAATTTTTAGATATATTTAATTTATAGGTAAATTATTTTAATTAGTTTTAAGTTTGTAAATATTTTGTTGATTTATTGTAAAGATTTCATCGCTTATATTTATAATTAAAGTGAATATTTACCAAAACACAAAAAAAATATGTAGCCAAATTTACAGTCAACCATGAAATACAAATAATTATAGCACACAATTATAGAAATAAATGATCTCGAAAATAAAATGATATATACAAATTATACTCTCTGGTTAAGAAAAATAACTTACTTTTAGAAAATACTATAAATACATTTACAGTAGAAGGTTATTTAATAAAAGCTTACGTACCTTAAACTCTAAAGCTGACAGAAGAATTTCAAAACATCGAAAACAAAAGAATTCTTATCAAGAAATGACGAAAAATACACAGAAATAATATCTTTAGTATTTATTACTCACTGTTGAACTTATTGCTTACTTTCGCGGTGTTTTTGAAAAGATACGGGGTAAACTTTTTATTTTAAGTTTCGCGTTAGGCGGTGATACTTTACAAAGTGCCGCGGCATACATGCGGCCGCAGTGGTAGCTTTTTCACGTCTGCTGTAAGTTTCAGCGAAGTTTGGGCGGGCGGCATCGTCTCTACGCCCTTTTGTCTAGTTCGTCTAGTAGTGTACACCTATGCTTTAAGTAAATCACTTTTAAACATACGCTTAGGACTTAATATAGATGAAAATGTTTAAAGTAATTTGTAGTTTAATGATTTTTTTAACATTCTGCTATGATATAGCACAATCATTCGTCTGAATTTTATCCAATTACTTAATGAAATAAATTGTAGAAGCAATTGATTAGTATAAATTTTAATCTTATTGAATTTTTTTTGACTCGTTTTTAATAAAACAGATAACCATTTTTACTACCTGTCTTAAACTACTTCTTACTCTTAAATTCGTTAATTTGGATGACATTGTACCGTAGATTATAGCCATCAGGCAAACAGCTTGAATATTAGAATTTCCGTCATCTATGCGGACGCTTTTAGGATCAAAGCTCATTATTTGAAAGTGTCAATTTCCTATGACGTTAATGAGATTTGGTATTGAACCGAGGCGAAATACGGTACACGGTGTTTTAGCCACTACGTTACGTAATTGCTAAATGAGCAGAAACACCTGTGTTCTTAAGCTCTTATTATGCTCAGATAAATATGACAGATATATTTACAAGTCGTAATATTCATTATTATTATGCGTTAAGTTACCAACCTATAAAAAGGCGTTTTTTATATATTATAACAGTGAAGTGATTACGCTGGTATTTTTAATACATAAAATAATACATAGCTTTCTGTGTACAGTATTGGTTTTGCAAGAATCTCTTTCAAATATAGGGACATTTTTTATTGAAACTAATTTCTAGAAGGGTTTAACTAAAATCTCGTCACAAAATAGACGCCTACTGTGGTCAATCTAAAAGCAAAATTTCTGTACGAAGATTAACCAACAGAATAGATGGTAGATACTTAACAAATTAACAAAAGCTCGATCATTTGAAGGGCATTAAAACCTTTGAAATATTATTCAATTTAATTTGACTTTCTTCTATGTAACTGTTCAATTATAATAAATGCTATATTTTATTATTATCCTTGAAACAATCTGTATTCAATCTAACAAATAGAATCTGATCTGCTTTGCTCTAGTAAAATACATAATTATTATAATATTAGTAGTTTTAAATAACAAATGAAATAATAATATTAAAACTAATGTGTTACGATCTAATAATAACTACAAAGGATAGGCCTTTTTCCGGAGCTACAAATCTTTTGTATGTCCAATCTGGTAAACTGAGTAATCTTTGAAAAGAAAAGGCTCTCTTTGTGCTGATAAAAAGCGTTGATGTGGCGTGGGGTGATGTATAATTACGGTAAAGGCATGTGAAATTGGTTTCTTGCATAAATCTCGTATAATTATACATACGAGTATAGTGTCTGATGAGACAACAAAACACGTACATTTTTTTTAACAGAATATTAGGATTTAATTCGTAGTTATATATGTATGTATATTTTTATAATCTAGATTAGTAATATTTTAAACCAACAAAATTGTTTAATTTTGTAAACTGTTCAGCTCTTTAAAATTGAATGGGTCTTGTGTGTGCGTGTCTTGGAAATAAATAAGAATGACAGCGTTAGTCAACAGAGATTTAATGTAATTTCATATTACAGAACTAGTGACTTCGTGCGTATATTTTTATTTCATTCATATTTTCTTACAATTAACAGCTGATTTTTACTCGGAATATTTTGTACATATTCATAGTATAAAAAAGTATTAAACAGTACATTGACAGAATCATTTCAAAACTGCTTAGATACATAAGAATACAAAGTCATTTCATGTTACAAACAATAAAATTGTTCTTTTCATTAACAGTCTATATTAATAAGAACTCCAAGTAAGATAGCTTAAAAATGCAAAAAAATCTTAATACTAATGACTAACCTAAGCCTATACATAATTTATTCAAGACAAATGCTTCCTCACATCATGAATAAGTAGACTTTTCAAATAATTACTATCAAGCGCAAAACATTCAACAATATCAAAATGGTCGTAGCCATCTTTGATCTCCAAATAAATATTTTGTGTCGGGAACGTAGTTTGTAAAGCCTCGTAAAAGTCCCTGGCCTGTTTCTTGAATGTGGGACTATCGTTTTGTGCCGCCACAATGTAAATACGGACTCTTTTGGATATGTGGCTGTAAGAATCGAATATTGGCGATAAGGGGACAGCCCATTCATCCGGTAGTTGCACGGCGTGGTTGACGGAAGTATTCACGAGGTCCCGAAGATCGTAAACCCCGGAGATAAGGAATGCTCCTTGCAGTCTATGGGCGCCTGGTAGGTCCACTAAGAAGTTGGAGTTGGATAACAGTTTGGACACAAGGTGAGCTCCTGCTGAATGGCCCGCGAAGTAAACGCCCCTGTAAAGGAAGTTACATTATGTTAACACTACTCACTCTTAGTCACATAATGTTTAATTGCTCTCTAACGCTACTTTTGACTATTTATTATAGGGATAATTAGATATTTTAACAATAAAGTGATACACTACTGTGAAAATAGACCTATTGGTACTTGAAGTAACTCTAACTGTAAAGTTTTTAGAGCTGATAATTCTCACCTCGAGTCCATTTTTTCTGCATATTCAAAAATGAATTTGGTCGCTTTCTCAATTTGATCGATGATTTCTGGGAGAGTCACGGCCGGACATAGGTCGTAGCCCACGACAATAGTTTTCACTTGTGAGTTATGGAGGGGTCCCGCGGGATATCTGGAGATCTCTCTTGACATCTCTTGCCAATATCCACCGTGAATGTAAACCAGAATGGGGGCATCTGTAACAAATGCAATATTTTTGTGTTGGTACTACGAGTATGTTGTAGAAAAATAGTTTTTTTTATATTATGAATGTTCTAATATAATATAAAGGCTGCTTTCATTTAAATTAGTACGATTAAAAAAAGTATAGCAAAATATACAACGGTTTCTTGCTAATGACTTAATTAACGTATCTACTCTTATATATGTGATAAAATGTATGAAAATATTAGAATTACATAATTGCCTCATCGAGTGGAAGACTTATATACTGCCTTATCAATAGATAAATTGACTCCTCCAATGGATGGAAGTAAATCTTCAAGACCCGCCATTTACCGACTCTTAAGGGCTAAGTACGTAATCTCGAAAGATCCTACCAATGTCAATCAGGTCACGGATGTGTCAGTAACAGAAAACCTAAAGTCGGTGTGAAATATTGAATCAAATAGCCTTTGTGAGAGAGTGTGAGGCGAATAGGCGCTCGTTTACTAACTTGCCTCTGATCGAGCCAACTTGTTCTTTTAGACGGAAAGTTGCAAAGGATTATTGGCCACTAATGGAAATACTTACAAGGGTCTTTAATCGTGGGGGCTTAACAAAGTTATTGGAGGTCACTTATTTAGAGCGAACATAACTTAGTGTGTTAGATTAGATAATAGGTTCTCGTAATAAGATGTTTGTGGGTAGCCTTTGAAATAACTTTTTAGATGGATATTAGTAAAGTATGTTTGCTGGCTATGAAGTAATTGTCGGAAGGGATCATAAATATTAAGTACAGCACAGATATAAGAATACTTTACATCCACGTTCTTTAATACACGTCACTTCTTAGCATGGATATTGGGATTGTAAATATAAATTTTTCGAACAAATTCGAAAAAAAAAGAAATTAATACATAATATAACATAACAGGTTGCTAGCCTATTCTTTAAGAGATTCCATTGACCCTTAGTCCCTTTATCGCCTCTTACGACATGCCGGGATGAATGGCAGCTAGTAAGCATTAGTTTTCGTCCAAACTATCAAGGGACCATCAATATTAAATGCACCTATGTACTTGAGTACTATGTAGTCTTATAAGCTAGGGATAAATTTTACTTCTTTATTCCGACTGCATTTATACGTTGATTTTGCAATACTTATAAGCAGGTTTAGAAATTTCCATATAAATCTGTGCAATAAACGATTGAATACAAATTGAGTGGGTGAATCCTATTATATAATACCCATATGAATCCACGTCATCACATAAAAGCAAAATGCTACAACGAGCTTATCTACATTATACATGCACGATGAGATCTAAATATAAAGTATGCTTTATACTCTGATCGAATGTGATTTTATTTTAGATATAATAAGTATCACTCGATTGCATTTATTCATGTTTTAATGTAAAAAGGCAGTTTAGACAGAGCTATAGCAAAAATACTTACATTTTCATAAGCTTTAATACTTAATTCTAGCCTCAGTTACTAAAACTGCAACACAATACTTATAAAAGGCTAATATGTTATATCAAGGACATCAAATATTACTCTCACTCATCAAAAATACTGAATTGAGCCCCAAATTAATACAATCCCAAACCAAACATTTCCTGTACGTTTAGGTATAATTTAAGTCTCCTTTTCAGTAATTTTGATGTGCATTTAATTAATTTCTCCTTTCAAGAGCTAGGAGCACGTAATTGGAAGGTTTTTATCAAAAAAGGTTACATCGGCTATCGGGTTGGATAAGTTTGCTAAAGCAGTTTCAAATTTATTAGATAACTAGCTATTTATATGGGAATATTTTTTGTGAAGATCTATGTACTTTCTATTTTACTAAAATTTATCTTTGTAGAACGGTAAATAAATTTTCTATGGAAGTTCAAAGTGTGTATCATTTTATTGAAGCACCCCGTATATACATTAGGGATAACTCAGTAAGTGTCTGATCAATCTTGTTAAATAAATAATACTTAAATGACACGTACCATTGGGAAGATCTGTGCCAATTATGTCTAGTTTTTGTCCTTCAGTGCTACCGTATTCAATTTCTAATTTGTGCGGGATGTTGTTTACTACCTTCTCACTTTCTGAAAGAATATAGAAAGGAATTCGTTAATATAACATCCTAATATTATTCCAACTAGTCTATTGATTTACTTATTTATATAAATGTAATTAATGAATAATTAATTGTGCAATAAACAATACAATACTTAGGAATCTTGGAAGCTAAACAAAAGATACGATGTTAGTGTGAAAGTTAAATTCATTATCAGCTCAACTGTCTTAAAATACTATTGTTGATTGATGTTCTTTTGTCTTAGTCAATAATAATGGACATCTCTGACAGCCATGTAGGTAACTACGTTTAACATTAATCACTCGATGTATCAATCATAGTTTCGACCCCGATTACTGTAATTTTATTGACTTAATAAACATATTCATTCACATCCTATTCTGCCTTTCGGGGTGGACAGAACTTCTGAGACACGGTATTATCTCCTAGGTCACTTTTTAGCATTGGGGTTGTGTTGTCATATTGCCAGCCCATCGTCCTATAATAACCTTAGATCCCTAGTCCCTTGGACGCTGACATGCCAAAAAGAACGGCAACTAGTTAGCTTTCTTTTTAAGTTCCAGCTAGCACGGGAACCTAAGAGCTAATATTATTGAATAGCTAAAGATTTATGAAACGACATTTTTCATTTAACATTTTCCGTTTAGACATTTACTGCATATATATTATTATAAGTAATGTCACGACTCACATTTAAAAACTTATTAAGTAAAAAATATACGATTGATGTAATTACTTTATTACAGTTACTTCTGCAACTGCAAAATAATCGTAAGGGCGACAGATATTAAAATAATTCAATATTAAGTTATTTATAACTGCGTTTTTAATTGCTTCTTACAACATCCAGATCACTATGACTAGAAAGGTCTAAAACAAATAACATTGAATAATAGAAGTAAATAGTAGGAAATAGTAGTTTAACGGTTTACCTACCTATTGTGACGTAATTGACGTGATGTTGCAGAACCTGATCAGCGGAAGGAAATCGCTTCGACCATCGGCTGGGAGAGTATTCCAATTCTAAGTCATCGGTAATTATGTCTGTTATCATTGCCATCTTTAGCTGTAATAAAAAAAAGGTTTTATACAATAAGGTTTTATTATTTGTCCCGTGCTACTATGGAACATAAATGAAATGAAAGCAAGTAGCAGCATGTCGTAGAAGGTGACTAAGGCACCAGGGGTCGGTATAATCTATTGGTCGAAATAATACCCATATTAATATGCCAAAAGTGACCAAGTATGTATAAGTATGGATGTCTCCGAAGTTTAGTCCACCCCGAAACGCAATCAACTTAAAAAAGGTATGTAGGTGTATGTATATACGTTTATTGACATATTAGAAACTCAAATGATTATGCAATAGTTCATCTGTGTGAAAAAATACCCTATTCGTACCTTGACGAGAACCTTTACAGTCATATGTGTCACATGTCTTGTTCAACTCTGTCTGTTAGGTGAAAAGTGAGTTTCTAGTGGCGAAAAACTGTCACAAATCAATTAGCCAATACCTATTTTCAACTTTAGAAGTCCCCGAAAGTGTGATGGATGTAGTGGAAATGTATATCGATTTATGTTCTTTTGCGTTAGGATATCGTTAAAAAGAACTATGTGTGTCATGCATAAGTATAATACAATGCTGAAACAATAAATACAACACCGCTTAAAATTACTTTCTTCGTAATTTCTTCTATCAACTAGTTGATTGATTTCCCAAGCATGTCAGAAGCAGCTAATTTGGTTCGACCTTCCAAAAGGTACGGGATCTATTATCACGGTACATTTGACGCTGATTATTTTCAGCAGGCTCGCGGGGTAAGAAATACGGCATTGCTTTATGGGACATTTAGTCGGATTTGGAGGAAAAGTCGAAATTGGAAAGGCACCTGACTACCCCGACCCACGTACGTCAGGATCGGTTAGCGATCGACCGTATTTCACTAAACTGGGAGCAAATTGCCTCAGCACTTATTTTCGGTTTCTTCAATTCAGCTGAAGAAATTGAAATATTTTGCATTAGGTTTTACTAATTTTTAACTGAATTCTTTGTAAGTTACATTTCGATTCACAATCATTTGAAAAATGAGTTCTTAATCCAGATGCACACTTCAGTATATTTCATTAAATTACGAGTAAATGTTTATATTAAAATTTTATATATGCAGATTTTAAGATCATATTGTTAATATGAGTAGAGATATAAGAATACTATTCTAGTATGGTATGATGATGCAACCCCAACCAACCACTAACAAATCGAATAACGAATATTCTCTTTCAAAGGGAAGATGCAGTTCTCAACAAATTCAAATCAGTACATAAATGTTTGTTGAACATTAATAATGCAACTATTCCCCGATATTTTATAACGTGGGATACGAGTACGTAAAGACTAATGCATTGGTCGATTAGGCTATCAAATGCTTTAATGGCCAAGCGATTATGCCCAGTGCGTTGGTGGTGATGATAAAGTATTATTTATGCACTCTTGAATAAATAGTACTAATATGAATTGAATATAAACATAAATTCGTTATAGGAGGTGTCCAATTACAGTACTGACTGCTATTATTTGCAATTTTATTAAACCAAGACAACGATTCAACAATATCATACACTTTGGCCGTTTATAAATACACTTGATTTCATCATTTATTAGCACTGACAGATCAGGAAAGTCATAACATATGACCTTATAAGTAAGTTTATTATAATTCTTTTTTTTGGTACAATCATATCGATACAGGTTGCTCTTGTGTGATAAACAAAAATATTTACTAAGTGGTGACTGTGAAACTCGTTATCACATGATAAGGATCTGCCAAGTACTAGGAGCACACATTGTGGCAGAGGTTTACTTTGGTTGAGAACAGTTAAATGACTCTGGCTTAGTTTGTCAATACTGCATATGAGATCAGAAAAAATCCTGAGGATTCAGAAGTATAAATACACATATAATAACATAATAAATATGGTTTTCGGTGAGATAGTTCGTAAATCTTCTACGTAATAGAAAAATAAAATTAAACATCACTAACAGTTAATATAACTTATTTTATTTCGTAATGAACAGAACCTCAGATACACAACTCCTCGGTCACCTACGTCATAACTAACTATGGCCTTAGGTTGTTAGCCAATCGCCGCGCCGAATAGATTCTATTGACTATGGTCAGGTTAGGTCAGTGGTTAGTAACAATCCCTAAAGAAAGTTAGATAGATATATTATACTGTTGTTGTTGTTTAGTATGGAATAGTCTACAAATATAGATACCTATATTATTACATAAAATTTTCGGGATATCCATCAAGTCAATAGAAGTTTATGAGTAACCTTGAATACAGTTTGTGCGTAGTTAGCGATCGTTATGTCGCATGAATTTATTCGTTTGTTCAACCTGGTTGGAATTCAAATAAAAAAGTTGTTTTCGGTCCTTCATTTTAATTATAGAACAAAAAGTAAGGTACGGCCAGTACCTACACCATTTTGCTAAAAATCTGTTTATTACAATTACGATTTACAATTAACAAGATTTACTTCATAAAGGAATGTTAAACAGATGAATTGTGTATTTAAATAAATATATTAGGGCGAGTATTGCATACATAATTTAATAAAAAATGTCGGTAAAGAATATTCATATACAATGTACATTTGATTGCTTTCGAACAACATTGTAACCAACAGAGTAATGTAAATTTATTGAGAAAAGATAAATATTTTACTGAGATATTGAGTACATAATATTATTGACTGTTTATACAAAAATTTCCGGAACGGAACTTAGGAACAAACTAATTACAGTATATTTAATATTGACACGATTATGTTTTATCTTATTCCCATATCTAAAGTTACACGCCTATATCTTTTTATATATAATATAGATTCAATTGTTATATTGTTCAGGCTTTAAAGAGTCATCGATTTTAGTAAAATATTATGTCCTATGATCCTCCATCCTCTAGATGTTTTTTCTAATTGGTTAATGAGTGTGAGTGAAGCAAGGGAGATATCTCTGGATCGTTCCACGTGGCGATCGATAGTCTCTGCCTATCCCCTTGGGCCGTGAATATAGGTATGAATGTCTGTCCTAGAATTAAATTAGAACAGTGTATTAACTCGTATTCTTAATACACAGTTAGCTACAAGAAGTTTTTTAAAATAACTTTGTTTATGTTAACGGAAGTATGATGTTATTGCGTTAGTTATTCCGATAACGTATTCTAAGTAAATAGATATTTGATACGTTTTTGCGGTCATAAGGTTTCTGTCAATGAACGTAATATCGAATTACTAACACATATTATAGCACTAAACTACAGACATGACTATTGTATTCAGTTATGTACAAAATATAAAACTTCCCAGTTATCTGCAATTATTTTAGCATCAAGTGATGTGTTTTCAACGGTTTACCTGAAAATTTCACCAAGCCGAAGAGATTTTCATAACTTCTTCTTCACTTCAGAGATAATAAACTCAAATTCTATCTTATTTTGCAAATCTCACGATTTATTTAAGTACTAAGTTTCAGTATATTAAATACGAAACAAAGATTAATTAACAATGAATCACTCAAGAGTCAGGGTGAGAATTTCGCTGATGCGATATTGTCAACAATATTTATTGTTTCTTCCCCTAACAAAATGTAGGCTATTTTAAGAGACATATTTCAGGAAAATAACACCAACCCATCAGCCCTTATTACTTTATGTTTTATGCAAGAGGCTTCATCAAATTTTGATTAAGTTGTCTATTGTGTTATAATAAACAAAAGGTTAAATTCAATAAAGATCAGTAAAATGATGGTTAAAGTAGAAAGTAACTTCCATCTTCATCCCACACTATATATGATACAAAACCCGTTTTTGTGCTAGAAATTTGAACTATCTAAAGCTAGTGAATACTCGTATAGTACCTAACTGTACAACCTATTTAATTATGCACTGTGACTACTAACTACTGTAAGTAATAAATTTATAATTAACTATAAAACTTGATTAAAGATCAAGTTCCTTACTTTTAATTAACGTAGGTCAGAAATCGTTTTGATGTATTCAATCCGATCCGGGGATTCGTAATCTCTGCCTACCCGTCTACAGGGAAACCGGGCGTGTTCTGTCTGAAATCTATGGATGTAATATGTTGATTTAAAAAAGAGAGAATTCGTGACATTCGTTTTAGTTTACCACATTGATTTAAATTGTCAGTACCGTAGTCTTGTATATCTGTGAACTTAATCAATATGCATTTTGAATAACTGTGAGTTTTAATCTTAGACTTCGAGTTATTACTATAAGTATATCAGTACCTATATAACCTTTATAACAGGTAAAATGAATTAATTGTAGGTATAAATAAACGTTATGCCATAGTCAACAAGTTTGTCCTCTGTATAATGAGATAACTCCGGCGATATCTTGGGCATGTCACAAGTAAAGTGCCTATTTATGTGTCATGCCTATCAACAAGATAGGCAGCTGCACTAAAATAAATCAACAGATACAGTTCGCATAATCATACTGTTTATAACTCTTGAAGGGCTGTATGAACAAAAGAGGCAGAACCAAAAATAGAATTATAATATTAAAGGACAACCAGTAACAGATCAATGTTTAAAGTTTCAAGGAATGTAATATACTATGTACTTATATTAAAAATAACTTTTTGGGCTTGGGAAGTATTAACTAGAAGTACCAAAGTCTTTAATTCACTTTTAATGGACAAATGTGTTGGACAAAGAAGCCGCTTATATTTTACTAAAGCATTGATCAGCATGACGTAAGAGACTAACTTAATACTTAAAAAACTAAAAAAAAAGAAATTCCTTTCGCTCAGAGAACGATATCAGGGACTTTACGTAAGTAGGTACTAGTCGTGGTTGTAAAATATATTCATGTCGTTATCAGTGTAGAGTCCTAAAACATTGCGATTACAAAGCCATTTCAAAATACAGTGTTGCTAACAAACAACGCTATTACCTACTAAATTTATTACGGCCACTGTCATGACCAAATTTTGAGTATGTAAACAAACTTTTGTTAGTATACAAACAAACAAAAAACCAAGATAGAAACAACATAAATGATTATAAAGCCTGTTCTCGTATGGAATAAAAAGTAAAAATAATGTTATTGTGACCGTTGGAAGGACAAAATAAAACTTTGTTATTTAAAAACGTAGGTGAAACAAGTTTTGTATGAAACGCCATAGTTGTAGAGGTCACTGGACCGAACTTGAAAATCACTTGCACCTGACCGTAAACAAGACTACAGGCATTGATTCCTTAAATTACTTATTGAGCTGCGTATTTAAGTTGTAACAATAATGTTAGTATTATGGTATGCCTACACAAATATGGATCTATCCAAAATATAAGAGCTTCATTACTGACAAACCAAATTATCGGACGGTAAAGAAACTTGATAGGATGGCAACAAAATAATTTTACAATCATACGGAATACCAATTAAGTACATATACGTAAAATACATAAGGCTTGTAACTGTAAACCCTTTCAGAGTGGACATACATCATTTAGAATGGCCACGCATATCCCAATTTACACCAGTTGGTTAGCAACTATTGAAATAGCCTGTCGTTTATTGTAGTTACTGACTATTAATTATGTTTGTATGTCCTTGAGTGATTTTACTCATTGGAACAAATCTCAAAAGACTAAAATTTTATTGTTGAGGGCTCGTCCGGGTATGTAAACATAAGCTGTTGTTACGCAACATGTCTCAACACATTGTTTTTTAGAAAAAAAGGCAAGTCAAGAACGTTTCAAAAATAGGTACAGTAACCAACTACAAATTACGCTAGTCTATACATGTTATCGATTGGTATTGCATCATTCTGTACCAAAATATAATATTAAATGAAAACAACTTGTTGAGATAAAAAACTACTTACTGTAAAATAAAGATTATTCGGCAGTCTTACATTTTTTGCTTTAAAGGGTTATTTAAATAAATTCAATCGTAATTTTAAATCTATCACATTCAAATGAGCCTTCAGAATTAACAACAAATCTAATTTAGTCTATTTTTCGCCGAAGTTCTACTATAATAGCAATATTACTTGCAAGCAAAAAACTTAACTGTATATAAAATACATAATTACCTACATTGCATTGTGTTTAAAATAGAATAGAATAATTACTTCCGGTATCACGTTTTTCCCATACAACCTGTCTCATTTATTTTTATTAATTAGGAAACTATGTTGTTATAATTTAACAAACTTTAGAATAAACGAAATGAAAAAAAAACTTACCTGTTCACTAAACTTTTTGCTGTAACTTTCACAAAATTCCCGTTTCACAAAATGCGTATACGACTCTTTATTGTTATTTTTTTCTGCGCAGTGAATCGACGCACTGTTTCAACAAAGACAAACAGAATTCTGAACGCGACCACATTCACTCGAGTGGCACAGCAGTCTGATTCCACTAATTTCATTAGTTGACTCATTCGATCCAAGTATACCAGAGCCCAGGTAGTAGCATTCATTGTTTGCAGGATACGAGCTATAAAGCAATATATAAAGGCATTGTAACAACTGTAATGAGATGGCAATGTACTAATTGAATTATGATTTAATTGCGTTCTGTGGTCTCAAGGATACTTGCATAATAAAACACAAGTCCTTATCAGTGATTATTATTCATATTTTGAAATAATTGATGTTGTTTTGTTAATATGTTTTGTTTATGTCATTAATATGATTGCATAAATCAATAACCATAGATTAATACATTGATAGAATCACGATATGGAGATTTAAAATAATGATCATTTCAAATAAGGGCTTACTAATAAAAAAAATTGTCAGTTCATACAAAATCTGTTGTTTACTAATTAGAACTGTTATTTCAAATCTCAAATTTTAGAATACATTATTTTTATTGCTAAAATTCGTCACACACATTAACACCATGGTCGCATACACATGTTATTTATACACGCAAACATATTATACACACATGTTGACCGGACGTAGAGCACCTAATCTGACAGGTGGTAAACGATGTCACCGAATAGGAAATATTTTTCTGTATTTAATTAAGTTAGTTTCCGTCCGATCTCATCTGTTTTCCAAATGATAAATACCTAATTATAAGAAATGCATAGTATTGTTTTATTGATGACAACCTTTTTTTTCATTATTATTATTTTCTTCACTTAATGATTGTCCGGAAGAAATTGCTTTAAGCCTTAAGACTACTTATTGCTTTTCACAGTTCTTTGTTTATTGTGGTTTTATGTGAAAAATATTTCTGTAATAACAATAAAAAATTAATAAAATATAGATAAGGCATATTAGAACTTCTCGTGCTGACTTGTATAAATCTTGAAATGGTCCTTCTTTTAGGAAGATATATCTTGTTGTTAAGCAAATAGATAAAGTAGATTGAAATTATTAATGTTTTATTTGTTGTCCGATAACAGGGTCAAAATATATCAATATTATTTTTGGACGAACATATCGAGATGATGACGGCTATTTCGTAATAAACTTTGTTTTGTGATAACTTATGTTTTTACACTCTATTTAAACAAACATACGCTTCACGACTTGTGTATACACACTCCCTTTTTTATTATGGCGCGGTAGTCAGAGGCTTGAGTGCCCATCTCCGAAATTTCGATGGCATGTTAGGTATGGGTCACTCGAAGCCCGCGTTTCACTTGATAGATAGCACCCAACGTGATAGGTAGTGAACCGTATCGCCGTCTATAGGCACTGACAGATAGACAGGTTTCCTCACGATGTTTTCCCTCACCGTTATATTTATTCTATTTATAAAGTAATTATTTTTTAACATAAACACAAGAATGTATTAAGGATTTCCATTATCCTTGATAACGTATTGCAGATCTAAACGTTACGTAAAGTAGTTACTTCTTATATCTATCGCAATTATTGGATTTAGTATTATTTACAGGCTGTGCCTTCCTTTACTTTATAGTTATATTGTATCCCCATGTTATGTATTAACCATCCATACACTTATTTCTACACACTCGGCGGTTAAAGGTACTTCCCCATTTTCAATATGTAGTTACACAGTCAATTTCTAGAGAATACAACCATTTGTTGATAAAATAAATATATCTTTTACATATTAATCGTATGTGCTGGCTAACCTATAAACCTTATTATCTTCTACTTTTAGAAGATTGTTTATACAGCAGACTCACCACCTCACACGTCTCTTGAAGAACGTGTCAGATAGACAATCATTCAAATTCTGAGGAAAGAAGAGATTTCCGTCGCGATGTTAGTTTTTATCGGGTTAACAAATCAATAGAAAAAGTGACTTATTATACGAGTAGGTTTACTAAAGATTTACTGCTACGTTAAAAATATTATATTGCATGCATCATAATTAACCATAACATAATTTATTATAAATCCTCACGATAATTACAATTTGTTCACAGATTAATTGCACGAGCATTGTACTTGCGTCAGTATTATTATATAGTTACAATTACTAGACACAAACAATATGCCTAAACGTTAACAAAAGGTAATAAAAGGTCTGAAAAACCTTAGATTTCCTTTACCTGGTATTATAAATAAAAACATAAAATGCTCGGAGAGAACGAATAACAACATTGATCTAAAAATAATAATTGTATTATTTAGCAAGCTATGCTATCGTTTCAGGTGTTTCCTAATGTGCAAGAATGAAACTCCCTAAAAAGACTCGTCAGCATTGGTACTTTGGCGAAGGTTTATATGGCTCTCCCGTACAGTATATTAACAAATATGAATGATGCCCAAGATTATAATATTTTCATAAGAGATTTAAGTTCTTATAGTAGGTGTTGATGATGCTCGTAGATTACTGCATCAAGTAAGGTATCAAAATAAGTAAAAGTAGGTGTCTCTATACTTACTAACGTTTTAATTTTGGGATTTAGCTTTTCAAAGGACATTCTTGAACTAATCTTAGCAGAAGGTACTTAGAAAAGATCAAATTATTTAGTACAAAATAATTATAAAATAAAATGAAATGATAAATAAAACTAAATATAAGACTCTAGTTCTAAAATAATGTAACAAAATTTAATATTTAACTGATAAAGACGTATAAAGGTTGTTACAGTTTAAATTGGGCCCATATAAACTTTATTGTTTCCAATAGGGTTCGTTATTTGATTGACAGAGGTCATAATATTTGTGTCAGCTGTTACAAAGTGGAAATGAATTGATCAGTTATGGACAGATTCTGATCAAGTCTGATTTTTTTACTAGGCCATTCTTCAAATAAGTCGGCAAACCAATAGCAACCAACAGTTGATGATAGTCTGAATTTCTGACTACCTCGAAGCTGATTTCAATCATTATGCAGGTCCCTTAGAGCAAATATATCGTCAATATTTACTAACTTAATATATACCATACAATTAATACGTACTTAACAAATGTTAGGTAAGTAGACGTACATTTACTTGTTACAAGTAGTACAATTCCCAGCACCAATTTTAAAACACATTCGTTATAGGAATTTTAATCGAGTATAAATCAACTTTTCCAACTACGAATGACACGTGTAACCAAAATTTATTATTTCTCGGCTAGAGTTCAATTAAAACTGTAGGATATAAGACACTTATGAAGTCAATAAAATACTTGAGCCATTTTTCAATACCAATATCCTCTATCGTCTTATCGATTAAGAGATGATTCAAGTCACGCATCATGGCATAGCAATGCGGGCGATTGTGCGCGTGTCTGTCGTCTTATTGGATATGAAGAAATGCTATTTATTGCTTTGCAATAAACAAAGTGAAAATAAGAGTAAACGGTTGAATTTAACGTATTTCGTATTTCTCATATCAATTCAAATTGTATGTGTTGTCTTTTGTGAGATGAGATCTTCTTTAAAAAGTTAAATAAAATGTTTTTATTCAATATAAGTACAAGTACAGTACATTCATTGAAAGTCGAACATTTGTCTGACACTGGTTGTCTCTTAATATTACATTTTCACCGTTGCTTCGGAAGCCCAGGCTCTTTGAAGAACCAACAAGATACTGCAGAAATTGCTTTGTTCAATAACTGAAGATAATAAATAAACTTTAACAACTACTCATAGTTATAGGAATAAATAAGGGTGTAATAATAATAAAACATCATTTATTTAAGTCACAATTTTATTGCTTAGAACGAAATATGATTTTTAATATCATCTGTCACCAATGTAAATCAATATGTTTATATATCACGTAATTTAACAATAGGTACTATAATATCCTATAGAAACAATCTTAAGAAATATAATAAACAAATGACTGATAGTCGTTGCATAAAACCACATATATACAGCTCTTCTATTGGCGAATGCTTGTTTGTTAAAATATAATATTGCTATACATATTTAGGGTCGTAATAGGTAACTAGATCGTAACCCGTGAATAATTCATACTAGTAGTCTTTTATATGATTGTCATACATTTTATTTATTCAACATCGTTATTAAAAAGAATTAATGTGTAAAAAAAAGTCAAGGAAGTTAATTTTTAGCAAAAAACAGGTTTCTTGCAATATTCGCGTGATATTATTTACGCGTTACACCAAAAAAACTTTTTCTCTTGTATTGGTTATCGACTAGCCGAATATTTAATACAATTATGATTTTCCTGTTATTCAGAACACATTTAAATAAGCATTTTCCTCACACTCAAGAAACATGTGTCACCCTACAATTTTGATATGCTCATGATATGATTACTCGCTCTGATAAATAGCGAACACAATTGATCTGATTTACGATCTGCCCTATGCTTATTTGTTGTTTAAAAATAACTAAGCAAAAATATTAACAAAATAGAATAATATAACTTTGATATATACGAATTCATTATCAAATGAAAAATGGATCTTTATAATATCCTTCTTGCGTACATATTAAAGGTTAATTCATTAAACATGTTATCTAAAATTCGATATTTACTGGGAAAGATTGTATGCGTGACTAATTTCAACTAATAGTTACTTTTAATAAATTATACTAAATAATTTATACATATTTCAAGAAAATTGATGGACAATGTAAGAAAGTAACAATTATTATACTGCATCACAATTTTACAGGTGGCAGTTAATGTGAAAAACCTGTCATAAATTTTACGCTTTATGAATGGTATTAAATTGTTGTAAAACCGCGTATTAGTTATTAAATTACCAAATAAAATCTAGTTATTACTAAATATGATTGGTCTATGCATAGTAAGTGTACTTTTTAATACATACATATACGTATATACATATAGTTGAAAACAACATCACAATTGGTTATATGATATATTAAATACTAATGTAACTATTTAGAAGCGTTACTCTTAAAAGGCAAATAATCGATGATTATTTCATATTGTCTGTTCTATTGGGAAGCATTACATATCTTAGTTATTGTTAAACACGATTGTAAAATGATGACCCTATTTTATCTATAATTGAAAACTATCTATTTATCAATTGTTTAAATGAGGCACTATTAATTTACTCTATATGCATATGTAAGATTAGCAACAACTGTTTCACCAAGTATATAATATCAATAGTGGTACTTACCCTATTTTAAAAAAACTTTTACATATTCAATACATTTTTGAGTCCAGAATGCTTACAATTTATTGTAATTTTGTGCAACAATTTAATCTCATATCAATCTAACAACTACACCTGCATATATATATGACATGCATTGCTAGCATTAAATATTTAGACTAACAAAGGTTAAGCCTATGCTTATTAGGCCGCGACATAATTGCTTATTTGATAGTCATTGATTTACAAAAAGGCACTAAATAGGGGCTATATAATTAACACCTAAACATATATTTACAAAAAGAGCTTGTTATAAAAAAAAAGAATTGTTTTCTAAGCATACAGTATTCATGGTAAGAGTTTTATTGAGAACATTTGAGATGTATAGGGAAGGTAAACGCTATATTTAAGTAGCATCGAGTGAAGAGAATTCTACAAGCACCTTAAAGCAAAAATCGAAACGAGAAGCTTAATATCTAATATACTTAACAACTATGGCATACAATAACAAAATCTTTTCTTTCACCAATAAAACGATATTTTAATTCTACGTTTGAATCACGAGTATTACTTCGTAAGCCTACAAACTCCACAACATTCAACAATTGCGAAAATAATGATAACTTAATATCTACGAATGGGTATATCTTAAACTCTAAGTATGTATATCAATTGAAGTGCACTTGACATTCTCACTACTGAATTCTTAGCTATATTGAGCAAGTATCTTATGACACTACCCTTTTTAATAAATTAACAACCAGTTAGCATCGCTGCGTTTGGCAAAAACTGATATATTTATACTTATTCTTGACAATCAACAATATTTATTGTATTGTTAAGCGATTTAGTGGTACCGATAGATGTAATACATACTAATATCATTTTGAATTTAACTTAGAGCGCGCGGAAAAACTAATTATTGTTATGAATATTAATATTTTTGAGGGCTATGTGATAATGCAATATCACTACTAATATATTGTCAATGATGCTTATTATAACTATTATAAATGTATATCTATTCAATAATGACAAACACCTAAGAGCGATTTTAGAATAATTACGCGTCTTTAGGAAACGGTTTTGCTATTTGTCTAGTTTACATAAGCCACACTATGAACAGTTTTCTTACAAACTAAACGGGAGAAGTGATAACTATAGCACTATTTAAATACAGCCTATTGATACGAGATTTTATTCCTCTATTTCGTTAAGTATTTTCAAGAAGACGTTCTAAGTTGAATGAAGTTCAAGTTAAGAATAAAAGGATTGATAGTTTGAATTCTAGAACATAGATATCCTTATCAATATCATGTAACCCTAATTTTTCGTATACCACGATAGCATGAGTTTATTCACTATATAAAAAAGGATCCCAATTATTATTCCATGAATTTTATCAATACATATATTCTAGATTATGTTATTAAAATGGTAAGCCTAGTATTAAAATGGTATATGGTACAAATCAAGGCTGACTTCTGTCTGGTCGAAGATCTATTTGATCATACTTTAAAGGCATAAATGGCATTAATTGAGCCTTCTACCAGACTTTCTGATTAGTACTGCAAACAACCGTATTTTGTTATATAAATGAATACAATTTTGTAAAACAACCGTAATTTTTAGGTTTTATCGGTAAAATACTCAAGCCACATACCCTATATGTTACTGTGGTTAAAATAAGCTATAAACATTATTTCCTATTATGCTAATAAAGCGATTATGTAACTAATATGGAAGCATTGACCTTTTCAATTCCACGAGTGCTAAAGTGTATATTTACCTACAATTTAATTGCAAAATGTTTCTAATATACGCTGGGTCTTATTGACGATCAATTGACCAATTTTACTATTATTCCATTGCCTAGTAACAATACCTAGTGTCATGACGGTGCCTTATACATTTGAGTATTGAACAGTCGGCCGTTACTTTTCTAAATGGTCCACCGAGTTAAGATTTCCTTCATCAGTATTTTAATATCAATTCATTACATGTATAGAAGATGGTAATTAGCTAAGACATATCAATGATATTTAGATTTATACTAACAATTTTATGACGCAAATATAAGGGTGAAAATCATTACAGTTAGTACTTTAACGTGAGTTTGATAATTTAAATAAGGGATACATGTAATTCTAGATTTCGTGTAAAAAGATATGGTAAAATTAATACATGGAAGAATTCTACAGCACACTATAAATGACAGTCTTATAATTATGTCGAGACGTTATTACATCGAGCTAAGTATTGCGTACTTTTGATAAAGACTTAAACGCAACTAGTGATGTTGTATAGAAGATCTACCACGTGTTTCAATTCATTGGTATGAGGCACTTTATATCGGACTACAAAATTTTAAGACTTGCTGAAACGTAAAACTAATGGAGAGCATTTTAAACGTAATCTCATTAACTGGAAGCTGCACTAGATTATTTCCTAATTGACAATATCTGAAACAAAAAGAGAACATCGTACATAAATATTAACATTTTTATTAAAATTAAGCTTTCGTTTGAAAAATAAATACATTATAAACTAATCTTTAAACACTTTTTTCACATCACATATTATCCATGCTCATTTGTTATGTCACTCTATTTAACTTTTAAATAACCTTAAAATTGGACCCATTGAATAATACTTACAAATTTCACTCGTACAACATTAAATCAGTCGATCCGCCCTTGAATCTCACAAGTCCAGATCCAAGGGCCCCAGGGGGTTAAATTCTTTACTCTTCATGTGCGTTTCGTTGTATGTCGGAATGTAGCCCCAGAGACGCATCGCTTCCGCACAATCAGTCTGAAATATTAATATTATTGTCAAAGACAAAGAAATAAATTTGCGAATTGCTCTGAATAAACCGGTGAGCGAAAACATCGTTAGTAAACCATAGTACACTCACATGCTTCTTATTAATCAATCAGCCTATGTCAGTCCACTGCTGGACGTAGGCCTCCCCAAGGGTACGCCACAAAACACGATCAATCGTGGCCCTCAGCCAACCACTACCAGCGACCTTTTTCAGGTCATCGGTCCATCTAGCAGGGGGGGATGCTTCTTACACGATGTAATAAATTATACAGGGAACTTCAGGTCTGTTAAATCCCTATCGGGGTCGTCAAAACCTTAGAGATATGACATGAATATTGCGTTTGTGACAGGTCTAGGCCATCGCTCCATCCCCGCGTATTTAACCCTAGTCCCTTAGTCGCCTCCTACGATATACCATGCAAAGCGGCAACTACTTAGCATTCTTTTTACGTTCCTGACTAGCACGGGACAATCTTCACGGGACTTCTCTCTTAATAAACATACATGCACATCACGCCTTATTACCCCGTATAGGAGTAGGCAGAGATCACGGATCCTTATTTATCCCGATCCTGACAAACCACTTTCGCTTCATTGACACTCATACATCTCCTCTTACACACTCGGCGGTTATAGATACTTCTAAAGTCACCCATTTTCAATATGGCGTCTATCTGACTGTCATGTCTTATTGGGCCAGCCTCCACGTAACCGCCCTTCCACTTCACCCCATATATTCCTTTTGTCAATCTGCTATCATTCATCCGCATAACATGTCCAAACCATCGCAGCATGCCCCTTCCAATCTTAGTCACTACATTTTTCAGACCTCAACCTTCCCTTCGGTGCGTCAACAAAGTCAGCAGCTCAGTGAAAGTTGAAAATACAAATAATTATTTTCGGTTGAATATTTAGTCAGTTGTGATGCCAAATTGGCTAAATATGTTTGCTTTGGGATTTTATTTGGATCCTCAACTGGAACGAACCGAAGAACAAGGAAGAGAAGAATTGGAGGTTCGATTTCGTTTTTCTTGGGTTGTAGCGGCTGGTGGCGTTGGTGTAACCATGGCGATGGAATAACAAGCAGTTCAAACGTCGTGGCATCAGTGTTTGTACTTCAGCCGACATAACCTTAGTGGTGAATGGCTTAATAAAGAATTAAAAAAAAACCTTTCCTTACCACTCTATTTTTAATTCTATCATTCAATGTCACTCCTAACACGCTTCTCAGTAAAGTAAAACAAAATACCTGTACAGCATCAACGTATTCGAAGGTGAGCAGGTTCTTCCATTTGAAAGGCACTTCGTGAGAGACCCTGTATGTGGAGCTGACGCCGGGGACCTTCCTGTTGGTGTGCTTCTCCAGGAAGTCGAGCACGGACGGCGTCACCACCAGCCGAAGGAACTTGAACAGCTCGTCCGTCACCCCTCGCGGGTCGAACGCCAGGTCTTCGTAGCGGAGGACGCTGGAATAATAATCATAGTATTATAGAAAAAAAGATAGTTTATTCACTGCATATTTACATTAGCACGCAATACAAACATTACAACAATAAAATGGTAACCTTGATGCAGTGAAAAGGTGCTGCCTCAGTATACGATGCAGCTAGGCTGCATTACTGGTCCTCCGGCATTATAGGACACAATTACACCAATTATTGTATTAAATGAAATGCTTTTATTCAACATGAGGATTATAAAATCACTTGTTGAAAGTAAAGAAAAATTTTTGACAGGAAAAGTTGTCAGTCAAATTAGCTAATCTTAAAAAATTAAAATAAATCTAATGTATCTAATAAATAAATTAAGTGTACTAGTCAACGTTTAGGTATTAAGTTTGCAACAGGCACTATGGATATAATACATATGTTACAATGTTTCGCAATATGGTTCACCTGTAATGATGAAACTGTAGAGAGAAAAGAAAATCTTTTTGTTTATTTATTGAACGTTGAGATATATAAATGAGTGGCACTGGTTGTCTTACAAGTGTGACTCAATCGTTGGATCGGAAGCCCTAGCTTGGCCTTCGGGATTTTTAGCCCAGTGCTACTTTACAAATTTAACATACAAATATTTACCAAAAAATCGTTTTTACATAGATTTGATGCATTTATTACCAACACTGAATGGCAGTGGGATTGTATTCAATCGTACCTACGCACCTGGTAGGTACGCTTTAAATAATAAATACAGGCACTTGCCGAACATGCGTTGCTAACTTAAGCATCATTTACAACACAAAGCTATACAGGGTGGCGCATTCAAAACGGTCAGTATGGGAAAGTCTGAAACTATAAGAGATACGAAGATTTGTTCTTAGGAACTATGTCACCGATTTTGATAAAAATAAAAACTGCATTCATACTTTCTTTGAAAAAACAACTGTATCCAGTACGGGAATCGAACCCGGTAGCTTTGAAAAAATAAATTGGCCCTTTTCACTTTTTCTTTTTAAATATCGATTGTGTAGGTCTTAAGCTGTAAATGTCTCTATGAAACATGGTGTCGAAAATGAATAAAATGCATTATTTTGGCATACCTTAGTTTATCATAATAGTTTACATACACCGTAACAATATTCAACAGACATGTAAAATAGTCTCTATGGCTGTTTGTAGTTATACTTCCATACTTGTTACATACACCATATCATGTGGCAATAGCATTTCATTAATCCTTTAAGGAGGTTCTGTTATCTACAGTAATCAAAAACTAACAATCTATTCAAAAGTCCACTTAAAGTGACGTGTTAAACCATATTAGAAAATTTCTTGTAGGATTACGTTAAGGATGACTTTTACAAAACAAGCTATGACACCATCGAAGACCTAAAAGTAGCAATAAAGTCAATTGTAACGCAAATTCACCACATGAAAATACAAAATTCAACACTAAGATCGTTACCTAAACGTGTTGAATATTGTATTGAAAACAACGGTGGTCACTTAGAAAACCTACTATGATAAACTTAAGTATGCCAAAACAATGCATTTTATTCATTTTCGACACCATGTTTCATAGAGACATTTACAGCTTAAGACCTACACAATCGATATTTAAAAAGAAAAAGTGAAAAGGGCAAATTTATTTTTTCAAAGCAACCGGGTTCGATTCCCGTACTGGATACAGTTGTTTTTTCAAAGAAAGTATGAATGCAGTTTTTATTTTTATCAAAATCGGTGACATGGTTCCTAAGAACAAATCTTCGTATCTCTTATAGTTTCAGACTTTCCCATACTGACCGTTTTGAATGCGCCACCCTGTATAATTAACATGATACTAATTTTACAGATTCGGTACTTTTTTATTTACATTCAGACGCCACACATTCCGCCCTTAAACATACATACACATGACGTCTTATTCCCTGTAGAGCGGTAGGCAGAGATCACGGATCCCCATTTGTCGCGATCCTGACAGACCACTTTCGCTTCATTGACACTCACACATTATAAATGTAATATTTCAATAATATAATTTATATTATGGATTTCACTATTTGACGTTTTTTAAAACATTGCGTGTAATGAATGCGTGTTTAATCAATTTATAATTCCAGTTTTATAACACAACATCACGGTTTTATACAAGGAAGCACAACTAACAGCCATAAAACCATTCAAGTCTAATTTATTTCTTTCCTACCAAACAATCTTATACGTATGTGTCCTTATAGTTATAAAGAGCTATATGACAATGTTACTACTTTAAAGTAACGATATGTGTTGTATGCCCTAGAGTAAGGAGTAAGAGTAAGTCCTATAAACCTTTTTTAACATTGGTACCACAACAATTACAAAACGCATTTAACCCTTGCGGGATAGTCAGAGGTCCAGGTTGTCATCTCCGCAATTGCGAAGGTAGTAATTCCATGGACACCTCGAACCTTCTGTTAACCAGATAGTCAGTACTCAATGTGACAGGTGGTCAGCCATGTCGCCATTTACAAGCACTAACTAACAAACAACAATTGCATAAACTATTAAATACCTGAATACTCACTAAAGTTTATCCTTATATGCAGGGTTGGTTAGGAACCTTTGTGCCGCCGCATAGTCACTGACCATGTCGGCGCAGAGACGTCGCGGTTCGAAGCAGACTGGGGCAGGTAAACACCATTCGCGGTGGTGACGGGACTCCATCACCCCACGAGGATCGCGGATTAGTAGGATTAGCTTTACGTTCAAGCTGTAAAGGCATAATTGAAGATTTTGTAAGCATAAGAGTGAGTGTAGAGTAGTGATTGGGATATGAGATATTTTGGCGCATGTAGATTGTAAAACCACTGTTCCTTAACAAAGTAAAACAAAATACCTGTACAGCATAACATGTACTGGATAATATTTTTGATTGAAATAGTTATTGTAGCTTTTAACAGTTAACTAGTAAAATATATTACATAGATGCATAATAAATTGTAATTGTAAATGATTGTTTACTATCAGGTAAAAAGTGGTTGCAGTGGGGTCATACTTTGTACTAACTACTTAGTTTTGGACACACAATAGTATTGTGAAATTGTGACCGAAACTTGTATTTATTTATTTAACAAGATCTTTATATCTTTATATATTATCACTTGTAAGATATGTTAAAAATATATGTATATCTTTACTTGAGTGAAAATCGTGAGTGACGTGTTTGTGTGATCTCAATTCATCCTATCATAGTTCATATTAAGAATATCTTATGCAGTGTTGGTTTTATCTTAAATTGGGTAAAACACACCTGATAAGATATTATTGTCTTGTTCATTCAAGATGATAAATTGCAAGATAAAGGTTATATGGTGTTGTTCTTTCGTAAGAGCAAACTATGCCACAACATATGAATAAATAGAATTAAAAATAAGTACCTAGTACATACGAGGGTGGATTGAAAAGTACTCGGCCTAACACAGATCCATTCAATTCTAAAAATCAAATCTATCCACATTATTTAGTTCAATTCAGACTAGTTCATTGTGTGAAGTTCGAAACGTGTGCGATAATTAGTTGTGATTTTATAAATTTATTAACAAAGTCTCTCTCTCTCTGATGGTGCCTCTCCGACTAACGAAGGTTGGCAGTCACTTTGGCAAATTCAGTCCGATCCCTGGCGAGATGGAACAACTCGGCGGCGCTCTTGATTCCCGTCCACTCTCGTATGTTGCGGAGCCACGACTTTTTCCTTCGTCCAACACCTCTTCTTCCGGCTATCTTGCCCATCATTATGAGTTGCAGCAAGTCATATCTTTCATGTCTTAAAACATGTCCGAGATATGCAACTTTTCTTTTTTTGACAGTCTGCAGTAGCTCTGGCTGAGAACGGTTTATTCGACGAAGTACTTCCACATTTGAGACCTTCTGAGTCCAGCTAATGGCTAGAATACGCCTATAAGCCCACATTTCAAATGCTCCTATTCGTCGGCATAGATCTTCTGTCAGAGTCCAAGACTCGCAGCCGTAGAGGATGACTGGCCAAATGTAACACTCAAGTAGGCGTATCCTTAGGGCAATTTTAAGACCTTTGCTACAAAGGATGCTTCGCATATTGCGGAAGGCACCCCTCGCGATTTCTATACGGGTCTTGATTTCCTGCTCACTGGTCCACTTCTCGTTAAGCCAGGTACCCAAGTACTTGTACTTCCTTACTCTCTCAATTGGTTTGTCTGCCACCTTCAGTGTGATATCTTGTAAGGGGTCTATAGAGACTATCATGAATTTGGTCTTGGCTACATTCATATTAAAGCCAGCTCTCACACTACACTCGTTTACCCGGTTCACTATTCGCTGGAGATCGTCAGCATTTGAAGCTATTAGAACTGTGTCGTCTGCGTATCTAAGGTTATTGATAACCCGCCCGTTGACTGTAACGCCACAGTTTAGGTCTACAAGTGCTTCTGCTATAATCGCTTCTGAGTAAAGATTAAATAAGGTAGGTGAGAGGACGCAGCCCTGTCGGACCCCTCTCTTTATCTCCACTTCCCTTGTATCCTCTCCTTCAACCCGAACTGTCGCACTCTGTTCCCAATACAGGTTCTGAATCACTCTGATATCTTTGTCATCTAGGCCTATGTTCTGAAGAAGTTGAATGAGTATATCATGTCTCACCCGGTCAAAAGCCTTCTCGTAATCGATGAAGCAAAGATATACGTCCTGTCTCATATCACGGCACTTCTGCACCAAAACCTGTATTGCAAACAGAGCCTCCCGAGTCCCCACTCCGGATCGGAATCCAAACTGGCAATCACCCAATTGTTCATCACACTTGGCTTTTATGCGTTCGTGAATTATGTGAAGGAACAGTTTAAGCAATTGGCTCATGAGACTGATCGTCCTATAGTCCTCACATTTCGCTGCGTTACGTTTCTTCGGCAGCGTCACAAAACGGGATTTGAGCCAATCCTGGGGTAACTGGCCGGTGTCATAAATGAGGTTCATGAGTTTGACGAGGGCATTCAAATGTTCTTCGTGGATGAGTTTGATGATCTCTATGTAAATTTCATCCGGACCTGCAGCCTTTCCAGTTTTAGCTCTTCCATTAACAAAGTAATCGGACATAATTTCCGCGAATGGAGCAAATCGAACAGCGTGCCGTCATTAAGTACCTCCATAAGAAGGGGCTATCATCAAAAACCATCCATGATGACATGGTCAGTACATTAGGCGATTGTGCTCTGTCATATTCATCCGTCAAAAAATGGATAGCAGAATTTAAGCGTGGTAGAGAGAGTGTGAAAGATGAACCCCGTTCTGGAAGGCCTTCGACGTCAACTACTGACGAAAATATTAAAAAAGTACTTGATTTAATAATGGGAGACCGCAGATTAAAAATTAGAGAGATAGCCCTTATTATAGGCATCTCTTATGAACGAACTCAGAACATGATTGTCAACGAGTTGGGTTTCCACAAAGTGTCTGCGAGGTGGGTTCCGCGACTGCTTTCAGTCGAACAAAAAAGGACACGATTGACTATTTCACGCGACTGTTTGGAGTTATTTGAAGTCGATGCAGATGATTTTTTTAATCGTTTTGTTACTATGGACGAAACATGGGTTCATTACTGTACACCGGAAACAAAACAACAATCAAAACAGTGGAGAAGACCTGGTTCACCACCCCCTAAAAAGGCTAAGTCGATTTTGTCGGCAAATAAGGTGATGGCTTCAGTATTCTGGGACTCGAAAGGTGTGATTATGATTGATTATCTTGAAAGGGGTCAGACTATAAACTCTGATTACTACTGCACCTTACTACGTCGTTTACGAGAGGAAATAAAAGAAAAACGTCGAGGAATGCTCAGAAGAAAAGTCCTGTTTCATCAAGATAACGCCCGTGTTCACACGTCAGTACAGTCAATGGCTGAAATTCACAACTGTGGCTTTGAACTGTTACCGCATCCGCCGTATTCACCTGATCTGGCACCATCAGACATCTTTCTGTTCCCTAACCTAAAAAAGCACTTGGGAGGTCAAAGATTTTCGACAAACGACGAGGTCAAAGCAGCTGTAGACGCATATTTTGACTCTAAGGAAGAATCATTTTTTTTCAACGGTCTAAATGCTTGGAAGGGGAGGTGGCAAAAGTTTATTGAACTTGATGGTGATTATGTAGAAAAATAAAAATATAACTGATTTAGTATGTGTTTATTTTCTTGGTTAGGCCGAGTACTTTTCAATCCACCCTCGTACTTCAACGCTTCTCATTATATACAGTAAATATTTCCTAAACTTTATACAATAGCCGATGTGTTACAATATTGACAAGATATCATCGTTATCATAATAATCGCTGAAATAATCCACCCTTAACCCTATGTTCAAAATGCTAACGGTAGCAAATAAATATAACACATTGTTTAGTGTAGGTAGGTGCCAACGATCCCCACCTTTCCGATGACGAATGTAGGAACGCTTAGAGTACTTTTCAATCCACCCTCGTACTTCAACGCTTCTCATTATATACAGTAAATATTTCCTAAACTTTATACAATAGCCGATGTGTTACAATATTGACAAGATATCATCGTTATCATAATAATCGCTGAAATAATCCACCCTTAACCCTATGCCAAAACTAACAACACTTCCGATGACGAATGTAGGAACGCTTAGGCTATCAAGTATATTGTATTAAAACAATGTTAACCATTGTATTACGATAAAGTAACTGTGAAAATAAGGTACAATATAAGAATAAAGACTTACCTAGGGTCATCAAGGAGTTCCTTCAGAAGCTTGAGTCTGATACGCACGACCTTCATACTTTGGAACGGAAACAATTGACAAAACTTCGATGTAAACGAAGCATCGAAACACAAGCTCCTGTTCAACTGTTCACAGTGTTTCCAAAGCCTCGTGTTATGCGAAAACTGATATATCTCCTTCTTGCCGTTCTCGAAATAGTAGTCCATATCCTCATAGTTACAGCTGAGCATGTTCCTCAAATACCTCAAAGCTTCAACAGAGTGCGGCAGCCCGCCTATCTGTATTTGTTGGAAGGACAAAAGCGGCTCGTAATGGTAGTAGTTTGAAGGCACTGAGTTAAGGAGTTCTCCAAGGAACGTGGTACCCGATCGCCAAGTGGACACAATGACGCTTCTAAGTGGCTTACCACCGGCTTCCATGATGAGACTGTCCGCATTTTCAATTCCATACTCGTTAAAGTTGTAAGATGCCAACTCTTCTCTAATCCTAATACGCGTACTTTCTAATATATTATTTACATTTAATTCATCAGTGGTCGGTTTATTACTTTCTGTGTTCGGTTTGCTAATTTCTTCTATTGGATGGTAGTCGATGTCATCTGTATACTTGCTTCCGGCAAATATTAAAAGGAGGCTCACGCCGAAAGCGAAACAAATTGAGTAAAAATTAATTCTTCTAATCATTTTATGATATTTTGATACATTGCCAAGCAAACTGTTGGTCGTCTATTTCATCTCAGAACAATAAACATGTTTCCCTTATATTCATCTTATGGTTATTTAACTGAAAACTGAAACAGAAAAAAAATAAGATTATTACGTGTGTATAATAATTACTAAAGAAGCATATTATATCTTCGATGTTCTATTGACACGACAGAAATACTAGCAAAAAATAAAGCACGATGAACTAAAACAAGTTTGTCTACATCTAAAAACCTACACTCTTAGTTTGGGTTCCCAGTTCATTAAACTTGTAAAACTTTAATAAAACTCTCTTCAATAAATAAAAGAGCCCAAGGACACGGGTGTTATATTAAAAGATCAATCGAAGTCACGATTCATATTATATCTTTATTCATTAATACACTAAGATTTGAGACTTGAACCCTCGATATTGAGGTTAAATAATATTTAATTAATCCTGCAAACTTTAAAAGACATGCTTAAAGTGTTCGTGATTATTAATAAATTAGGTTTTACCTATTAAAAATAGTATAATATACATAAAGACATAATAATTTCTATGTCACTTTTTAGCATAAATATTCGGGTAGCGATGTCTCGTGGATAATTAGAGACACGTTAGATTCGGTAAGGCTTATCGCCTAATAGATTCCATTTACCCCTATCCTTGCTTTTTACGACATTCCGGTATGAATGGCAGCTAGTTAGCATTCTTTTTACGTCCCAGACAAGCACGGGATCCAGAATAAAGTTTTAATGAATGTTATTATCGCTTCAGTCATGAAAATTACGCCAACTAATACTACTTCTGAGTAAGGCAAATAAACATCATGTAATTATATCCTTACAGGAAAAACTGATTAACAAACTCTGTCTGAAATAATGGTTTCATTGTCACTGAAACTGTATATTATACTAAGATTTAAAAACTGATGTTATCAACGATAATGGCATTTGACTGTTGCAGTGTTGGTCAACATCTGGATTCTATTAATTGAGTTTCGTCGTATTCATGAATCGTTATAAAAACGTATAGTAAAAATTAATGAATCCTTTTCCTCATTGAAAGAAAGATGAAAATAAAATGCTTGCTGTAATTAATAACGTAATCCAATGTACTTTTTAGTGATTAAGTTTATTATGGAGGATATAAAAACATAGATAAATAGTCTTACCTACTGAATCATTCAATATTAACTTCCGGTTAAATTTAACTAAATAATACTTGAACTATTTTAACCCTATACTTTATTAGTGTTGTTTGACACCTACCATAAATCTAAATGCATATTATAGAGCTCTCAAAACTGATTAAAGTAGCTTCCTTTAAGGACTGATATAGAACTTATTAGAATGATAACTTGTAGTCGAACGCCTGGAAAAACCGATAAACGTTATTTTAAAAAAAGAGTTATTATTCACTATGAAAGCATACTCGCTACGCCCGTCATGCCTGTGAAACCCGTTGTGTTATATTTCATAAGAATACATAAATAGCTTTTTTCGCTATGTATCAAACAGTTTTTTGTCTTTTATCAAAAGTTACGATTTTGTCTTTATCGGTTCTTCCAGGCGCAACGACGTTGTAAAGAGTAAACAAGAAAATTTAACTGTTCAAGATATACTGTTAGTTAATTAAGAAATCATTGAACATCAATACTAAGCATAAGAGTCACGCATGCATAGACAGATATAAAATGCTGCTCGATGAATTCATCAAAAGAAAAGTATTCTAAGACTCTACTTCACTATAACTGACCAATTGATATTTATTGCTTGATTCTCTCCTTGACCCTTTGATATAATTATATTATTTTATAATAAACGAACAAATGGAATAAGATGGGATGCTTATATATTGTGTATATAGTATATAGTACTATAGTAATTAATATAAAAAATAAAGTGTAGTCAGAATACCATGTAACCATTAAAATTTGTCTTCTTCTTTTGAGGTTTGTCTTTAAAGGATACTTTTTACTAAATATCTAGCATCCATTGATAAACATATAAAGCCTATCTATATTATAGAAGATATAGGATAGAAGTTTATACAGTTATTCTCAATCGTCCCCAGTTTTTATTGTCTATGTGAGTATATATGATAAAGAGGTGGCTATGGGTCTTTTTCATAATATTATGAGATCTCATCACCTACTGATTGCTTGTTTCTATTCTTGTTTTCTATGTATAAGTCAATGTTATTTTATTTTGTTTATTGTCATTGAACCTGTGTTGTGTAATAATGTATGGTATAAGAATTTTAGTATTTTTAGTGTAAATCCAATGATATCAAAATGGTTACCAATGCTATTATTGTGTAAATAAATAAATTTTGGCCTCATGGCTTAACCCCAATTATTATATTTATATCTATTATCCTGAACAACACACTAAACATAAAATACAATATTTTCAATTGTTCGTTATGTCCACAAGTATGGAAAAAGTTCTAATACCGGGAAATACTATTCTAAATAAAAAACTAAGCAATTCTCCAACATGTGTTCAATCAATAATATTGGCATATTTGCTAAATCATCAAAATAACCCTACTGATACTATAAAGCGCTAAGGATTAACTTATCTTTCGATAAACTCAAGCATTAAAAAACACAATCATATTGAATATTAAAATCTAAACTTTGTTTACCAAGTTTATTAACTGTCATTAAACAAAAGTACAAAATTTTTAATTCTTTTTCTCTATCTTTTATTTTAATTGTGACACTGATCAAGATCAGCATTATGTTTATTGAAGTAAAAAATAAGATTAACTATTCATGTGGTAGCCTGAAATATAAACAGAATGCTTATTAGATGTTTATAATAAGGTTCACCGGCATGTTATATTTGGAAATGAGTTAGCATACTGTAACTAATATTTTATATTAAGGTCAAGACAACCCTATTTGATTTACTAAAATGATAGAGGAAATATATTTCTGAGATTGTGTCCACCTTGAAAAGAATTCAAGGATATGAATGTATATGTGTGGATTTCATTAAATCACTTTACCAATCAAATGAAAAAATCCAATGAATGAAAAAAACTTAAATACTATTTTAATTACTTGCTCAAAAGCACTAATGAAATGAAATTTGAATGATTAGGTTTAGTGAAGGTTGTGGTTATTGATGTTGTTAATGCATGGTCACAGGTAATTTAAGAAACAACAAACCATAAACCTTTGTGTTGTAGTCACAGATCCTCCGCTATTATCAATATAGTGATTCTATAGCCACTTTGAACCCAGGTGTTGATCAGATAGGCAGTATTCAATGTGAGAGATGGCAAGATGTGTTGACATTTATAAGCACTGAATATTTTGTTAACTGGCACCACGTAGGGAGTTAAGCTTCCACAAAATGCTTTGCCTCACCATAGTTATGACTTTATACCATATCTTATATTTACATGTGATAAGTGCAAGAGTCATGAAAAGCTTCGAAATAATCAAAGATTAACTATTATTGAATAAGTTGGTTATTTTGGCTAAGTAGCATTTTGGATTCGTAAGTATAAGTTGATAAATAAATAAAGAACCGAACAAAAAAAAAATACATAATATTCCTATTTATTTGATGTCAATATTTCTTATTGAGATGTTTTGCAGTACTATGCATATAGACAATATAAATTAGTTTGTATTGATAAAGCTTTAGCAAAGTGTCCTGGTAAAATTATTTTATTTTATTTGAATTTATTGAAGAGTATTGAAGGGGTTAAAAAGTCAAAAAACTTGTTGATTAAATGATGGTCATCAATTTATATTATTAGAATAATTTGGTTTTCGTGCGAGACGTGCCGCGTGATTCAAGGTTTAATTTTATAATTTCTTACAAAACATTACCCAAATGTTGACCTCCATAAATAAGTAAACAGTGTATATCCACAGCAAATTATATTGCAGGGTAAGATGGCTATAATGGGCATTAAATAAATAGAAAGGAGTCATGATACTTATATCCAACAGGTTTATATTAAATAAAAGAAAATAGGAATATCTAAAAACCTTTCACATCGGAGACACATTGAATTTATAAAATTAAGTATTTGAAAAGTTCTTTGATAGATAACGCATAAAATTTATAAACCAACACTTATCAATTAATTAGGAAGTCTTATAACACAGCTCTCTTGATTAATTACAGTTAAAGAAATATTACTTACATAGAAACACTGCAATGCACCGACTCCCATCACCGCAGTCATTCAATAACTAACACTAACAAACAAATGTCAGTCATGCCAGCAATTCCTGTTACAAACTCTGTTATACAATTCTGAGCGTCAATTTGACAGATGACAGTAAAGTGACGTTTTAATATGTGATTGAAAATGCCAAAACATGGCAACTTTAAACTTCCCGTTCTAGCTGGGGCTAAAAAAAGAATGTTATAGAGTACCCGCCACATAAGGTGGCAGTTGGAGGCGTCGCCACAGTCGCGTAATCCAGTGTTGCCAGTAAACACGCCAAAACTAGCACTCACTGTGCCATACGGCTCGATACATTATAGGTTTCATTTGTAACGGTCTAAAAATATTTTGACTTTTGACTTTGATATATTAATTTGTTTTATTTGAGTTTATAGCTCTGCAACCAAAGACCGTTACAATGAAACCTATAATGTATCGAGCCGTATGGCACAGTGATTGCTAGTTTTGGCGTGTTTACTGGCAACAGTGAATTATGCAACTGCGGCGACGCCTCCATCTGCCATAATATATTCAAAATTATAAATATCACAAGCTCTCTTTGAAAGTTATCTTATGATCTAAGTATAAATTAAAAAAACTATTTCAAACATGGCACTGAGCATTGTCTTTACATATTTTTTACCGAGGTTAGATCAGCGGAGACCCTAGCTTGGAGAAGAACTAACAAGAAACTCCGGAAATCAATTTATTATAATCACCCTTAACAAACATAAAAATTACAAAGAGTGGGCAAAAAACACAACGCTGGTAATACTAAATTTACCTTTCATACAAAATAACACGCAATTGCGGAAACGTCAAATTTAGTTCCAAGTTTGGCTACTGCCAGCTTATGTGGCGGGATCTCTAGTCTGGCTAACGAAAGTAGATACTGAAAAAGCGCGGCAAATTAAAAATATATTAGCATTGCAACCCTAAAATAAAAAGGAAAGTCGGAACAACTCACTTTGATACTTTGACATTTATTTTTATTTTACTAGTGGATGCTTGCAATTTTGTCCGCGTTATGACGTGATTAAAAGTAGCTTATATAACTTGTTATCTCTTTATTAACTCCATACCAAACATCACACGGATACATAGAACAAATAGAACAAACAAAAAATAACTAAAACGAATATGTACTTACTTAATTAAAATAAGAAAATATCAAGATATTTTGACCGTACTAACTTAACCTAACTACACGCAAGTCAACCATAAAGAAACATCAACAACACGCCATCGTCGGCGTCAGAAATAGGAATACCATACACTGATTCTGATTTTACCAAATGTTTCGGAAAACAGATACAAATTAATTTTCTTTAAAATAAAATTGCCAAATTTTCTGTACCTAATTAGTTAAGATATAGTGTACCTAATTACTTAAGTTATTTATTAGACCAACGTAAGGCTTACTGTAGCTCTTGAAATGATCCAACACGTACATACGAAACTTATTTTCGATTAACACAATTTTAGCAAACGTACGTTTTTAAAACTCATTTTATAAAATGTTTTAAATGAGTTTGTTTTAAAAATGCCATTTTAGAATTAATTGTTCCTAAGTACTTTCTACTTAAAATACCCCAAATTGTAGGGTAAATATCCGATGGTAGGAACACTTTAGTGTTGTCATATAAAAAGTTTGCAAGATAATCCAGTATCTACTTTCGTTAGCCAGACTATAACTAGCTGCCGTTCTACCAGGCTTGTCGTAGAAGGCGACTAGGGACTAGAGGTATACTAGCAACATGTCACCAGTGTTCTATTAGATAACACAACTCTCCAATGTCCATGCTAATAAGTGACCCAGGAATTTTTTCATGTTTACAAGGATCTATTTCTACTGACTAAAATGATTTTTATATTTAGTGTATGTATGTAGAAATTTATGTAACCTATGCATCGTTATAAATAGTAACAATTAGATTTATTTACAAATGAACGTGGTCTGGCAAAATCGGGTAAATAAGGAATCTACATGCTTGCATATACTAAACAGTTACATTGTTGCAGTTGACTTGATCATTTATTTGTGAGAGTAGAGTTGGGTTAGCAGTTTAAGTGGGTACTTGGGTTCGATTCCCGTTTATAATAAAACGAAAAAAGTGTATGTATATAAATATAACTATAATAATTATGAACCTGGGCAGACACAAAAAATACGTGTTACGATTGAAATAACATAAAAATTGTTATTATATACATACAATGGATAAATATAGCACTTAAGAACTAAACAGAGCAGTGTTTAGTAAACTCGTAATAGAACAATGATCCCTAGGTTTATTTCACAACCACAATTTACCTGAGGCTTGTAGAGGTAAGTCGGATAATTTATTTAATAAATTGTATCTATTTGGCTTTTGTTTGTTGTTGTTGTTTGTTCGTTTTAGCCTGAACCGTAAAAAAAGTAATTGAAACTTGTAAAAAGTTTAATTCTAAAGCCATACCTTTCAAAAGAAACAACTACAATATATTTGCAATACTTTTTGTCAGCTTATTTAAGTGGTTGTTAGTCCATCGTGCAGGGTAGTCTCTGGTAATAATGCATTTTTATCGATATCAATATCATTAACTGAGGTATAGCTACCCCGCGCTAATCTCGTCTCAATTTCATCAAGTCATATTAATAGACTACAGCTTCTGTTTTCACTCCTCAATGCAAGCTAGGAGGCGACTAAGAGATTATGACTCCTTGGATTCTATTGGGCGACAGGCTAGCAACCTTATAATAAATTTTATGTGAACTCTTATATGAATATGGCATTAATGAACAAAAAAAATTTATATACATACATACACATCACGCCTGTAGAGGGGTAGGCGGAGATCGAGGATCCCCATCCGTGCCGATCCTGACAAACCACTTTCGCTTCATTGACAATCATACGCCTCCTCATGAACACTCTGCTGTTAAAGGTACTTCTAACGTAATTCTTTTTTAATATGGTGTCTATCTGCCTGTCATATGTCCTATTGGTCCGGCCCTTACGTAACCGGCCTTCCAATTCACCTACATATATTCCCATGTATCTATGTAACTTATATAATATTTACCCAACAACTGATTGATTGTAAGAATGTTCCTTTCTTCCGTTTATGTGGTTTTATGTACGAGAGAATAGAGTAAGATTTTATCTTAGAACATTACCTGTTTATTAATAATGGAGGTAAATTATTAAACTATTTTTAATTTATTACAGTAATAGAAAATATGAAAATGCAATTGAGCTTCGGCGTCTTCTTATTATACATCGGAGTGACTTTATCATTCACTTCCCCAGAGAAAGTTATTATGGATTTAGCCAGACAGAAGATTCGATATGAACTACTCCGTAACGACGCTTACAATGTGGTACGAAGTGGGAAAAACTTTGCCATAAATGGGGGCGACCTCCCTTTAAGAGTACTGATCGTGTCTACCTGGCGGTCAGGAAGTTCCTTCTTAGGAGATCTACTGAATTCCATCCCTGGAACCTTCTACCACTATGAACCACTTATTCCGTATGGGAACAAACAGATAAGAGGTCCACCCGACTTAGACACGAGCCTGGATTGGGTGAAGAATTTGTTCAACTGTGATTATAGAAATATGAGCAAATATTTCGAAATGGAAAAGATCACGTTAAGGCAGTGCTCCAAGAATGCCATGCTTTGGTTTTACTGTCAACACAATAAGTGGTTATGTTATGATAAACGATTTTTGACACAATTTTGTGAATTGTTTCCTATTCATATAATGAAGGTTTTGCGCCTAAGGTTGCCACTTTTGGAGGAATTTCTTTATGACAACAGGTAAATATAAGAAATGCATCAAATACCACGGTGAGAAAAAACATCGTTAGGGCCGGCGCCTACTGCCGGCACGGCACGGCATGGCACGGCAGAGCATCCCGCGGCGTGCAATGGCATCCCGCGGCATGCGGTGGCATCCCGCGGCGTTCCGCATCCTGCTGAAAGCCCAGCCACTCTGGCATCCATACGACAACTTATAATATAGCTCCGCGTGTATTTGAAGTTGGTTGTGTCGCAAAAGATTCGAAGTATCGCGTACGCATGTGCTAATCACTTGCCACGCTCAGTCAGTGTGAGAGAAAAAATCGCGTTTTCCTGCGGCATCCCACGGCATGCAGTGGCATCCCGCGGTATCCTGCGGCACGTCGCGGCATCGTCGTATCAAAATAAAGTGACATAAATTCTAAGCTTATTGAAATAAGATTCAAAATAATTTAATTTGTATTAAAATCATTTGCCATGACATGCCGTGCCGTGCCGGCAGTGGGCGCCGGCCCTAAGAGAACCTACCTGTTCCCTGAACAGGTATATAATAGTCAGTGCTTGTAAATGGGGACATATCTTGCCACCTGACACATTGAGTACTGACTGTCTGTTCAAGAGGAAGGTTCAAGGTGACCATACAACTGCTACCTTTGCAATTGTGGAGATGGAAATCTAAAACTCTGACTAGCCCCCAAAGGTCAATGGTCGGGAACGCGTTTATATTTTGTAAATAAGATGCAAAAGTTAAATTCCCTGTTTCGTAATAC
Organism: Leucoptera coffeella; assembly: GCA_030578115.1. NCBI lineage: Eukaryota > Metazoa > Arthropoda > Insecta > Lepidoptera > Lyonetiidae > Leucoptera > Leucoptera coffeella. The sequence goes on from JAMBLF010000530.1 coordinate 141,291, forward strand.
ATAATGCTGAACCTTTGAGACGTAAAAACATCTCCATTGTCAATTATTAACACAAATATTTGGTTGCTATATCATATGGAACATTGGTAACCGGTTGCTAGCCTATAACCCAATAGATTTAATTTACCCCTAGTCCCTTATTCGCCTACTACGACATGCCGACAACAACTTAAAGTTACCATTCTTTTTACGTCCCAGCTAGTACGGGACGGTGAAGTTTTGTGTCCTATATGTTTTTGCTTTTTCAGGCTTAATGCTAAAGTTATCCTGCTCATTCGTGACCCAAGACCTGTAGTGAGGTCCCGCAGTGAAATCGGCTGGTGCAAGGAAGAGCCTGACTGTATCTCACCCCAACGCATCTGCCAAGACATGGTCAGTGATCGCAAAGCTGTTGACGCCTATTTGAGAGATACGCTAAAAACTGGAAAACTTTTGTGAGTATTGGCAATAACATTGTACATACATATCATACATACAGAGATCACGGATCCCCATCTGTTCTGATCCTGACAAAGCACTTTCGCTTCATTGACACTCATACACACTCGGCAGCTAGTAAGAATACTATTTATTTTCTAGATTAGCACAGGACTTAATGATATAATAATAATACACAGTTTATAATACCTATGATTAGATGAATTGCCTGTAAATTAAATGTATCTACCTGAGGCGTAAGTGATTTGCCAGGATCAGTAAAAATTGGGAATCCTAAACTCCACCGTACCTTTTAAGATCTTAAATAGGTACACTAGTAAGGAAATTCCTTTTCGTATCTCGATCTTAATATAACCAACCATTCCCAATACATCTTATTACCAAACTATAACACAGCTTTCCATCTGTTACATTAAGAACTGCATATCTGAGCAACACGTGAACGGTTTGTAGAATTACTACCTCCGAATATGTCCGTAGAATTACAGTAATGAACACCCGAATCTTCTACTATACTACCGAGTCGATAAGGCGTTTATTTGTAAATGTACATGTTTTTTTGTTTGTTCCAGTGTACTAAGGTTTGAAGAATTAGCTTTAGATCCATTCGCCACAACTAGCAATATATTGCAATTCCTGAATATTGAGATGGAACAGCCCGTTCACAGATTCTTGTATGAGCACACCAATCGTGAGAATTCCGACGCCTTTGACACGTACAGGATATCCAACAAAGTCCCCTTTGAGTGGATGGACCATCTTGACTTCGATACTGTGAAGAGAATACAGGTACTTGTACTTTACATACATACGTACATTCACATCACGCCTGATTCCTCCCATTTCTGATCCCACTTGTCCCGATCCTGACAGACCACTTTCGCTTAATTGAAACTCATACACACTCGGTTATAGGTACTCCTAACGTCACACTTTTTTAATATAGCGTCTATCTGACTGTTATATGTCTTATTGGGCCGGTCTCTACGTAACCACCCTTGCATTAATCTCATATTTATTCCTTTTGTCAATCTGCTATCATTCATCCGCATAACATGTCCAAACCGTCGAAGCATGCCCTTTTCAATCTTAGTCTTTACATCTTCTTTTAAACTGCAATCTTCCCTTATCACACTATTTCAGTGAGTGAGTCATTCATACTTGTACTTTATTTCCTAAATACCATTTGTTTGATATTTCCATTTTGTAGGCTTTATTGAAAAATCTCACATAAATGTAGTGATTGGATCTTCACCAGATCAACCAATCAATCAGCTTATGTCAGTCCACTGCTGGATGTAGCCTCCCAAGGTTACGACACAAAACACTCGTGGCCCTCAGCCAACCAGTACCAGCGACCTTTTTCAGGTCATCGGTCTATCTAGCTTCACCAGATAGTCAATGGATGGAGACATGGTGATAAATCCTTTACAGTTCACTTACCCAGACTATTACCTATGCAAAGGTCGGATTTATTAAGTGTTTTCTTTTTCAGGACGAATGTGTAGAAGCCATGAAACTTTGGCATTATCAGCCAGCTCATAACAGCTCCCATTTGAAAGAAAAGTTCAATCCATTGTTGCCTTTAGATTTAGAAGATTTCTAGCAGTATTTATATAATGTGAAATTTGGTACCATAAATGGAATACGTTCTTATGATGATTGTAGTATCATTTTGTAACTAGGCTTATTTATTTCAGGAAAACGAGAAACTATCCATGGTACTGACTGACAATTAATGTCTTTGAAATGTTAGGAATGAAAGCTTATACATAGTGTGATTTCATAATAACAAGGCATCAACAGAAATTGACACACAAACACGTCATGCGCGTTTTCTTACAAAGGGGTAGGCAAATATCTCGCACCCCATTTGTTTCGCTTTATTATCATTCATACACCTCCCCACATTCACTCGGTGGTTATAGGTACTTCAAACGTCACTGTTATTAATATTACGTCTATCTAACTGTCATAAATTGATATTCCTGTAAAATAATATACTCATTCACAATGGATGTTTATAAAATAGCTCTTAAGTTACTGCACAGTTCTTCATTGTTCGCTTTATCTATAACTCTATTAAATGATTGATATACCCAGTAATCATGGCGTGTATTAAGTTAACACTATTTTTAATTCTAACCGTTTCAATCTTAAAGTTTTCTGAGTGTGTTGATACAGTATCGGGACAGACCGAGATTTTGGAACTAGTAAAAAATAAAATACAACTCGATTCAATTCGATATTATCGCAACAATGTAAGTAAAAATGTGAAGCAGCTCATGCCATATGGCAGAGGCCCTTTAGGGATTATTGTAGTGTCTACTTGGAGATCGGGCAGTACATTCCTTGGCGAAATTATCAATTCTATCCCAAGCACCTATTATCATTTCGAACCTTTAATGAAGTATGGCTTGACGCAAATAAGTGGACCGCCAAATTCTGAGGAAAGTTTGAGCCTTTTAAAAAAACTACTCCAATGCGACTACAAGAACGTTAAAATGACAAAGTTTCAATGTATGAAGAACGCGAGATTGTGGACTTACTGTCGCGGCGAAGAAAGGTTGTGTTTCGCTTCGGATTTTCTATCGAAATTTTGTAAGTTGTTCCCTATACAAGTCATGAAAGTGATGCGTATAAGACTTCATTTACTGGAAAACTTGATAAGTGACTACAGGTAAATACTAAATTTGTTTTATTATTTATTTATTTCTATCACTTTAGGGTCCGAAACAGCAATTTACATTAAGTTAATATATTTTATTAAAGCTTTAACTTATCTTACGTCAACCTCCGTGGCGCGAACGGTTTGTTACCTTAACACTAATCGAGAGGTCTCGGGTTCGATTCCCTTTTGAGTCTGTAACAATGAATTTCTTCTACTTTCGGGTCTGGCCGTTGATTACGCTTTAATACTCGTATGTATTTATATATCTATAATAAGGAAATATTTCTTTAATATATGTTGTCCTTAAATCTTGACGTATTAATTGTACTTACTTAGGTGCTTGTTTAATTGATTGAGTCACAAATCGCATAATTATATTAATATTTTATAATTATATAGGAGACTGTTCATGATATTTTTATTCTTGTCTATGGTATTCTTATAATCAAAATACTTTGTCTTTCCAGTTTAAATTTGAAGGCTATTCTACTGATACGCGATCCAAGAGGTGTCATTCTGTCTCGCAGACAATGCGATTGGTGTACGAAAGACGATAAATGTTTAAGTCCAAAACTACTATGTGAGGACATGGTCGATGACCATACAGCCGCAACTAAGCTTCTTGAAAACAAAGATCAGCTTTTGTAAGTATTCGCCGTCTTATCTTTAAGACTTATTAAATATATACATTCATGTCCTTTAATCCCTGTCGCGGTAGCACACCATCGTTTAGGACTGTTTAAAGCTATGTTATTCACACTTGATTGCAACTTAGTTTAGTTGTTGGAGGCTTGAATCTGTATCAATGGATTCGGGTTCAAAGTACCGTTAAGTTAATTTTCTCTGAAGCTGATTTTGCAAAATGCCCCAACTAAGGTGAAGGAAAATATCATAAGTAATTTAATTTCTTTGCCGAACAGGTAATAATCAGTGGTTACATATAGTAATACGAATAGAAGTAAAGAAATATTAGATATTGACTAACTTGAGTAACACGAGATGGCCGTATAAACCACCACGGCAAATGCAGAGATGGACACGCGATCCTCTACTACCAATTAAATGATCGTGAAAGTGTAACCTTATTGTACCAAGACAAAAAAGACAAACGTGTTCACGATCATTAACCCTTGCGAGGTAGTCAGAGGTTTAGGTTTCCATCTCCGCAATTGCGAAGGTAGTTATATCTATGGCCACCTCAAACCCATATGTTGACCAATCAGTGTTCAATGTGACAGGTGGTAAGCCATGTGGTCATTTACAAGCACTGACTATTACCTGTTCGGGGAATAGGTAGGTTTCCTAACGATATTTCCCTCACCGCAATATTAGATGCATTTCGTACATGTATTTTTATTATGAAAATGTACATAGAAATGTAATAAATTTCATTTCTATTGGTACATGCTTAAGTGGAATTTCAACACTGTACCCACTCATACAGAGTCAAACCCCAAACAACTGAGCTAAGTCGAATTATACCTTAAAATTATTTTAATTAATTTTCATTGTTTTTAGCATTGTGCGTTTTGAAGAACTGGCTTTAAAGCCTTTCGAGATCGCGATGAACCTTTTTTACTTCCTGCATTTGGATATGACACCAACTGTTATAAAATATCTGAATACACACACCAACTACGATTTGGATTATTTTGCGAACCCTACAGTAAGATCATCCAAGGATGTAGCTTTTAAATGGAAGAAACTGCTTACTTTTGACGAAGTAAAAGTTATCCAGGTAAAGTAAAGCTTAACTAAACTTACCTTCAGTCTGTAAGGTCATCTATACCAATGGTACATCATGTTACCACGAATGCAGTGTCAGATCATGTTAATTTTATTACAACCTGAAAAATACGAATGCTTAACGAATATCTGCCAAACTTCACGTAACTAAGTAATTCTATTTTTATGTTTTTGACTGCAAATAACTATTAACTATCAAAACTAGCTGTCGTTCTTCCCGACATGTCGACATGTAGGAGCCGAGGAGTAAATGGAATTTATTGTGTGATGGGCTAGCCTGATACCATTGGTCCATATGACAGCACAACCCCAATATTCATGCTAAAATTCACCAAGGAGATGTTTTTGTCTCCGAGGATCTGTCCTCCATGACGTGAATATATGTATATCGTATACTGCATCGTATACTGAGGCAGCACCTTTTCACCGCATCAAGGCTACCATTTTATAGTTGTAATGTTTGTATTGTGTCCTAATGTATGCAGTGAATAAACTATTTTTCTTTCTTTCTTTCTTTATATATGTATTACGTTCATTAATGTATATATGTATGTAAGTAGAAAATTTTCGTCTCTTTCACATCGTCTAGTCATTTATCATTTATATATTTTTATTTTTTCAGAACGAATGTGAAGACGCAATGAAATTGTGGGGATACGAACTTGTTCACAACGCTTCACATATGGAAAGCAACTTTAATCCCCTATTGCCTTTGCATTTAGAAATATAGCACAATATTCACTAGACGAATAATCTAGGTTCGAAAAAATATTTTTGTTACTGATTAACTAAAAAACATTATACAAAAATTGTATCTTCATTAATTGTCATTAAATGTAATAAATTATTATTGTAATTTAATAAAACATTATATGATTCTGAAAAACGAAATTATCAAACTGTAATGCTATAATTACCGTCGTAGTACTAGATATAAGATGTGATAATTAAGGAAAATTTTGGGCGATCCTTTTTTGATCTACAACAAATTTTGTTGATGTCATTTTGAATCTTTAATTTAGGTTATATTAAGTTTGATTGCATAAGATTATCTGTAAATCAAGTGAAACGATATGGTGTATACTTTAAGAGAATAAAGAAAAAGCAGAGATGGTACTGATATGTTTTATTTCTCGACTCGGTCTATACACTGCACTTGCATCTAAACTAAAATTTACACGAAGATCAAGTACAGCGATAGTTATTAAATAGTACACAAAATTTCGTTGTTACAAATTTAACTGACATAGTATATTCCTTTTAACAAAAGATCTAATAATTACTAGGAGTAATCAAAAATAATACAATTATTTTATTCATAGTTTAAATACAAGATCTTAAGATATATTAACTAAACAAATACTCAGAATTATAATATATGCGTTGTTGGATCGGGAAGAAATATGTAATCTCACCACATACAACCAAAACCATTACCCATTTATATTAATTATTCTAGTAAATCTTATAACAGTTTATATCACAAGTAGTTGTATTAAAAATACGATATTACTTTACAATGGTGTGTCATGTACATAATAATAATCGCAAACATACGACCCTACATTCAATTGGGTACTTTTCCATTGACTACGCAAACATTTAGTTTAACTTTGAATTGTCCTTGACAACAACAAATTAATTAAAAATTATATATACACAGAAAGATTGGATAAATATAATAGTAGACTGGCCAAAGTTTAGGAAATCAAAAACCCTTGTTTTATCGTGAATTAAATCCAGAACCTAAGCATTCATCGGCGTAAGTACCCAGAGGTTTTATTTTTTCCACAAACTAGTTCTCATATATTTTAAGATGCTAACACAATAAACTAAATAAAGACATAAGATTTAAAACAGACATGGTGAGATTGAACATTTTCACTCCCAAAAAATCCAACTCAGATATACATATATTAATTATAATAAAGTCTATTTATTTTACAAATAATTTACATCATTACTCACTTTGCTAGAGATTGAACATATTTTTTGAAGTTTTTTCGTCAAATTTATTGAAGTATTGTTTTAATTATAGCTTTTTTAAATGTTCAGTAGTTGCTCGACAGCATTAATGAAGTAATTCAATTAGTTTTAAAATTTTGGAAACAGATTGATATCTATTGTTTGTCAATAAATTAATCAAACAAAAATCTAACAAAGCAATTGATGAAATATACATAGAAACTATTCTAATCAATAGGAATTTACATGTATTCACTATACACAATAGATTTAAAATGAAATTAAATTCATCTTCATGTATTAAGAACAACTTAAATACTTTAGTCAAGTGGTCCTTAATACAATATATTAGTAGTTACACTTTACGACTTCTACTAATGATAGGTATATTATGTATAAACTAAATTTACATATAATCAGTGTAATCCTAGATTTATAAAAAATATATATCTACCTTTCTTTTAGAATTGGAGTAAGTATGGAACGGAATTCCTTTATAATATTTATTACTGAATAACTTGCCTTAGACTCAAAAATGATTTAGATTGACGGCAAGGTATAGTTTTCCCTTTTGGTAAATTTAAGTACTTTCAAAAATATCCAAAATATACATTATTTTTGTACAAGAGAAAATACAATGTGAGATTTCTGGTTGCACAAAATAAGCTCAATCTTGGTAAAGGAACCGTATTTTAGATACTTTCTAATATTCATTCGTACGAAATTATTCCATTCATTAGTAACATCAAAACAATGTATTTAAATCTGAGACTAGGAAAGTACAGAATTATTTTAACTAATGAAATGAAAAATGAATATTGACGCGTGACTATATTTATCATCGCACTTATTGTAAATCAATGTTTTCGCTGCTTTTCATTGCTTTCTTAACAGATTATTTATTTACAGAATCGATAAGATTTCGAATCCCTTTATTCAATTAGATGGCTACTTAAAATAATTGCACTTGATTTATAACTACACTTAAATACTATAAATCACACCTGAAGACTTCGATATACACATGAAAATCGGTTAATTAATTAGTCATTACAGTAACCAAATGATTACTGTTGCAGAGTTAATTTTATGGGTTTTATCGCTTCCCTGCTATTCAACTCACGCGAATAAAATGAGGATTCTTTCAATAGATCCTGAGTAAAATGTTAATTTCTTACAATGTTAAACACCTATTTCCGTTACTAAATTCACACACAGCGTGGGATCGAGATCGCCTTAGTAACCAATGTAGTTAAAACATTTTATAGAACTTGACACTTTAAGTTTTTTGGTGTTTAATTTTTTAATCCCTGTTTTCCTAATTTTATTCTAATCATACCAAAATAGCCGTCAAGGATATTACAACATGTTTAGTTCCCTGTGCATGAATGCAAGAGAAAATACCATTTTCTCACTGTTACTTGAGTATTCTAATCTCGAGGGTTGGTTCGCTTCGTCAGAGAAAGCACCCGCGTCTGGTACCGTAGAGCCTCTTCAATTCAGGAATGATATGTGATTTGATGTATAAGCTCTGTTTTCCAGCTAATTTGTCTCGTACAGGATCCTTGACGTAATGTTTGATTCCCGGCTTATGGCACATGAAAGCGTTGTTGAGAATCATGAAGTCGTAATCCTCCACACACAGCACGAAACCCTGAAAATCAATAAAATTATATCAGCATTCGCCTACACATTTTATATGCATATTTCGCTTTTTTTATTTAAAGGGTCTCTTCGAAACATGTCTGATCATTATTTTGACACTTTGTGGAGAATAATAAGTACGTTAAGGAATATTAAAAAATAACAAACCATGAGAGAGAAAAAAAGTCAATTACGGTAAAGGTGAAAATGATTTATCAAACTAGAAAATTAATAGTATAAACATGTTAACTAAATATGATATTGAAAGTAATTCATTGCTAAGTGTACGCAATCATCATCTTTGGACAAAAGTTCACTCGGTATAATTTCTCATATTCTACTAAGAAAGGACAAATTAAATCTTTATATATGTGAAATGAGCGTCATACAAACCTGTGTCATTTTATCCATTTTCCCTTCCCAGCTCAATCGTTCATCGTAATGAGGATCTTTGTGTGTGCCAATGAAGATGGGCTCCCAATGAGAGAATTTCCCCCGACGTTTGCCCACATGAAATATGTCCATTTCTGAAAACAATAAAACAGTATCTTGGTTTTATTAATTATCTGAGACCGGGTCAAAACACGATAAATTTACAAAGATATGTGATTACCTTTATTTTGCCCGACGTTTCGACCCAGTTGCATAGGCCGTGGTCGCGGGAAGACTAGCTAGCAAGCTAGACTAGCGGGAAGTCCGTCACAGCTAAAATGTCTGTCTACCCTCACAATTGGAATTTTTGTTAATTCATAGCACGACACACTACACTCACACTATCCGAAGACACATCCGCAGTTACGCCACGCGAATATAATCCCATGATTACTGGTTCCCATGTTTCTGACAGCCTAAAACCATCCTCACGATTGAAATTATTGGGATGTTTTTTAATTTCAATAGCCTCACGAACAACTCTGGGATAATAATGTTGTTCCGTGGAGATGATTTGAGGCTGATGTAATTCAATCCAATGGTTTGAACCAGACATCAGGTGTTCCGCTATCGCTGACTTTTGTGGTTGCCTATTCTTTACAGCTGCTATGGTAAAGTTGTAAAGTAAAGTTGTATATGGTAAAGTTTACATTGGCCAAACAAAAAGAAGTGTCCAGGAACGGGTCAAGGAGCACATAGCAGCTGTAAAGAATAGGCAACCACAAAAGTCAGCGATAGCGGAACACCTGATGTCTGGTTCAAACCATTGGATTGAATTACATCAGCCTCAAATCATCTCCACGGAACAACATTATTATCCCAGAGTTGTTCGTGAGGCTATTGAAATTAAAAAACATCCCAATAATTTCAATCGTGAGGATGGTTTTAGGCTGTCAGAAACATGGGAACCAGTAATCATGGGATTATATTCGCGTGGCGTAACTGCGGATGTGTCTTCGGATAGTGTGAGTGTAGTGTGTCGTGCTATGAATTAACAAAAATTCCAATTGTGAGGGTAGACAGACATTTTAGCTGTGACGGACTTCCCGCTAGTCTAGCTTGCTAGCTAGTCTTCCCGCGACCACGGCCTATGCAACTGGGTCGAAACGTCGGGCAAAATAAAGGTAATCACATATCTTTGTAAATTTATCGTGTTTTGACCCGGTCTCAGATAATTAATAAAATGAGTATAAAACGCGAGTGTTTAAAAATAACTAGTATCTTGGTTATTGTATCTTGCTGTGATATTAACTGACAGACTGATTTTCGATTTGATATAAAGCATCGCTTTTAACTAAATATGAAAGTATGTAGTTTATATTTGTAGGCATATTATCTTGCATTAGTGTAGGTTTGAAGTTAGAATAGCCTCAAAAAATCTAACTAGGTTTCTATATATATATAAATAAAATAAACAATTATAAAATAAAACAGAGCTTTTTAAAAGGACCAAGAACTCGATACATTTCGGCTTAGTATCAGAAAGATCTGCTTGTAGTTATTAGTCTTATATTCTGATATATAAACCTTAGTATCACAACCAAATTATTTAAATTATTTATATTAATTAAATTATTATTATTATGGTTACTCTAATTTTGTACACTTGTGTGTCAATTCAAGTTAAGTTAATCAAATTTAACCAACTAGGCATTTTTAAAGTAGTTTTGGCCAATTTTTCTACACACTAGAAGTGCAATCGTGGGCAAAATCGCGGTCACTGAACCATAATACGCAATTAGAATGCTCCGTACGACGACCAGCCACTACAGACGGCATAAATACCTCACGACAGGAGACAAGAGATCAATTGATTACGCTGATACATCAGCCGATTATCGCTGTTGGAAGGGCTAATACGATTGAGTATCGATCATCAATTGCTGAGATGATGAGATAAAATTAATGTCGGAATCTTGTCCCACTGTACAAAACTGAGGTTTTATTATTATAATTTACTTTTGTTATTTTCTATAGTGTATTAGATACTAAAAGAAAATACTTATTTGGGGAAGATATTAGGAAAATTTGGTCTGTTGTTTGTGACCAAATTTTAGGAATTATTGGCTAGCCCCTTGCTACATTTTTTTGATACCCCGACCAATTGAGATAGTTGTTGAACTTAAGTACCTACTACTAATTATCACTGATTTTTTACGAGGCTTTGGGGATGACTATATCCAGCAATGCATTGTCATTGGTTGATTAACTGATAAAATAACTGAACAAAATAAAGGTTTCTGTAGCAAGTCAGAGTTCCACAATAATGCAATTACCAAGCCATAAATAATTTTAGCAGGAAACTGCGACTTGAAAAAAATAGTTTTTTTGCACTTAAATTAAGATTAACTTCTACCTGCACGTCTGAATATACTTAACCCTTAGGTCAAGGAACTTATAATGTGGGCGTCACTAAACACATCAAAATAATTGAAAAAAAACAATTTTTTCCGCATATTTCGCATATAATAATATAATATTTTTACGTATCGTACGAGTAACGACCACTTACTTAATTTTGTTGATATTCAACGAGGATGTTAACTGAACCATTCATTATATAAATCATTAGTGGAAATAGTTACTGTACAGTACTATTTTTACATGAATGCTCCTTGGCACGACAAATGAATGAGGCTATAATCAAAACTTATTAAATTCCTGACCTAAAGTTATTTAGCACATTTTGTTATGTGTAATCTTACGGATTAAAGAGACCGTCTTAACAAATTCTGGTAGTATGTTAAGACTCATAATAGAGAGATCAATTTGGAGTTGAATGGGTTAAGAAACATAGGACCGTGAATATAGTACAGTAATATAGTTCTTGAGATGTGATCTAAGCGATAAGAAGCGAAGATAAGAAAATAGAGGCTTTAGACTAAGTTAAACATTTTACCTAAGGTGTTGATTAACTCGTATACTCACGGTTCGTTTCCGGAGCGGACATCCACTGAATACCTTGAGGGATGTTGTGGCAGTTAGGGCACACGTATTTGTGGAACGGGATCGCACTTGAATTTAAGAGCAATGATTTGAGTTCCGTCTTTGATGATGGCACCTGGAAATAAAGAGCAATACATTAGTCCTATACGTAGAGAAGAAGGGTATATATCATGAATGTCGAATTTGTAATGATTGGTACTAATAGAAGTCGTTTTTGTCTTTTGAAGACTTTATAATATTTTGAGTGTTTGCGGAACACAGTATTCATGAACCTGGGGTTGAAAAGAATACATTAATACATAATATTCTTACATATATATCATTCGTTCCCGTTTAGGGAGAACGGAACCTCACAAACAACTTTTATTTGATCACCTTAAGCATACCTATCGGGGTTGTGAGTGTATTGGTATGCCTTTTACGACATGCTGGGCAGACACGCTGCTAGTTTGCATTTTGTGTACGGCTCATCCAGTAGATGACTTTATTTACTTACTTTGTATCGAGCATCAACTTCGAATATGCTTATCGGGAAGACTCTGGGTTTACTTGAATTGCTGAGTGGAGGATTATTTCTCGCGATCATGTTAAGGAACTGCGGAACCAGGAATGGACTAGGGTATAGTTCGATGTCGGATGGAAGAATGTAGTGTGTTAGGGCGGCATCTCTTGCGATGTTCCTTGCCACGTTCACAGGGTATAGGAGAGACTTAGTTTTCTTGTACGTTGCTGATTCGTTGACTGTCTTGTATGGTGGTGGGGCGTCGCAGTCGACAGGTGAATCTAGAATATCTTTAGCTTTAGGAATCTGGAATTTACAACAAAAGCCGTTTTATATCAGGTAAATATAAAGACCTACATTTAGTACATCAACATCTTGTTGACTTATGTCTATTGATCTTAGATCGATATTTGGACAAATCTTAAGCTTGATTTGCCACATATTGGAGTAACGTTACTGTTTATAAAACTTCAATCTATTAAGACAACTTATCATTGAATTTATACAATATTTAACTTGAAATGTCTTTCAAGAATGTGTTACAATATATCACAACTGTCACAAATATCTTTAAATTTACACGCTACATAATAAAATTTGAAAATAAAATCTAGCACGTCTGATAAGAGTGAGTTGTTTTATGGTTTTTACACACTTTTTATTATTGGTCTGGACAATTCTTGACAAAGATTGAAATAATGCATGTATTATTCTCATTCAATCATCCATTACGTTTGTTGGTATTTGAAATCTTAATGGGTTTCATAGAATTTATCATACATTTGATCCCTTTTTTCGGGAGGAGGTTGATTAACTAATTCACATACATATTATATAGTGTCACGTCATTAATCCCCTTTTTAAGCAGATAGAACCTCGGGGACAAAAACTCTTGGCCACATTTAACATTAGAAAATGAAATAAGTAGGACTAATACCCCCGGCAAGGTGGGAAGACGACCTGCGCAGGTTGGCTGGCCTCGAACGGATGCGAACGGCCACCGACAGGGAGAAGTGGCGTCATTTGGGGGAGGCTTATGTCCAACAGTGCATTCAGACAGGCTGATGAAGATGACTAATACTAACCTGAGTTGGTATATGACTATAGGAGAAGAATATGTGGAATGTTACAAGTTGCTTCACCAGGTCACTCTTGGAGCATGCTCGTAAGTATTTGATGATCTCGATGGTCGGCTTAATGTCGTAGCCAGGGGCGAAAACAGCTACGCTGATGGGTGCCATCCATCTGAAATAACACCATTATTAGTATACATTCACATACCTTAATCCCTTTCGGAAGGGATAGAACCTCGGACACAGAATATCTCGAGAGACGATAATATCTTAAAGGTCACTTTTTAGAATATCGGTGTTGTGATGTTCTATAAAGACAGAAAGAAAAACATATATTCACTGCTTATATGCATTTTGACATAACGCTATTATATATACACTTCGACACAACAACAAGAACAACACATATAAGGAGTAGGCACTTGATGAAGTGAAAAGTTATATGGAACATTGGTGAAAGATTGCTTGCGCATCGCCCAACAGATTCCATTGACTCTTACTGAATAAATATAAAATAAATATATGAATAAAGGCAGTTAGTTAGCGCTATATTTACGTCCCTGACTAGCACGATACCATTCATCCATTCAGTTGCGTTTCATTGGTCAGAATTTACATGCTTGGAGGTTTTATCGGTTAACGTATTCTGAAAAGGAATAATAGATACTAATCGGCTCTATAAATTATGTTTCATGCCACATGTATCTGTGTACCCCTTTAAAGGATTACGGGCGTAATGTCTTGTTGTCAAGTTTTATTTTTCCTTTCCTGATACGATCAGGAAAATGAAGAGGAAAATAAATAAACAAACGCGTTTGAGTGTTATTGCGTAAATGTTTTAATTTTAACAACGGATGTTGATTCATCACAATCTCGGGAAAAGGAAAATAAGATTTATATAGTGATAACAATTTTAGGTTTATTATTTATTTGCACGAAAATTACCCATCGTTAAATTGAATGAGTAAATATGTGGTTGGGAGAACATTTCTTTGTTCGCTGATCTGAAGCAAATAACATACAAGGGCACAGCAGTAAAATAACGTAACGTTATCATTATTTGTTATGTTTAAGTCTATGACTGCTAAGTTTTCAAACATTAGTTAACTGAACATTATGACGAAAGTAAAATATAGCATAATTAACAATAATAATGATACTAGTAATAATATTTAAGATACTATTAGACACTAGAACCTAATAGATTTACCCTTAGTCCCATAGTCGCCTCTTAAGACATGCCGAAACACGTGGCAGCTAGTAAGCAGTATTTTACGTCCCAAACTAGCACGGGACACGATATATACATACATACACATCATGCCTGATTCCCTGTAGAGGGGCAGGCAGAGATCACGGATCCCCATTTGTCCCGATCCTGACAGACCACTTTCGCATCATTGACATTCATACATCTTCTCATACACGGGACACGATATATAATACATGTAATATAATTTGTGCAAGGACTTTGGACCTAGGATCTAGATTTTTTGTTCTTTGGCAAACCTGTTATGGTACAGATGGAATCTTTATAGAAATGTTTTACGACCAACATTAGAGTAATTTAATATATACCGAACTTATCTATGTTGCAAAACCCTTATTTAAAATTTACATATAAATGTTGTAATTATATAAATGTTGTAATTATATAAATGTTGTGACATGAAAATGTATCTTTTAATTATCAGGTTAGGTTGTATACGACACGGTTTACCACCGTTTACATTAGATATTGATTCTCAGTTTTAAGGGTTTTAGTGACTAAACACCATCACAAAATAAATTGCTAATGTAGGAGACAACCTCTGAATATTCAAAAAGGTTGTACATTTCGAAACAAAAACCTCCTTGCCCAAACCACTAACTAATTTGCCAATTTCGAAGTGGCATCAAACGTTTTATTGCTAGCAACTATGGCGTTTCCCTGACACGAATACCTGTTGTTATGTCAATCGATAACAGGGAAGCTCCGGTACGTTGCGTGCCAACTACCACTGATAACGATGTGCTATGCTGATATACGAGTAGCTGTAGTCACTTTATAAAATTAGTCAATTTTACAAAAACAAGATCCATACTAATTTCAACGTAGAAACAATGCTAACTAGCTGCTGTTCTACTTAGTATGTCGTAGGGGGCAACTAAGGGATTAGGGATAAATGGAATCGATGGGTGATGGACTAGCAACCAAAAATGACATCACAAACTTAATATTAGTGATAAAAAGGAACTTAGGAGAATCGTGTTACAAGGTTCCGTGTCACCAATTTTCTATATGACATTACAATCCCTATTCCTGTTCAAAAGTGATCTGGATATTATCCAGTGCTGTACACCCTCAAAAGAATTAAACGTGAATGTACACATATTTATAGTGATTTTAATACTAATGTAATCAACGTTTTACACCTTACATTTACAGTATTAAGTATTAAAAACACATGTGATCGCTTATATTTAAGCCCCAGTTTAATTAAAAATACTAATTTAATTGTAAATGAAAAAACTGTGAAATACATGTACTAGCATTTCCTTCGCAAAACGAGATACTCAAGTGAAATTGAAGAAAGGGCTTTTAGGTCAAACATACACCTGGCATTTGGCGATCATTTCCTGAGCTTTGTACGTTTGATATTTACCCGAAAGTAGGGCAACAATGCACTAAACTATCGTTTTGGTGTTTATAGCTCGTGTTAAATATTGCTAATACTAGACACCTACACGATAAGCTACATTTAAAACAAAAACCAAACAGTTTCACGACGGTTAAACCTTGCGGGGTTGTCAGAAGTTTGGGTCCCATTTATACAAAAACAAACGCGGTCATGACTATTAATCATTGCGGGCTATTCGATGTTCAGGTGTTCATCTACACAATTAGGGAGGTAGTAATTCTATGGCCACCTTCAACACACATTTTGACTTGATATTCAGTGTGACAGGTAATAAGCCGTCTCACCTCATAATGTTTACCTAGGCGTTTGAAACCGTTGCTATGGTTACCCTTTATGTTTTATGCTGACTATCTGGCGAAACATAAGTTTCATTTGCCTTAACAACTGCGGTCACTTAAGCCTTTAACCTTAAACTTAAATTGAGGTGCAGTCGTGACGTTTGTTTATTTGCTGTATCTAATTGTAAAATGTATTCAAATTGTGTTATGTAAAAATAATTATAACCTTTTATCTTAAATAATAAATCATATGCAACACAAATCGTTAATGCACGTCTAATGCAGGCCTTGTAAAATAATATTGTGGATTAGTTTTCTTATCTCCGAGACACGGTAGATAACCAGATGCACTTTTCTTCGTAGATATAATAAATTCAAATGAACCTACGTAGGAGACAAAACTATACCAGTACGGCCTACATCCACCTACCCGAACTTATCAATCGAGATAGTAAAACAATAATTGCATGACACGAATGAGGTTCGCGTGCCCAATTTCATTGGATGTCTTCGCATAATCAGCGTAATCTGATTTGATTCATAATTCATTTCTCAATTCACAACACTATTGTGTCGCCCATCATTATGTTAGGAGCACCACTCACTTCACATTCTGCTCTGACGAAATAATATTATGAGTTGGCAACACATAATGCCACAAATGTGTAAATGCGACGCAATAATCCAAATATTACCTTATTAACATTAATGTAAAAGGAAATCTGTAACATGTCATCATTAAGCGAGTTATTAAACTATCCGTGTGTTTAAAAACATTTAAACTATAACAAACAAACGAGTTTGTTTATTTTCCTCTTCATTTTCCAGATAAAAAAAGGAAAATTTTAAAAAATACATACACATCACGCCTGATTCCCTGTAGAGGGGTAGGCAGAGATCACGGATCCCCATTTGTCCCGATCCTGACAGACCACTTTCGCTTTATTGACATTCATACATCTTCTCATACACTCTCGGCGGTTAATTATAGGTAAACCTAACGTCACCTTTTTTCAATATAGCGTCTATCTGACTTTAAAACATTTAATATTAAAAAAAATTAATTATATTTTTTGTAACCCTGGAGTAAAAAAAATATTATAATCCTACAATACAAAGTAGTGGATGGATCCCGGGATAGAATGATATTTTCGACATAAACATAGAAGGTAATAGTGAATATGGTGTGGACACTTGTCCCGTCCTTGAATACAACAATGACAGAACTGGCAAAAATGATATTTAGCCTTAGTAAAGTCAAGAATAGCTTTTACTATCACAAAAACATACAATAGAGCTACACAATAAATAAAAAGACATTCTATCGCGTTAACGACCATCATTGTTAAAGAGCATCAATTTCCACAGTTTGTTAACAACCATTTAAAACGTAAAATTGATATGCATAAAGATATTTCCAACTTTGTCATGGTCATATCATTTAACGGTTTCAGAACAATTCAGTGTAATTTCACTTTCACGCAAACTTTATTAGTTTTATGTGGCGCAGCTATATCGATATTTAATGAAGACCACACAAGCACAGGCTTTAGATTTGTAATATACTTTTTGTAGCTTGGTTATTATGCGACATGTAACATATTAGAGTTTAACAACATGATGTACTTACTGTATCTAATCTATTATAAATTCTATGAACCGATGGTATAGAACTAGTATGAGTGCAACATTACCTACTTGATAACGAACGAATCGAAGCATAAAATCGATATTTTGATATGGTTACGAATCGTGGAATCGTTCGCTCAGGACAAACACATATGGCCCATCCCGTATCTCTCTGACAAATTCCAGAAGTCATTCAACTTGTCATTTACACGCACTATCACCACGCAGGTCATGCTTTAGCAAATGAACCGAACAATAGGGCTGGCCACGACTCATCCAGACAGCGCATTGTGTGGAATGAATATTCAAAGGCAATAAGGCATATTCATAAGTCTCGATTCATCATAAAAGCCAAGGAAGGCAATCGGTCACTGCAGGAAATAAATAAATATATGCGCGTTTTATGTGTTAGTCGTTTTCCGTTTTTTACTAGTCATACGTACGTACTAAGAGCATTAACGTTGCCCCTAAGTATGTAAGAAGTAATTGCAATTCTAATAGACGCTAGAGGTAAACTTGGCATTATAACATTATCTAGAAATCTTCTGATCCGTATCTGATGATAAAAAATCAAGGTTGTACTGTTTTCACTTTTATCATTGCTAGTTACATTTATTTCACATTATTTATAAAGCAACCTTAAGGCCATAGTAGTTTAATTTATAATTATGTGCATGATTTTAATTTTAAAAGACAATTCGGAGGCATAAATGCTTAGCCAATAACTTGCTCACTCTTCTTAATTTCCTTTATATGATGTTAAAAATAATAATATAATAACATATCAAAAATTAGTATCTGAATTGTACATATTTATATTCCCGTTAGATACATTAAGGTATCCGAATGAGGAAGTTTAAGTTTTTCTAATTTGTATCTTATTTCGAAACAACTCTCTCGTCTTATATGATTGCGAGTAGATGCACATTGCCTTGCACTATATTATTAATTACAAATAATGCTAATTTACAAATGCAATACTAGAATGTTGAGTTCACAATTTGCAAGCATTCTTGTGGTCCCGCAAAAAGTGTGTCAGTCAGATGTTTTTCCAAGCATACGCCATCTAAAGGTCATTGCTGTGAACTTGTGGTGCGTATAAGCGAGAGAATGTCGATTGAAACCACTCAACATGTCAAGTAGTCTGTGGTCAGTACAACGTAAGAAGGCTTGATTTCGATCTTCACCTTCATTGTTGAAGAGTAGACGATGTATCACATTAATTCGGTGTTTGTACTTTGGACCCAAATAATAACAAAATATTTAAACAGGAATTGTATTGAGGTTTCAATTGTGTTTAAATCTTAATGGAAACGATTACTAAGCCATTAGGTCCGATTTGGGTATTCAATCAACTTTGGCATTCCAATAACGATAAAGTGCATATTTTATTTTACTTGTAGGTAATCGGTTAGTAATGATTTTCTACATTGTAATTCTCATTTAATTCACGAGCTTTTGATAGGCTTAAGCTGTTTATGCGATAATTTGGACGACTCACGGATAGATTGTAGTGATGGGAATTGGGTCACCGTATAACTATTGTCGTTCAATATGACCTTTCGAAGGTAAATGACACCATTTCATTGTATTGCGGAAGGAGAATGGAAGGATTTTCCTTTCCTTAATAAGGCAGCTCAGTAAATTCAATGATAATTACGACCTTTTTTGCTACAAGTAATGGGTTATTTAATTTAAGTTTGATGAAAAATATTGATGAATTGCTAGTTTCTTCAATGACTTCAAACAATCCCTTTCGAGATGGACAGAATCTCAGATACACTTCGATATATCTAAGAATGAATACTATTTTTCTGAAGCGGACAAAAACTGCTAAATTTTATCTCGGCTTGGTTTTTAAATGAAATATTTTTATTACCACAATTATAATAACTTGGAACGCATAACCCTCATAGGAATGTATAATGTTTGCTTAAAGTTTCACCTTAATATAGTAGATCAGTAGCATGGAGACGTCGTAACATGACATTGACACTTGTAGCCTTGACTGTTTAATCTCATTGAAGAGCCATTAGAAAACTAAGCACGCACTCAAAACTTAAGTGACGAGTGTCAAAGTGTACTGTAAAGTATATAGAGTATCTTAGGCACAAGTAATATCTCATATAGTGGTCTGTCAGGACAAATGGGGATCCGTGATCTCTGCCTACCCCTCTAGGAATCAAGCGTGATGTGTGCATGTATGTAATATCTCACTCAAAGGAAAGAGTCAAATTTAATTAGCGCCATGTTCTCGCTTATTAATTCTTTTTAACTTTAGTATCAATGATATGTAAGTATATATAAATATAAATGTATGCATTGTGTACATGTGAATAGGTGTTGAACAATATCACATTATGTAGCTACAAAAGTCGTGAGATGCAATCGATATTCTATTTGGAGGCAGATGTCAAAACACGTTCATACGATGTACATTTATAGATTAGGATCGCGCAATTATTCGTAATGATTGAGAAATCTTAATATTGTTTACTAATGAGATATTTCTGATTTTGAGGTCCTTGTGAATTTTGTTTTTAGGCATAACGTCGGAAAACATTGAAGCAATAAAATGAAACGACCTTCAAATGAAGATCAAAAATTCTAATCGTCACCTATGAAGAAATAAATATTATATTTACGTAAGATCATTCGTGAGCGTTATTAGTCATTTTTCGTTAACTGTTCTTGCGGAAATTAAACGTATTTTACATTATTTAAGCTTTTAACTCTAGTTTTAACAACCCAATCTTAAAATCCTATTATAGAAATTACTATAGAAAACATTGTATTCAATCCATCCTTCAGTATTGGTATCCTACCCGTAAGCAATAACCTGTAGCCGTTCCTAGTATTAGTTCATAAGCATTAGTTTTAGAAGTGAGTTTCTTAACAAACCTACGCGTTTCTCGACCTACATGCAGCAAGGTGCGCTATGCATGTAACTGTACAATCGTGGTCAATCTCGCTTGGCCCAGCCGTAAAGGGAGATGAACAAAGTTGAGAAACAGGAACAAACACTTGACGGTATACAGTCAATTACGCTCCACGTATGCACAGGACAGATTTGGTCATCTCACGCATTTGAGTGCACGACAGTACCTAAGTGTTGACATCATTGATAAATAGAAAACAAATAAACTGACGGTCAATCGAGGTAATCAGAATAGTTGCTAAAAAGCTGCTCTCTACATAGTTATGATGACCAAACTTGATAGATGTTGTATCATTGTTCTAACATGCACATATATGTAAAGTGTGTGCGTATTTTACGGTGTATTCCTTTACCGTAATGGTACTGTAATGTGTTTGCAAATATTTAAACTTTCCATTAGTACTCGGTAGTGCAGAGGCTCTAAGCCCAAATAACATAACATAGACCTAAGATATAACAAATATCCCTTAGTTGCTTCTTACAACAAACCTTCTAGAAAGATTGGTAATGAATTTCAATGCACATGACTTACTAGTACCTTGATATTAATTGTCAATTTCATTAGAATGCCGCAACTAAATGTCTTTTTACAATATTTATGACAAACCCGTCATTCTAGTACGAATTTAACTGCCCCTAATCATGACAAAGCAATAACATATTGTCTAATGGGTCATACATTCTAAAATCAATCAAGAGTGATTTCTGGTTGCATCATCATTAGAAGCCAGTTAGACGCATGCACTACCTGCATGCCTCCACAACGGTCGGCCTGTATTACGCTCATTAAATATAGCATCAATCTGTACCATCTCAGTGGAGCTAAGTCATTACTCAATGTCAGAAACTCACGCGAATTCCGACTCGAGTTGAGAGTTGCTTTTACTTAAATCACTCACTCTGCCGAGATATCTGAGCACGCTAGACTTACGTGGACGTAGAATTTGAGTGTCTCATAAAACGAACGAATATGGGTAGTCAATATTGATTGAGTTATTAACTAATAAAATTTATGGGTTTTCTAAGTCTTGTTAATGTTTAAAATAGAAAATTACTGCAGCACTGACAGTTGTGCAAAAGAAATATAACTGTTAATTGAATAAAATAAAATAATTTTACTCTGATGAAAAAAATAAGTAGTTGTATAAGAGTAAAAGATCAACTTGAAAAAATATGCCCATTGTAAAATAGATTAAACGATAACAAGATTGAAAATGAAGTTACATAATTAAGTCACTGTTCTCGTTACTTAAAACAGCTTATTACGGTGGAATTCATTAAAAGTTACTTTTACTTTTCGTTCTGGAACTTTCTGTTCTCAATGCAATGTCAGTTACGACAATATTAAAAAATCTATTTCTGGCAAATTTTCACGAAAACTCAACTAAACTTGTATTCAATTATTAATATTCCAAGAATTCTAATCTCTATATTGTATTTTTATAGCGCAGTATCTATAACGATTGATAATATGAAAAAATAAGCAAAATACTAAAAGTAAACTCAAGTTGTTTGCAATAACCATGAGTAATTTAAATTACCATTATTAATCATAGAAGAAACCTAGTAAATGTCATTGTAAGCAGTAATTACAATCAGTCTTTTCAATAAAAACTGCACCTTTTACTGCACAAGAAATAGAACGATCTCTAAATTTGTTCTATGTGTAATTTAAGGCAGTTTACACTTCTCTTAAGTCTACTTAAGTCGGCCATTAACATTCACATGGTTATATGTGCGTTGTCTTGATACTGGACTCTTTTATCACGCTTTTTTCACCTTGTGACTTTACTAGTTTCATTCCTCGGGTTCTACTCGCTTGTAAAGTAACCTTTTGGTGGTATTACGCTGATTTAAAAATGTGTATTAACATAGATAACATACTATACTTGTCAACAGCAATGTTTAGTCAAGGTTTCACAAATATTTATTAATAATCTGGTTTTCATTCATTGTAATTAATCGATGGTGTCATTATGCTAATAATTTGTATATTAAACAAGAATATTGGAATATATTATTTCTAACTTATCCATGCTGTTTCGAGGACAGACAAACGTACCGTGCGTTTTTCTACACAAAAGCGTAATGACCTCACGCGATGCGAGTTCTTACGTAAAAGATTAACGAAGGATAATTCCTTTTTGTTTGGCTAAGGCTTGCAGACACCAGATTGTAGGATAAGGAACGTTAACCCTGATATACTTAGCGACGCAGATGATAAAACTTTTAGGTAGAGGTTGTAATAAAGAGTCGTTTTACGTAATATTCAAATAAGGCAACAGAAACTAACCATTTACGTACGTAAGTATATATTGCCTTTGGATTAACATGTGTGTATTGAAACGTAGATTTGCAATCAATTACGTTATAAATCAAAAGGTGATTAATCAATTTGTTTGTGAATTGATTAATCACATTAAATTTTTAATATTACAAATATGAAATTAATGTACTTAAACAACTGAGCTAACATTGCAAGTAGAACCACTGTGCGTACTAAAAACTCTTAAAATCTAATCGCTAAGATTAATTCCGTTATTACGACTACCGGTTGGTATTACTTGCGTATTTTAAATAAGCCTCCGAACTGGTTGATAGAACCAGTCTTCACGTGCCCGGACGTTTAGCAATAAGATGATTAGTTTCACTGCCACATAACATAAATACAAATTGATGGAAACTTAACTGGATATCGAGCACTGTAGACATCATTTCGCATTAAATTGCACTAATTTGCTGGTTGTGTACGGGCAAACTATGTGTGTCGGTTTATGATACCGTTTAGACTTTGGTTCCTGTAATGAAGTACTACTACTTTTAGTATATGTATACGTCATTTTTGTGTAATTACACGCTAAGAATTAGACATGTTCTTAAGTAAATATCCCCAGTAAAACTAAACAGAAATTTATTTTCGCTGTAGTATCTAATACACTTTATATCTGTCTCACACGTACATAAGTGTATATTTTTGACACTGTTCAAATAAGGTGATGATATCTTCATCACGGACAGTGTTTGCCTACTTTAGTTAGCAAACTCAGTGTCAGTCAAGCTCAAGGTGATACGTTATTAATTGCGTCGGTCGCGTGCTTTATAGCCTATTACTCCTCGAAGCACTAATTAACACTACGAACACATGTGCCCACTTACAATTAGTCTGAAATTACGCGACTAAGTGTAATTCATATTGGCAATAAACGGATTAATTTACAGAGAAGTGGTAATTAGTATGAATGCTGATCTAGAGTTTGTTTATTGGAAGATATTTTAAGGGTTAAGGAATACATAATTATGTATATGTAGATATTGTATGTTTAAAGAGTTGTACAACTGGTTAAGTCAAAACTCATTTTAAATATAAAATTGACTTTGCATGTTTCCATAACTTAGCTCTATCGATTTGTAGTTTTTCTTTTTAAATTACTATGCGAGATGTATTCTGTATGATATTTTCAATTTAATTATTGATGACATGGATAGATTTGACAATCTAACTAAACATCATCATCGCATAAATGCAAATGGTCAATGACATGTTATAGAGGCCTAAATCTAACAATGGACGCGATAGGCTGATGATAAAACCATATAAGATAAGACGTTAACCGATTATCATTACATTATAATTAATACACTGGAGTTCGAAACATAATAGAAACACTAAGACCATCTACACACAGGCAGGCAGGAAAGGCTAATAAAGGTTTTACAAAATTTTAGTTCATAACAAATAGATATTTAGCAATAGCAAATATTAATATCTACCTGCATATTAAAAAATCAAATTAACCGTCATTGTCATGTCAAAATGAGTATATTCAAGAGGTCACAAAAGGTTGTGTATTGTCATATACAAACTGACATTAAGGAATACTAACTGAACGAATAAATTAAAAACTAGCTTCTCGTGTCTACTAAGCTACCAGTTCATTAAGAATGAGTCATGCAAAGCCTAATTGATTGAAATTGAATGAAGGTATTATTTTAATGAGATATATGCAAATTTGTATATGTTAATGATGATCCCGGAAGTTTACGTAATTCAAGATTCAAGGTGCTATGACAAAATATGTGAGCAATTTGGTCAGTAAAAGAAATTATATACGATTCAACTTTAAATTAATAAGCTTTATCTGTACATGAAAATAGGTCTTTCTCGTTATATTCTGTAAATCATTGCTACCCATCGATCTCTCAAACATATTAAGATGATAATCTACGTTTTTTTATAAAATAAAATGAGTGCTCTCTTCGCAGTGACCGTTTTAGCAGAATTTTATCCTGTAGCAATATAAAACGTATGTCATTCGGCAAAAAGCATCCTCTTATCAGACACCTACGTACATTGCTACATATCAGAATGCCACATGACCCGTTTCCGTTTTTGATTTTAGATTGGACTACAATGTTAGCCAAATGACTCCATCTTTTCAATTGGACATCGAGTTCAATGACGATCTAAATCCTATTTAAGTCTTACTCTTCTACACTTTCAGTATAGGTACGTGAAACGGGAGCATGGAATTAGTTACTAATTTGCCTTTACTGTAAATGCTTTCATAGATTTCATACTTGATCGCTTGTTCAGATCAATTACAAGTATTTCCTTATTGGATTATGACTACTTTGAGTTTCATATTGCAATAAGCCATGACTGAATACTTCTACAATCTTCTATGTGCATGGAACTCACAATCATTTATTATTTATCAAACTACAATCAGTTTATTTATTAATACGTACGAATAGCTTTTAACAATCAGTCAGTCGATTATTTGATCATAAACGCAAGAGAAAATGCTAGATATGTTGCACAATTTTAAATCTATTCTGAATATGTGTAACCAGTTAATTGCCTCTTCATAATTAAATATCATTAGCTGACAGTACAAATGAATCCATCGAAAAATATAGGCAGGTCAAGGCTGTTACCTGAACTTCGTAATAATGTCTATATCATGTTTAGTACTATTCATAAAGGTAGGTATGCTTTTTACTAATAACATTCAATTTAATTGCTGTGGCTATCTGTGAGAGTATTTTATTTCGTGTAGATAATTACAGTCAGTATTTTTTTCATATCATAAATGGGACAAGTTGAATCGTGGTTTTTTTATTGTTTCTACATTTATAGTGTATATATATATATACTTTGGAAATCGGGCATAAATGTGTATGTGAATTGGAAATCGATTAAATTGACTAAAAGTTCTCTTCTATGAGAAAAAGAAAGAAAAACGAAAGCGGTGTGTACATTTATTTAGCAGAGGCGAGCATTTTCAAAATCTCACCGAACCGGATTGGCCAGTGAGAACGCACCTTCGATCAGATATAGAGAAATGAGAGGCCTCGCTGATTAAACACAACAAAACTAAAGCTTACTTTCTGATATCTGCTACTTGCCACTGTCTCTAATTCATCTAAATACCCTTCCAGTTATACGCATCCATTTCTATTCAATTGGTACTCTTTATTTGATTTGATACACCTGAGTACTTTCGGCGTGGCTTTGATCGATTGGTAGGTTATGATGTACCGTAAGTGCTTAATAATGCGCAGCTCTGCTGACCTGATTTTAATATGACACAATCAGAATGTTGAGCGTGCCTATTACCAAATAAGAAGCCACGTCGTGTCGTGACCGGATGTCGTCACAAGCTTGTGCAAGTAATTATTAACGGCGAAATTTGTTTGCATTGGAGTAAAGACAACATTACACGAAATTTCTTTTCGCTTATTTGCGCATATAGTTATGCAAGCACACGCAGTCATGGTATGAACGGCACTGAATTAATGCAGATGATCGTTTCGAAAGATAACAAACTTCTCAAGCAAAACGTGTTTTAAAGAACGTGTAGTTATCCTAATTAACTGTTATTAAATGAAGCTTACCGTTCAGCGAGAGGCTCGATGTTATCCAGGAACTCGTAACCTGCGTGCGTGGTGTAAGTGACGGTCTCATGGCACATAATGGGCCCGTGCTCTGCTCTGACGTAATTCTCGAGGACCCAAAACTCTCCCCGTTGAACAGTCCTAGGCAGGAATTCTCTGTCCTTGCACTTCAGCATGGAACGAAGTCTTATCAAGGTCGCTTCTGAGAGCAAATTCTGGTCCGTCTGATCCAATGTGTCATTTAGTGCGTCCGATTCGGAGACTCTACTCTCGATGTCCACGATGGACATTGTGCTTGAGGTAGTCCTGTTGATGGCTATTTGTGTGCTGGGCGTCTTCTGCGAGGTAGTTTCTTCGATTGCTCTCGCGCTTAATTCTACTGTGGCATTTTCCGCGTGGTACCTCGACTCGGACGTTCGCTCGCTGGCTGGTATCACTTCTAAAGTAGACCAGTCAGCAGAGCTTGGCCCTGACAGATTCATTGCTGCGCACAACAGCATTGCTATATTTATAACTATGCTCACTTTTAGCAAAATATTTCGACGATTTGTCATCATTTTTTAGAATGTGTTAAGGCACTAGGACTAAAACTAAACTTTGGTTACGATCAAATCGTCGTACGTCGTATCTTAGACCCAATTTTGCTTGTTTGTACGTGGTGTGCTGCCACTCTTCCACCAAAGGACTCTTCTTATCGCACCTGCAACAAAAGAAATTGCCTGTTAGCGAAATTTAATACATACGTAGTTATTAGTTGAAATGAAATTTTTTTTACTTTTTTATATATTTACAATGATACGAGTAAATAAAAAAAATCTACAATCTAGATCTTATTCATTTTTTATTCAAAATAAACTGAATTAGCAGTAAGCAACAGCTATTTAGTATAATTATTACTTATTTATGAGTATGCAACAACAATTCAGTATACCTAGAATCTTTGCCAATATCTTTAAAGTCTGGACACGGACTCTCGTCTTCCTCTGACAAACAGTAATTTAAAATTCTAAATATACACACGGCGTCTAAGTGGATAATAAGATAATAATGGGTAGGAACGGGAGTACATTGATTCCGATCGCAGTATCCGGATGAATTATTCTTAGAACTAATGTCGAGAGCGAGCTCTTGATGTAGTTCCAATTTTCCTTAAGATGAGCACCAGTAATTCATTTCAGTTATTTTTTACTATCAATCATTCACGCCATTAGACTTTCCATTACATTTACGGTTTTCATACAATAATGGCATTTCTATAAAAATATTTAGTTACTCCAGAGATTCTAAACTTGAAGCATAGGTAAATGCTAAACATTTTATAATTCAGTATTGAATTTGTTTTCCCAAACACCAAAGAATTTTTGTTTTGAAACCACACATAACGCTAAAATTACCTATTATGGCATGTTTCAGAAATTAATCTTTATTACTTTAATCGTGAATATGAAATTACGATGATTCAATATACTAAAAAATGAATATGCTAATACATCCAGGAAACGATCAGTATGTTATGGATTTAATAAATTGATCCCACGATATTCTTTAACAAATTTGAAAATCGTGGAATTTAAGATTATAATATGATTTGTCATAAGTTAAAGATCATCACATTTATATTTTCAGGCCTCTAAACAGACAGGCTCACACAAACAGTCGCTCACTTCAACAATCCTGACAAATCTCTCTTGTCTCACTTCATTATTCATATACCTTCATTATTTCATGTTGTAATATATTTTAAATGTTTTTTTAGGTAACTATTTGAGTTGCAATTAGTACGAGTACTATGAAAAGATATTTTATTGATGTGAGAAGTAATCCAGCCATGTAATTTACATGTTACGAAGAACTATTCATATCAAACAAGGCTTGTTAACGAGCGAACGTGACCAAAAAGACAAGTTCATAAAGAAGCTCACAAACAAATCATTTCTTAAGCAGTGTTTAGTGCTATTTAACATAGTTTGTCGATATTTGAATACGTGAAATTTCATAACAGTTCGTGCGTTTGTAAGTTGATGTGTGTATTACCTTTGACAGCTCAATCTTTCGACATAGATTCAACAACCGGTGGCTGTAAGAATACGGAGGAGTAAGCGACCTCCAGATATTAAGTGTGAAAGTATATTAGTCATATTATAATTAACAATACCACAAGTAGAAACCCACATTTAAGTTTTTTCTACTTCAATTATGAACTCATTTATAATCGATTAAAACTATTAGTTTTCATTATAACTTGTAATAGTTGCACTGATATAAATAGGATTTAATACTGTAGTGCCTATAAAATTTTTGGTTTCTATGTACATGAGTTCATAACCAAAAATGATAAGACCTACAAAAACATCACTACATTAAAATTAATAACGTTAGACTCAACAATCTAAAATTATTAGTCAATGAAATCACTTCTCATTGATGATATCATGAAAAGATTATAGCTTACATCATTATTAAATAAATTGTTGTTAATAACTCAAATTTTATTTGAGAAAAAATATGGTTTATCACGATTTCAGGAAATCAAAAAATGCGTGATATACGTGCCGATACATGTTGGTATATTTGTTTTAAGAAGAATGTTTATGAATAATTAATTATAAACAACTTAGATAATTTAAATATATTATCAATTTATATTCACACGACTGTTTGTCACGTCATGTAACTTATACACACGTTTCTTGTCTAACAGGTGACTCTGCGGCCCTATATCAACCTTATACCAAACAGAATAACAGCTATTGAACTTCGATTGAATTCCCAGAACAGCACAATACCTTATCATTAGACATACGAGTATAATGCGGATCCACTTCAAACCGTTTGTTACCTTCGCGTTACATATTAACACCTTTGTACTACTAGTGTTTGCTTGTAGACGTTGAATTAACACGTTTTCAGAACTCTTCACATCACATATTGTTAGACTAAAAATAGTATCATATATTTATAAACGTAACGTCCACCTCTCGTTAAATTCGTCCATAATTCCGTCCGATTAGAATTAGTGCCACCCCGAAGCCTTTTAATGCACAAAGATTGCCAGATACGAGAAGTATGCAGCCCCACATTTCAATGTCAGAAATCCCATGCCGTGTCTGTGGCATCCATTTAATTCTCAAACAATGGCAGCTAATTTGAAAATAATTCGTTTTTCTTGAGATGCCTAGGAAAACCACGAAGCACGATGTGGCTGGATTAAAATTGTTGAATAATAATAGCAGTCACGCTTGCAGGGTCGTGAATCGTCATAAAAGCAAACAATCCTATTGCGCTATTGTTTTTATTTTATTGCTTACGAGATTCATTTAATTATTTATTTGTTTGCGGCGCCGCGATGTTTAGAGGAACTAATGTTCTTTAGTTGGATAATGGTGCTTGTGTTGAGGAAGCATGAGCTAAGACACAAGGCCGCTTTTTTCCTTGGAGGAAGTTAGATATCATCTTTATACACAACTTTTTGTTATGTAATGCTTTATAGCATTGTAAAACAAAACACCAACGATGGTTGTTTAAATCTTCCATCGCGGTGTTACATAAATATTTGCATGAGTTTGAACTAGCATTTTATATATTATGAAAATAAGTCTCAAACGTGTTAACGTAGCCTCAATATTGCCATTTAAAGTTAAGATTGTTGTAACCCTTAGATTCAATATCACTGTTCCAAAAAGAGCCTGCAAGTTCGCGACCACAACATGTTGTGCCTTTCAAAGTTCAAAGTCAAGACTATGACCTATACAGGGTGTATAGGTCCACTTATTCATGGCCGTTAGACAAATGAAGTAGCATTATAAAGTTTAGCTCATTGAACATTGGGTCTTGTGAAGAACATTTAAATGAATTTTAATTATCTTAATTTTTAAATTTTGGTACGGGAATACTTAGAATTTAACTATCGATTACTATTAATAATGGTAGTCTGTTACTGAAAAAGATAAAATGAAAGATATTTATAAATATCGCTGACTGTGATTAGCATATCGCCCATAAACACCTAACAGTCCTTAGCACCTTAATACAAGTTCAAAAGAACACCTGAGCTTGAATTCATGGCATCGAATCTTTAAACAAAATCCTTGTACGAAATTCTGTTAATATGGAGAAACCCCATTAGTCAATGACATGCCCTGTGTCAAGCAGTTGCCTTTCTTTCGCACTGGTTCATATGCAAGTGCCAAGTGCATTGACCTTCGACGTCATGAGTCATTTTATTTCTCGTCATCAGTCGCGAATTCTGGAGATAAACTTGTTTTGAACGACTCGTGGTGTTGCTTCTAAGTTTAGGCACAAAATAAATTAGCATATTTATATTAAACGCAATACCTATGTTATTGGAAAATGGCCTGATTCCGTAATAGTAAAAGTGTTTTTATTATTACCGATGGAAGCTTGAATATAACAAAATAAATAATTAAAGTAAGTATATGATGACGAAATAAAGTACTATTTTGAATGATTCTTCTATGTATAAGAATTCGCAATCGCCTTATAATCGTTTGGAGTACGTGAATAGGACGTTTTTGCAATATTTTTTCTCATCGACGCTACCGAGAAAACATCCAAGGTTTTTACCTCGTAAGTGTAACCGCTTATTTTCAATAATTTGCTAACCTCAGCTAAATGGTCTTCGTCAGAACCTTAGAATGTATCCGTATCCTGAATTATATGTCTATTATATTGATATTTTCTCTCTTTAGTTTTCATCTTTAGCTTATGATACGCATAGAAATATGAATGGTAGAGTGTTATATTGTTAGATACAGATGTAGAAGAAATGTTTAAGACACAATTATTTAATGAAATTTTACATATATTAATTGATGTTATTATAATGTTTTTACTTTTGTATTGGTTTTGGCTAAGACTGAAATTCTGGATTTTTACTTATGTATTAATAAAAAAGAAACCAATAACCGTAAGTAACATTATCATATTACCTAAATGTATAGATTCGTCAAACACTTTAACTAATTACTATGTATCTACCTACAGTATCAAGCCCCTTGGGAACTGCCATATCGTCCATATTAATAAATTACACAGTAGTACTGGAATTTTTTGCGCATACCATAAAAATGTGACCTTGTCCGAAGCCAAGTAGTGAATCGATAGTTATAAACTCATCCATAACTACTTATACCGCCTTGTGACAAAACAAAATTAGGGTGTCAAGGTTGCAGACGAAATATTGATTTTTAGCATCATCTTGTCAACATTCTTTTTATAGCCTCGTTTGTAAATCGTCGAAGACAATGATAGTCGTCAATAGGTTTTTTCTCGCGTATCAGTGCAACCACATCTCAGGTGAGGAGGTAATAAATCAATTACAGCTTGTACATCATTCACTCTTGTTCGTTTTAGCTGCGCGCCCGTCGCATCATATGCAATGAAGATTCAATGAAATCATGAGTGTGGTAATTTCAATTTATCTGTTACATTCTGCAGCACGATATAAAATAGGTATTGACTATGTGGATTTATTTTTGGTATATCATTGAAATATGTGGTTTGAATTTATAATTACTAATGTAGTCCATGTGTGATAAAACTCATCTAAAAACTTAAATACCGAGAATCGTCGAAAAGATAGAAGTTATTTTCAGAATTATTTTTACAATTGGGTATATTATTTAGTTAACACTTATATTATGACGAATTCAGCTGGTTATTTTCACATCTCTACAAATTATGATATAGGATTACAATTGTAAACATAAGGAAATTAAGTAAATAACCATACAATTTCCTCATGACGTAACGGCAAGCGTTGTATTGCAGATGATACTGTAAATAACTATTAAAATTAATGCGCAATTACGTTTCTGTTTCATCTCAAAAAGACAAACGCGTTCACGACCCTTGCGGGGTAGTTAGAGTATCAGATGTAATGCCATCTCCGCAATTGTGAAGGTAGTAATTCTATGGCCACCTCGAACCCACGGGTCGACCAGATAGTACTCAATGTGACAGATGGTAAGCCATGTCGCCATTTACAAGCACTGATTATTACCTGTTCGGAGAACAAGTAGGTTTGCTCACGATATTTTTCCTCACCGTAATCTCCTTCTCATTTATTTATTCATAAATCATTATAATAACTTATATGATTTATTTCAATAAGAAACACTAGTGTAATCTACAGATAAGATTATCACAGTTATCGTACGAAAGCAATAAAGTACGAGTACATGCGTATCACTTCCGTAAGACTGGATATAACATCTTTATACATTGACTTTTTGCAGTTAAGATCATATAGATAGACTTAATTGTCCCAAATATCTCGCTAAGCTATTTTATTGTTGGAGCAAAACAAGGACGTTAACGTACTTCTGGATATGAAAATAAACACAATATTTACAATACAATACAACAACAATACAATATTGGTATTCGTTGTATGGAATATTATTATTTACAAGAGTCACATAAAACAATAGAAGACCGTTAGACTGGTAGAGTTAGCGATAGGGTTATGTACTAATAATAATAATATATTAATGTGCTATCGAGCGGAACATGTTCGGAGTTTCCTTAGTAGAAATGATATCATACGATAGAGAATGTCTTTCTTTCTTTCTTTCTTTCAATAAAGATGAAAACCCACTTAAACACAGATTATTATCAATTTTTATTCGTAATTAACTTTTAATTACAGGTTAATCTCTATGCAACGAGATATAAAGGGTTTATGACTATCTAGTCATTATTTTATATGGCATACCGTAAATAGAAACCTGCAATGCTGATATTCCAACCTTATGTAATCAGTAAAATAAACTATGAAATGAGACGCGTGTAAGTGAAGTATGGAGAAAATGAGAGATTGTGTGTGAATGTACATGTTACTCGTAGAAGGTATATCTTGAAAACATAAATAGAAGTGTCTTTAAGTATTCCTACGAAAAAAATCACGAAGTACATGAAGTCTTGCAATTGCGCAGTGTTTTCCTTGAGCCAGTAGTGTGAGTGAAGAGGTAAACAAAGCCGTTTGGTTCTCTGCCAAAATGTTAATAGGCATACCTGGAAATCCCGCCACGTCACTCGATAAAACAACTTTTAAAACTAATTGTAATCGAACTTTTTGTATCACCAATGGGTATAGAATATATAGAAGACTTCATCTTAATAGATCATGTTGTAAACAATGAAGATATAAGTACATACATATTATATACACGTCACATTTGTTTCCCTACAAAGGAGCAGGCATATAGCCTTATGTTTCATTGACATCGACATCGTACACCTCCTCATACATATTCGACGGTTATACATACTTCTAACCTTCACCTTTTACATCGCCTATTTGATTCATACGTTTTATTAGTCCGACCCTACGTAACCGCCCTTCCACCTAACCCACCTTTCACCCGCATAACATATCCAAATCTTTCGCCTACTACATACACACGTACCTTTCGTCACTGACTGTCATTCACCAATAACCTGTCCAAACCATACAACAGTAAACCACTGCACAGGTCCAAACCAAACAGTAGTTCAAATACTAAATTAGCATACGCATGAATTATTAATAAAAATTTCTCTGCAATTTAGCCGCAGTTGAGAGCCGTGGCGCTGGCTGTCTAATGGAACCGGTTGCCCTTGTCCCATTGTCACTTTCATTAGAACGAGCTCCTTGTCTGCACAAAATAGCTTTGAGCGTGATTGTTAGTTCCCTGCTAATGTGCACGCGGTCATTGCTTTGTGTCATGGACAGAGCAACGATGAAGATGCACTTTTTCTCTCTATGGTAGAGTCCATACTACTTATTACGTCTAAGGGACTCTTACACGTAATAAGTCTGACTCCTTTGAACTTCAAGACAGCTTTAGAGCTGATATGTAAATTTACTTGCACGTCCTTCAATTTGTTATACTGTGGACAATACATCGGAGTCATAATATCACCGTAGTGTCGAGCAAGGTATTTAAAAACATATAAAGATCATTTTCATGTCAAGTGTTCCATTTGTTACACCAAATATATTGCTTTGCTGAAAAGAACTACGTAGAATAATATATTGCATGGTTATTATAAGGCATGGTTCGTAAATCATGTTGACGAAGAAATGATTGTATGGCTAGCCCTGGTTCTACTGATATACATTTTACATTTAGAGCTGTATGTACTATAAAACTATTACTTATAAACTCTTAGGAAAAATGCAGGTGGCATAATCTATAAAACTTCAAGATAAAATGAAAAAACTACTTCAACTTGAGAAATAATAAATACATAGAGTTTTAATTCCTATATTTAACGACATATTTATTTTTACAGCCCTACGAAATATCTGATGTTAATTGCAATCGTATCTATTGCAATTTTATTGAAGTTACGTTTATTTTAATTGTGAAATCCTTAGCTAGTACGTCCTTAGATACTAGCACTAGGTAACTTGACTCTTGGCTAGATCGTTTGAAGTGTTAACGCCACGTTGATAGGATGGCTAATTTAATAGCAGTCTATACTTAGCTAGCTCCTTTAGAATGCGGAGTCAGCTAAAAATAGACAGGGGAGTCAACATGGACTCAAGAGTATTATTACTCTTACTATTACGCTACTTGAAACAACACGCGATACAAACGTTCTTGTGACAAAAGATATAGAGGTTAAAGCTGTGGATTAGTTTATTTAATATTAAATTTATACTTCAATTCATTCTAGAGATTGGTATATACATGTTTTCTCACAATTTTAATGTTAATTGTATAGCTAAGATAAAAAAAGTTTTATGCGCAATATAACCGATTGCAGTTATGTATGTTATGAACATACATTATTATAGGCAATAAAATTTACGAGTGTTTTCTCGTTATTTCATAACTAAATAACTCAATAAATGTCTCGGTATGAAGTCCTTTCGAAGAGTTTTGTTTTTTCCAATATTACAGATCAGATCTTGGTTTTCAATCGCTATTCAAAGCTAAAGAGGAAAGCAAAATCTAAGACATCTTAACGTTTGTGTCAAGATGTTTCTTATATACTCATGTATGAGAAAGGTGTGATTGAAATTCTTGTCTGGGGTAATCTGCGATGATAATCATCAATCGACTTATGACACTTGAAACCCGTTTTTTATTACTTTGCCAAAGAATCAACGTCAGAACAATGTAATAGGTAGTCTCATATAGACAGTGATCATAGCCTATTTATGAATGAATGTAAATTATTTTATTATCACATATCTTATCAAAATTGATAGTAGATACGTCAACTTCAAAAGATAAGTATAAATACACATGTGTTTTAAAAACTATTGAACGTACTCGATTTATTCTTCATACTAAATAAAACATATATAAGCCATCTGCCTTAAAGCTGAATTTGACTAAGACTAAGTAATGTTTTATTTTCTCTATAATATTTCAATATGATTATTTAATATAATATCTGTTACATCAAAGCATACAAAAATAAAACCGTTTATTCTGACAACCAATAGCATTTACTAGTTAAATCTTTAGTTTACTTATCGACTTTTCTGGAACAAAGTAACGTAAAGAGTCAATTTCCTCCGGTTCGATTCCTCTCAACCAGTTTTTTGCTCTTCCCACATAAAGTGAATGCCCCTTGAAATCCAGACAGCAAGAGTCCCATATTAAAAAAAAGGGTTAAGGACTCCCGCAAATCCACCGCCTCATAATTCTCAGAATTTCTAAATGAATAACACGAGTTACACATTTCATACACACATTATCTAGACGCCCTGGAGGGTGGTGTGGTATTATGGGTATGTAACACAGCACGAAGTAATAATTAAATGACTATTTTCCGTGTATAAAGTAACGTGTCTTTTCTTCTAAGTAAATAGACAACAATTAATACCCAACGTAAGGGTACGACACATGATAGTCAGACGACATAGTTATTGAAAAAGGGTGACTTTAGAATTACCGAACAATGGAGTGTGTATAAGGAGGTGTATGAATGTCAAGAAAGCTAAAGTGGTTTGTCAGGATCGAGACAAATGGGGTTCTGCGTTCTTTGTTTACCCCTCAGTTTGGCGTGATATTATATATGTATGTATATAAAAATATTCTTCAACGCTATGTGCATATTTGAGGTAATCAATAGTACATACGAAGCCGTGACCACATTCTCAGGTTTCATTCCTAAGTCACTGCCTATAACAGTACAAGTTCTCATTACTTTATTCCGTAGAGATAATTCATTAATGAGCAATCGACATTCCCGTTAGCTGGGACGTAACAAGAATGCTAACTAGCTGCCGTTCTACAGGTCAATGCAATCTATAGGTCGATGGGCTAGCAATACGTCACCACAGCATTTCAACCCCAATATTAATGCTTAAAGTGACCAAAAAATTATGTCTCCGAGGTTCTATCAACCCTGAAAGGGATTAAAAGACGTGCTTATACTCGTATGCAATCAAGTCTAGTCGTTGAGATTTGCTATCTACTCAGAGAAATGTAGGATTCAGTCTCTTCGAATATTATTTAACTGTACTCGTGTAACATATCATATAACAATGCCCTGGTTCCATTATGATTTGGTCATATTAAAGAGGTTAAAAGATCATTGTATAACTCAAAGAAATTGTATCACTTATAACATAAATTTTATTATATAAATAAGTAATAAGAAAACTTTATTCAATGTCGTAGGTGGCGATTATAAAAACAAAAGATCAGGAATAAATAGAGTCTATCGGACGATAGGCTAGCAATCTGTCACCAAGACATCACGATCCTAATATTTATGTATATATTTAAAGGTGACGTAATGTAATGGTTGCGGAAATATTATATCTCCTATGTTCTGTCTTTCCCGATAGCGATTAAAGGTGAATACATATGCTAAATGTAATGTGAATATATATGTATGTAAGATTATTCAATTGCAACTAAACGCGCGTGTATAAGCGTAAATTCAATGCCATACAACAATAACGTCAGGAAGAACTTATTATTGCTCAGTCATTCTTTTTACCTAATGCAATTTTCTGACATACCTACCTAATATGCAAATGGTTGCAATTTAGCCATTGTTTAGATGCACTCATGGGTAACGTTCTCATCGTTCATCAAATCATTGTTGTAACTCCACAACAACATTTAAGTCATGTACACCGGTACTTGACTATTTTTCATCGTGCTTGATGCAAGTTGACTCAGTATAAGGTACGATTGAGATTCAGTAAATATTAAAGCTATCACTTTTAATTAATGGTCAATTCTTCTTATTGAACCCTTGTTTTGTGTCATTTTATAAGTATAGAAGGTGATGGTCAATTCTTCTTATTGAACTCTTGTTTTGTTTCATTTTATTAGTAAAGTTAGTGGTCTTATCTTTATGACTTACTCCTTTTAAGTACACTTTGAAAACACGCAAAACATTTATCCATAAGCCTGTGCCTATGCTTGGGTTCTTCTCTTAGAATCTAGAGTCTTCAATATTAATTTTTATAACGTAACTGAACAAATTCTACTTATAATTTTATATATTTCAGTTTTCATTAAATTGAACTGACAACTGATCAGTTATTTAAAAAAAATTAACTCTTCAAGTCGTATGTTAATAGCAAAGGTGGTGAATGTGCAAGTCATCACACACTGCGGCCCAACCATGAGGCCTAATCCCTTAAATAAGCTTAAAAAATTTAACGACCATCGTTACTTAAGCTAAGCCAGGATACCATGAAATAGAGTTAGTTTATCGCATAAGAACTATGAATCACAATTCCAAAAATAAGGAATCTCAATTAATTTATAAGAACTTCAGTGTGGGTATGCTAATTATACTAATATAATGTTATTAATATCTCAAAAAACTCACAGTAAAAGTATTACGATTTTAGATCAAAATTGAATGATATTTAGTTGTAACTCACAAACTTATTTCCCACAATTTTATACTTTGAATTATAATGTACTCTAATAATTTAAGTAACAAATTAAGGCCATTATAATTTTGGCCGTTTCTAATCACATCAGGATGTTAATCCTCTTATTCAAAAGCCACCATAACCAGTCCTTACCTACCTCAATCTGATGCAAATAGAATGAGCAAAACAGTTCTGTCCTCTCGTTTCCATAGCAACCAACATAGTTGCGCGGGGAATGTTTTTAAAATAATTTGCGAGACTGAGTAGGTGATTCTCGGGCTGTACGTTTCTGGAATGTGGCAGACCTCGCTGACTATTGTGTGCAGTTATCTAAATAACCGTTGCACGAATAAACAAACTCACAATATTGGAAGGCACGTTCGGGTAATGAGGCGTAAGCAAAAAAGGTCGTTTGGGAAAACATTACAATGTATTGTGAAGGTATCTGGCAAAGAGGATTAGCTGAATTCGCACTAAACGTGTTCTAGTTAAGAACAGTGTTAAAACATTGTATTTATTCTAGAGGCACGTGTTGTTTGCAATTAGTCATTCTTAGAATCAGCTATCATATTTTTTAAAATTTTGTCATAATGCAACAGCAAATAAAAAATATTTCAAATGCATTAAGATTTTGTACTTGTCATTTTTTTTTAAAAAACACTTCAAAAGTTTACTTAGTATAAAAAATAAACTTATCCTATCTACCTATCACACACTGTCTCTACAAAGCAAAAGTGCATCACAATTCATCTTCTGCGTTAATTAATTTGGCTCGTAATTTCACTCACATTCTGCACCCCGATGTTATCGCAATATCCTGACTGTAATGGATTGATGCGAAACCAATTATGCCAGCGCAGCCGAAGACTGAAGCGATGACGAGAAACGCAACCAACCGTGAATCCACCCTTTTTTATGCGTTGCAACAAAATTTAAGCATGAATTTGTTCAACGTACAAGTTTTGAGCAATTTGAATAATTGGAATAGGAGCTTGTATCGATTATTTTGGAATTGTTATCGATTTTGATGCAACGCGCGCCAAAGCTTGAAGATTTCATAATGATTTTAGACTAGTTAATTTGATAATTTTAATATGTCATAAATGATCCTTAAAAGATTACTAACATAAGTTACTAATTAATGAAAAAAACAAATGTTCATATTGAATAAAATAAGTGACAATCCTCGACTTATTTGTGGCATAGCTAAAAGCATAAGTATGTAATCTTTAAGTTCTATCACTATGGTTGTACATATAATAAAAATTCAATTCGCTAAATAAATCCTTAACCTTAAGTCATTCTTTAACCAAACAGATCCTCTGATCATTGTTTCGTAAAACAAGAAGATCGGTATTTAAAAGTAATTGCACCAAACTATATCGGTGCTAGGCGCCTCGCCAATCGTTCGCCTGTCGCTCTGCGTAAATGAATTAGCGCAGTGCCCCGCCCTAGGCAGGCTGCATATCGTTAGATCTGTCTAGACAGGGAAGGGTCGTACAGCGTCAACGAGCCATAAAAATATCGAATAGGTGCCCACCCGTTAATTAAAGCGGACTAAATGATCATGCTCACTCAGGAATGATTGATTTTACATGAAAAAGAAGAACTAAAGAGCTGTTCGGAATTTCAGGTTTATAAGCTCAGATAGTTAAATGTTTATAGTTTGAAAATAGTTCAGATTTATGTTGTTCACACAGTACTATGGGAATTGCCCCTTATAAATACGTATGTGATTCAATGGTACGTTCAAATCCATAATTTAGAGCTAAATTACTTCCTATTACGTTTGTCCGGCAAAGTATGTATTGTGCGTAAGGTAACTGAATACACAATTTGTCCCTTGGTGTAATTATCCATATGTAGGTGTATCAACGAGTGTTCTGTGTTGGTTTGTTGTGGAAACCGATACGCATGGTTACGCCGGCGATGCAAGCGTTCGGCGCGTACCTAGATATTATTCAATAAATGTAATTTAGAAAGTGTTCTTTTGAACGCGCGGAGATGCCAAGTGTATCGGATTTCTCTGATTAAAAGACTCCGACTATTCATTGTAAACTAACGGTGTTCAGAGTGCACTTGACACAAATCAACAGTTACACATTAAGAGCAAAGTTAAAACCAGATCGTGGGGTTTTTACATAGACCATAAAGAAGGTGGTCTTATCTTGATGACTGTATTTATTTTGGAAATACAGTAACGCAACATATTTATCCATAAGCCAGCGTTCATTCTTGCGTTCTACTCTTAAGAGTCTAGCGTTCTTAACTATTAATACTTATAACTGAACCGAACACAATCTACTTATAATTATGCGAGACAGTTTAAATCATTTAAATAACGGTGAGCGTGGTTAGGAGCTGGCCGTCCATGATCATTATCTGCATGTTATACTTAGTTTCCGTTAAGATTAGTCCTTACCATGTCAGAGCATGTGAACGTCGCTACCGGAGCCAGTATTGTTTGACGATGCGCAATCACTGAGCCAGTGAGAATCATGAACGAGCCAGATTATTATATTCATATAGTCAGTAGAGGTGCATCAATTAATTCTGCCTCTTTGAGTTTCATTCATTGTAACGTTCATTCTGTCTGGTTCTCAAGACCCTATTTCTTTACTGCCCGCCTGTTCTTTCTTTTATTTAAATTTTAAATGCTTGACTCAACAGTTTGATCGTTGATAAATTTATTGCTAGGGAACTAACAGTTGTAGTGTCGATCTATTGATTAAACATGCGTTAGTTTTCGACGTTTTAATGTTTTTAGGTCGAGTTGACAAGGAAACACCGTGTAAAAT
This sequence comes from Leucoptera coffeella, assembly GCA_030578115.1. NCBI lineage: Eukaryota > Metazoa > Arthropoda > Insecta > Lepidoptera > Lyonetiidae > Leucoptera > Leucoptera coffeella. The sequence continues at coordinate 182,796 of JAMBLF010000530.1, forward strand.
CATCTTGTCAATACGTCACCTTATACCTCAATACAAATTACCGATTCACCAAATTGCCGTACGTTCTCTGTTGAGGAAACAATAATCATAATAGTTGTGTTATTTTCGGCTATTCTTCGTGATGAACCAAAAGGACAAGTCACGAGTGGCAACTTGTACTAGCTGCCCAAGTGGCTTCAGTGAATAATTTGCCGAGTTCGTGAATAAAGATTCAGACGGAGATTTTTGTCCAATATCTGAAATGCCATCTGAATAACATAAACAGTTACCTAACCTAAGTCTACGGGTTATTCAATATTCTGCAAAGTTCATTTTGAAAGGCGGATAAACCTTCTTATACAATCAAAATAAGAGTTACAGCGAATCGCTAACATACCAATCCTTGCTTGTTAGTTTTAATTGATGTGATATGTAGGCAATTTATTCAATTTAAGAGTCAAGAGTGTTATCTTTTTTAGATAATCACGGTCTTTGTCGTCGGTGTAAGAGATTGTGGAAACCTCAGATACCTCCGAGATTATGGAAACTACACGAAGGACGATTAGTAGATGAATCGATTATGTAATTACGATTTCTGTCTAGATCCATTCCTTTAAAAACCTTCTAGACAGCAAAGATAGAAATAACGCATTTCTCTTAGTAATAATTTCATCGTATAATCCAACGAGCCCTTGGAAATCAACAAATCGACTTCCATGTATAAAAATGTAGTACTTATGTTGGTTAACGAAACTTATACACCTCTGGAATAATGAATATCAATTTGAGTAAAGTTTCAATGGTAACATTTTGGGAAGAATTATCTTCATCAAGATTAAGATAAAAAAGATTAGGGCACGAAGCCTAATCATTCTGAGTTTCCTGTGATAGCGCAATAATTAATTTATCACTTATGAATAATTCTGCTTTTACTACATACTTACTATTAGATTAATTACTACACATGGGTGAAAGTACTTGACAAAAAATACAAAAAACTTTTTGTACACTTGACAAAAATTGACTTACATTATTATTAATGAACAGGTAAAAAACACATTATTATTAATCAACAGGTCAATTAATAAAGAAAGCAGATAAAAAAAATATATTTTAAAATATATAGTTATTTCGTCATTAGATGATAACAGGTGCTAAACAACGATAAAGTAAACTGATTCTCTCTACTTCCACAGTCAAGTGGGCTACGAGTTATTTATTACACGTATTATAGAATATTAATGCAAGGACACGATATACCTAGGTCCAGTCAGAAAGTAAAATCGGACAGGAATAAGAAGTACGGCCAATAACTCACCGGAATATGTCAATATTCCTTTTGCGGCGCACACAAGCTTGTCATTTGTGCTTTTATTGAGGTTCTCGTCATTTGTGTTTCAACAGCACTTATGGCACTCAGTGGAATTTCACTTTTTGTCAAAATAACTAGTATGCGGCTATCGGTGTGAGAGGAGAGGCGCCGACATGATACGGTGAGACGTGTGCCTCCGGTGGCCGCGCGCGGCTGACTGACTGGCCGCTATCGGCCGGGTGGGCGGGCCTTGCCTCATTCAAATCGGAGCCCGCGTTCCGTCTGACGTCGCGCACTGCCCTCCACGCGCTTATTGACACTTCAACCTAAAAGCTCATTAAACCAAACTGGCACACGATAAAGTGTGATAGGTACGGGTCAGATATTCACTAAGAGATTAAGATCACTTAATTCAGTTTGAATATTCCATTTAACTAGTTGGGTGATATGGACATATTATCTATACTGTGATATTTTTCATTTTGTTGATATATCTATTTATGTAAGCTTTTACTAGGTAGTGAAAGTAGATGTTTTTCCTTTTCTGTTACAATTTATGATCATTTTTGCGTAAAGTTAAATTAGATATGCGAAAATAGTAGAACAGACAACAGCAAAAAATATCAAATAACAGTATAAAAGCTCAGGAAACAAGTGAATTCGATATGGCCATACACCACATTCTTCTACATTTTTGAGTAAATCAGGCATATCTCTGACTTCCTCGCAAAGGACGCTAGTGGCTCTTACGATTATGTTAATAATATTTTACAACCAAAATAACTTTTCCGCGTAAACAACAGAATCTGTAGAAAAAACCGCCGGCACGACCGAACGTTGAGGTACATACATCAACTTCAATAACATGTTCCGAGACAACTCCATAGTTTTTCTGTCGGAGGTATCTCGTAAAATATTCAATCAATCGCATCGTGCAGAAGCAGTTACTACATATAAGGTAGTAAGGCCATTGATGCTCTACCATGGTTTATTACTCTAGTACAAACATATACAATGAGGCTCTTTGAAACGCAATGTTGACCGCCGACTATCCTCAACTACAAATTGTAAGGTGGTAAAGGCTAGACAAGTTTTTACAACTGTTGGTGCTTTAAGAGTTTCGTATCTTTCATTTAGGAATGTAGGACCTTAACTGAAAGCATGCATATCAGGCCGTTTCGCTGCAGAGATGTTAAGGAAACCGGATCAGTATCACACGGATTTCTGAAAATTATAACGTTTTTCAAAGGAAAATAAGAATGAAAGTTATGATGTGTATTGGTTTGAGTGTGTTCACATAGTAAAGTTTCAAGAAATATATTTTTATAACAATTAATGCGATAGAAAACCGTTTTTGACCGAGCGATGTAAAGATCTAGGTTCAAAAGATTTAAATAAATAACCCTTAATTTGTGCTAATTTATGATATACTCGTGACAAAAATAACCAAGTTCGGCTATCAATGCATCGAAAGCAATTTTGGTGAAGAAGGAGAAATCTTTGCTACCAAAAGTTTATTTTTAACGCCAATTACTATTATTAATTACCACGTTACACTTTCATGGTCAGTAAACTCGTGTTAACGATTAATATTTATTTCTTGACATAATGGATATCTCGTATGCAGAATGCAGGCGCCTAGTTAGCATATTTATCGCATAAAGTGCTTGTATTAGACAGTCATTCCAGACACCAGCTATTTAGAACCTTGCCTGCAAGAGCATGTCACGGCACCCGCCACTGCAGCCGTTCTTAGTAATTGATCAGGTACCGGTAAACATCGACAACTTAATTATATTATATCGTTGAAGATTATTCGGAATACCATTCCTCAAAATTACGAAAACAGGCTTCAAGTTTCAAGCGAAAAATAATGTAATAAACTACAAATTATTAGTAGGTGCTGATGATTTATTCTCGGGTCCAAGACATGTGTCAATGTTTATTTCATCTTATACGGTATATTAATTAAAACTAAATATATATGTATGTATAAATAGGTAATGTTTCTCAATGACATCAAAATCTCTACTGTTCATGTACAGATGTGTCGACAATAAACTTAATACCTTTCTTGCTAAATACTGGTACAACATTAATGGCCATAATATTTAACACGTACGATATTTATTATGATCTCTTTTAACCTCATAAAAAATATCTATTTCTTCTTACTATTTGTAAAAAATACACACTACTTTTCAAAAACAAAGGTTTTATTTCGAACAACCAAACATTTCCGTAATTATGCTCAGACGCGGTATCCTACAATTTTCATTTTCCCTACAGTCTCTCCTAGAAAGAACCAAAACATCACTTCCAATGCCACTAGGAAAAACATAAAAGCCTGACTGACTGTCATGTCCATAAAACATTTATTTTTGAAGAATTGTTTCACCATTCCAATTTCTTCAGCAATCCTCTGAAAAAAAGCGACGTTCGTGAAACAATTGCAATTTATAACGTACGCATTATTACCGTTCTCTTAGAGTATTGCATATCCATCTTTAGGATATAGATGTATTGATGCTATGGTAACTTTTCAACACAATTCCGAACTCAACTTCACAGGTGTTTTGTGTACTAGACGGAGATATAGGTAGGTTTACTTACGACGTTTTTACTCAATAAATAAATTATTCAGTCAATTAATGCATATAGTCAATTAGTATAAAGTTGAATATATTCTGTGACGAAACTTACTGCGAATTCGGCAGAACGAGGTGGAGACATTTCCATCTTGGCGTAAACCATCGCTGTATTTAGATTTTTAGCTAGTTTAGAATTTTTAGCTACTTGTAGTTTCTCTGCAAAAGAAATTAGTAAGCAACATAGAGCGATAAATTATAGTGTAATTAAAGTTGCGTAAATTTTTGATTGATTTGGTTACCAGACGTTTTATTTTCATGCTCTTTGCCTTATTTAGAAAGTTATTAACGTAAATATTGCATTCTGACCAAATTAGAATAATTTGTAGCAGCAATGATTTATGTATGTCGTTTATAACAAGAATATTTCCATTCATCAGCTTTAGTACTAATAATTCATTATAACGTAAACGTACGCTTTAACGTAAACACACTCCCTTTTTTATTATGACGGGGTAGTCAGAGGCTTGAGTGCCCATCTCCGAAATTTCCAAGGCATGTTAGGTATAGGTCATTTGAAGCCCGCGTATTACTAGATAGACAGCACCCACCGTGATAGGTAGTGAACCGTATCGCCGTATATAGGCACTGACTATTTATTACCTGTCCTGAGGGATAGGCAGGTTTCCTCACGATGTTTTCCCTCACCGTTAGCGACTGTAAATTATGCACGTAAATGAAAAACACACATTTAAATTTCATTCTTGGTACATGCCAGAGTCGGGATTCGAACCTAGGACCTTTCTCATACGAAGTCCGAGGTCTTACCCACTGGGCTACAGCTGCTTTTCATTATCTTAGGTTAAAAATATCATTATTTTGTACCTTTATAGATAGCAGGCAATTCAAATCTCTTGCTTCTCTCTAATACTTCAGCAATAATAGTCCTAGAGCCTTAAACGAAATAAAACTTCATTTAACTATTCATATTATGTACGTATTTGTGTACATATATTTACTCATATATAGAGAGTTCCTGTACGAAAAATCTCTCGTATAGGAACTCTCTTATGTGAGTAAATATATGCGCTTGGTTACAAAATTATGTAAGCATGTATTACAATTTTTCAAAGTTTCAACAGCCATCACCGCGTTGAAACATCGGATATTATTACCGAAGTTAAGCAAAGCCGACATGCGCTGGATGGGTGACCATCGAAATAGACCATGTTTTGTTTTGGTGAGAAAAAAACGCAAATCTGACAGTTTCTCAAAATACAGTAGACAGTGGGTTCTGACTAAATACCATCACAATGATTAGTTAATGGCTGGCACTCGAACTCTGACTACCTCGTAAGGATGAATGGTCGTGAATGATAATGTCACACAAAGTATCTTGTTTATCTGAAGTGAATCTTTTCAATATAATATTATTGATTGTGGCCAGATGCTCCAGCATATTTTAATGAATATACACATAGAACTTATTTCCAGTTTACCAAGACGCAATAGCTATAATTAATAAAGCTACGCTACCACGATTATCTCGATGAGACTCAAAAGCTTAGGTATCTAACTCAAACAATCAATCATCCTATATCAGTCCACTGCTGGATGTAGGCCTCCCCAAGGGTAGTGCACAAAACACGATCAATCATGGCCCTCAGCCAATCAATACCAGCGATTATTTTCAGGTCATTGGTCCACCTAGCAGTGGGGCATCCTACACTACGTTAACCGAGATGCGGTCTCAAACTAAACTCTTACTCAATACAGCTAATATAGTTAAGGTATCACTAGTGTATGGTATCAAGACAGCTGGTTACTTTCGCGCTATTTATGGCAAGTTTAATGCTCTGGCCGGGGAAAACATATGCCTTTCTTTTCACCACTGTGATGATTGTCTCTTTAGTAACTAAATATCTATTAAAATTTTTGTCCGAACGGAGGTCTAATTTGTGAAATGTGTGCATTGTGGCTAAATGCATAAAAAATGCAAGGGTATGCATATGAAAAATATAAATAAACTCACGTAAAGCCAATGAGGACATTTTCAGAATGCTAACACCAGACATTTCTCGTAGCTTTTATAAAATAGGTAAAATTAAATTACATTCATATACGATGTTTACTCAATGTAAAATTGTAATCAATTTCAAAGCAATTTGTTACTGTCACATTCCATAGATATTTGGGACAAACAATATTATTGTTTATGTTCTTATAATATTTTATCAAAAGTAAGAAAATGTAATTGTCTATGTCAGAGATGTGATTTTTATAAAGACTAATATCCCTTTTATATAAAATAAAATAATCCTAATGGAAAATGTATCGGAACGGATGAATGCTGTGATGTTATGATACTAAATATTACTTGAATACAAATTTTTAATTGTTCAACTACTGAAAGCAGCTCCTTAAAATCGATCCAGAAATCCAGAATTTTTTAGAATAATTCTTATAAACAAATTCAGCGTTATATGTATGTATGCTGCGAATACTGTGTAAATTTAATGAAAAGTAATTTCAATAAAATAGTATAAATGTATTTAGCAATCGTTCAAATTAATTTCTTTATTGTAATGTCCGTAATAGAGTGTATGTATCAACATAAAATTTATCATATCTGAAAAAGTCATAATCTTCACTATTCGCATTTCTTTTTATTTTCTTCTTTCTTATTTTTCTCTTCTGCCTTTTTATCTTCCCCTTCTTCCTTCTTCGCTTTCGTTTCTACTTTTTTGTCTTTCTCCTGTTTCGTTTTTTCTGCTGCCTTCTTTTCTGCTTCCTTTTGAAGTTTTGCTTCTTCTTTGAGCTTTTTTTCTTCAGCTTCCTTCTTAAGACGTTCTTCTTGTTTGGCTTTCGCCGCGGCTTTTTTAGCTTCTTGTTCTTGTATAGCTAATTTAGCAGCTAGAATGGCCGCTTCTTCTTTCTGCCTTTGGCCTTCTTCTATAGATGTCACCGTTTCGTCTAAGCTTTTTGTAATCGAACCGACGACTCCACCAACGGCTTTTCCTATTTTAGCGCCTAATTGACCCGCAAACATGCATTGCAAGCCAGGCGGTGGTAGTTCGACTCTGCAATATTCCCAAGCCAAGCCACAATTATGATGTATTTTCTTGAGACCAGCTGTGGAAAGATAAAGTAACATAAACGTCCTTGATACATACATATACTTATTGTAGAAGTTATTGTGGCCACCTCTCAATACTGTCAAAAGTCCTTATTTAGTTCTATAGCTTATCAAGGTACTTACTGATAATGATTACTTACTTGTACGTAATATAATGGCTATCTAACTATTTCTGGATATGCGTAATTGCTTACATTATTTTACAAGAAATTATACAATCGAATTATTTGTTTATTCGGTCTAATATTAAGAACATTTCTCTATCACTTTTTTATATGATTAATTACTAATCTTTTTGTATAAATAAGAAACAGGAAGAAGTACTTACAAGAACTAAGACTTAATACTGACTTGAGGGCGTTCATAATTAATGTATCGGGTTAATCGTTTCGTTATTATTTTAGTGGTATTCATGAATTGTATCTCATCCTCTTTTAAAGATTGACCATATATTTGTTTTGCATTGTCATAATGGAGTATTCAACCATTATCAAGTTAAAACAAAATAAACTGTAACAAAAAATTATATTGTTTAATCTAGTGTCCAGTTTTAAGATATTACATTTAGCCCATTTGACAATTTCTTAACATTAGACCTCTATTATTTATAACAGAGTTCGCTGATACTTTATAAAAATTACAACTTTGTGGGATACGCAGACGTTTTTGTTTTAGCAATTGTAAGTAACTGATTTATGGCCAAATGTAACCTTCTAATCATTAAACGATTGCCTTAGAGTACCCGCCACATAAGGTGGCAGTTGGAGGCGTCGCCACAGTCGCGTAATCCAGTGTTGCCAGTAAACACGCCAAAACTAGCACTCACTGTGCCATACGGCTCGATACATTATATTGAGGTTTCATTTGTAACGATCTTTGGTTGCAGAGCTATAAACTCAAATAAAACAAATTAATATACCAAAGTCAAAAGTCAAAATATTTTTATTCAAAATAGGCCCTATCATAAGCTCTCTTTGAAAGTTATCTTATGATCTAAGTATAAATTAAAAAAACTATTTCAAACATGGCACTGAGCATTGTCTTTACATATTTTTTACCGAGGTTAGATCAGTGGAGACCCTAGCTTGGAGAAGAACTAACAAGAAACTCCCGAAATCAATTTATTATAATCACCCTTAACAAACATAAAAATTACAAAGAGTGGGCAAAAAACACAACGCTGGTAATACTAAATTTACCTTTCATACAAAATAACACGCAATTGCGGAAACGTCAAATTTAGTTCCAAGTTTGGCTACTGCCAGCTTATGTGGCGGGATCTCTAGTTTGATTACAATCCATAAATGTACGATTATTGTTGATTGTATGCTTCAAAGTTTTAAATGAAAAGTGTGTTTTTTTTACTCTAGAGCTATTTGACGCATTTTTAAATCAAACGAATATATACAAACTTTAACCTTTAAACAAACCTCTTTCAATCGGGTCAAATTTTTTATTACCCTATGAAGGGCTAAAAACCTAGTGAAGAACTCCATAAGTGTTAATATACAGGTAGGCACAAAACCTAAGCGCTGAGCAAAATATAGAGGGGATAGTTGAACATTGGTACAGTCGTGCACACAATACAATTGAAAGGATTACGACTGGAGAGCGAATCAGCGCAGCGCACACCCATCCTTTATCCCTCCCCCCTAAAGATACCGTTTTTCTATTTTACGCAGTAACCGTAACCGAACATCAGTTTATCAGTTTTATGCAGTAACCGAAATCACAAATCCCAGATTTTCTTAATAAAAAAAACGTACGCATTCACGACCATTAACCCTTGCGGGGTAGTCAGAGGTCCAGGTGTCCATCTCCGCAATTGCGAAGGTAGTAATTCTATGGACACCTCGAACCCACGTGTTAACTAGATAGTCAGTACTCGGTTTCGTCGCCATTTACAAGCACTAACTAGGTTTCCTCACGATATTTTCCCTCACCGTATAATTCGATGCATTTCGTAAATGTGTTTTTATTACGAAAATGTACTTAGAAATTCATTAAAATTCATTTCCATTGGTACATGCTTAAGCGGGATTTGAACCCTGAACCCACTGATACAGAGCCAAGCCCCAAACAACTGAGCTACGTCGAATTTTCTTAATCTTCTTATAATAAAATGAATCCCATAAAAAGTTTGTCAACACATACTTAGAACGAAACACGATACAGGCAATTTTTTTTGTGAATAACAGTAAAATTGTTAAACTGAATAACATCACTCGTCCAATACAAAAACAATAAAAAATACAATAAATCATAAATCTGACCTGAATTTAGCTTTTGAAGGACATAATAATATGATTTCAAGAAACAGATTCACAAGGATTGCGCTAGATTTATTATTGAGTTAGTACTATATTTTGCTTACATACATAGAAAATATCACTACAGAAGGGTAGGCAGAGATCACCCATCCATTATTCTCAATCCTGGTACCGCTTTCGCTTCATTGACACCCAAATACTTTCTGAAAATTTGGGTAAAGCTAAGACACTGAGAGCCTATGTTTCATGATGAATAAAGATCATCATTGCCTTTCTAATAAACTGACTATTCTTAATTATTGTATTAGTTTTTTGTTGTAGGAATAACAGTCATTTAGTTAAACTCAAATAAATAAATTATATTCTGTTGTATTATTCAATAAATTTATTTGTATTCAATCAATAGGTACGAAATATCTGAAATAGTATAAATGTTTCCTTTTTTTCCAATTTATTTAGATATATTACTTTTTCTTGTTTTCAACCGACTTAATCAAACATATCATAAGTATAGTACCAATACGCCAGTAAACATATTCGTGGTTCAACTGATTAAACTTCTCTACTAATAAAATTATCTCTTTTCCTTTTAGTTACCGTAAAAGTCACGCGGCCTGCCGCGTCAAAACTATGGCTTGTGACCAAAAGTTCAATAGGAAATACGAGAGCTCGCCTTGTTGTTAATAATAAAATGGTGGATAGAATATTGACTAAACTAGATAACTTCACAGATAGAGTTGTATATTCTATGGAAAGCCTCCGAAATGACCAATACGTAAAAGAAAAATTTTACCTAGAGAAAGAAATAAAACATATAGAACAGAAATTGCTAGAGACACAGAAGAGAAAATCTGATCAATGAAACACAGCAAGAATTTTCACATATGGCTTTCATTCGTGACGAAAATGTGTCACGCGTCAATCAAGCATGTAATTTGCAACTTCATTTTGTATTGTTAAACATAAAAGGTTTTAATTGACTTGTTTTTAATCTTTCTCATAACGAATAGTCATTATTGTACATACACAGCTTTATGAATCATAAATTAAAAGAAAACACTACACTGTTTTAAAGCATTTACAAAACAGTACCAAAGTGACAATAAATTATACAGACTTTGATCAGACATTGTTTGAATGATATTTTGCTACGGTAAACTTTTTACGAAACCTCGGAACAGTTATTGACGAAAATCACTTTTAAAAGTTGTCAGATGCCTACTTAGTTTTTTATATTTAGTGACCCGAGGCAATTCATCGTACAAAATATGACCTAGATTTTTTATTCGTCTGTTGTTCAGAGCGTTGACCATCTTATTTGATAACTGTCTTATTTTTTCTATTGGACAATAAAGGTTGTGAGCCCATTGCTATTTGCTGATACTGATTACTTATCTCGGGTACAGGTTTCTTCACGGTGTTTTTATCACTAATGCCTCCAAGAAACCATCAGTTGAGTCATCGGTAAAATGATTCGCTTATCGAGAATTGTATCCGGAATCACAAATATTCAGCGGCGGTCAAATCAAGAGGAAAAATATGTTGTTAATATTTTAAGTAGTATTTACATAATTCCTTTACAGCAGGAAATTGCTATTTATGCGATCTCGAACAGTGAATTCTTCTCAAGGGTGTACGCAGCGTGACGAACAGAAGAGCATCTATGAGAAGGTTAATCGATGTGAGTGCAGAAAAGATTTGTCAGAATCGTTCCAGATGGCGATCGATAGTCTCTGCTAATCCCGTTAGGGACATAGGGGTGTGAATGTATGATGTGTAGAACAGTGTCATGATGATTAAATTTCATATTGTCACGCAAAACTGAACTTTACTATGATGCTAAGTATGATGACTAACAAAGCTATTCATATTTCAAAGAGCATATATTCATACCTGTTCAATCAAATATCCTAATTACTGTTATTACATTATTATTGTTCAAACTGGCTGTAACACTGTAGGCTTAATCGTAATTGATACAACGTTCTTATTAAAATGATTAAGCACACTTCGTGGAGGAAGACTTAAAGAAACACCATAAAGGTCCTTCATGTCACGACCTCATGATGTAACATACATTTTATGATCTCAACGGCATAAATAAAACTTTTTTCTGTTTCGCTCAAAGTATTCTCTCATGATGCTTACTCATACATCGTAAATCATGTTTAGAACCTTCGATAACCGGAACTTCCTAACAACTGTGTGAAAACTGCAATAAACTATTTATAGCAACTTTATCAAAATACAGCTTATTTGTTGATCCTAAGGCCAAAAATCAATAAATGTGTACATACTTTATTGAATGTTTGTTTTAACAGAGCCGACCTAATACGTTATCCCTCAAAAATGTTGGTTATAGTTTTCACTACCATATTTAAAATTTTATTTAAACCATTTTAGCACGTGTTAATTCATGTTTCCTTTACTCGTAAAGCCGTAATATTAAATAGTACGTTTTAATCTCCATCTATTTGTAGATTATACACTGGTTTAGCTGATGGTATAATTATATTAATTAATGTTTGAGCGTTTATATAACTAGAACTATAATTATGAGCAACTAAAACTACATTCGAATTCTACGTTTTATCACTCACTTAGTAGCGGAAACCTAAGATTATTTGTGTATGCATTAATAAACCTTGGTTTTGAGCTTGTCACGAGTTCTTATATGCGTTTGTCTTGAACAAATTCAATATGAAATTCGGTAATTGCGTGACTTTACATAAATTTAGCTAATTTAAAAGTGGTTGCAGTTTCTTAATACGTTTAGTGCACGATATTCTCATTATCCTTTGTTTATAGGTAAAACAATCAAATAAAGCTTAGGAATTTAAACACTATGCTAACATTTGCATAGCACTAGCATTCAAGCAGGTAATTTATTTTTTACCAAACCATATTAAAGTTATTCCACTAATTGTTTATAGGAATCTGAACTGGTTAATAGTTGTTATTGTTGTTGTGGCTTTAGATCTTAAACAGTTTTTTGTGCAAAAATCGATCCAGTTAGACGTTTGAAAAACAACATTGGGTGTCTTTGGCCTCTCCATAGGAATTTTTCATCGGATAGCATCAAACTAATAATATGTGCTTGTATAAACAATTCTTGTTATTAAAGTATAGTACCATGTATTTAATGTAACCTCTAAAGGAAAACAGGCGTGACTAAATTGATTACTCAAATTGTTATGGTACTATTTTTGAGCACAATGCTGGGCCCTTACTCCACTAATTAACTTTGACAGCCACACAACTGCGTCGCTACTGCGTAACTTCTGCGTCTCGGCTGTAAAAGTGGCACTCTGCTAATATTTTGACAGCCACAGTTGTGCCTCAATAGCGAGTCAGTGGTGCTTCAGTTGCTCGATACTGAAGTAATATTGTGGCTAAAATGAATTAGTGGAGTAAGGGCTCTGAAGAGTGATATTCTTGTATTAATAAAAAAATCGTAAATTCATTTATCAAATGAAGGCCGAATCTAAGATATTGAATTAACATAATATATAACTTATCTGTGAAAATATAGGTTCTAAATGGAAGAACCATATTATAATATGTATTTTATTGTTAGTTTTTTCCCTTTAGTACAATTAATCCAATCCTCTTGATTGTTCAGGGCGATTCAAGGCTTTATTGAGTACGGCCGCTCAATCCATCATTGTCAGTCGCTGGATACTGAAAACTTACTTTTCACTAGATACACCAAATAACTTTCATTAATTTAATACGACAGCGATTTAGTAATTTACAAAATATCATTAGAAATGTATCAGCGGGCCCGGGCTTAAACCCCAAAGCATGAAGCAAGGAAAAGTTTTATGATTTTAATTAATATTTTCGCAATAAAAATACATTTGCGAATTGCGCGGAATTCCACGGTGAGTGAAAATATTGTAATGAAACATACCTGTTCCCCGAACTGGTAATATTCAACAAATCAGCCAATACTAGTCCACTGCTGGACGTAGGCCTCCCCAAGGGTACGAACAGCCACTACCAGCGACATTCTTGAGGTCATCGATCCACCTGGCCGGAGGGCGTCCTACACTGCGTTTGCCGAGGCGGCCTCAACTCAAGAAGTGCTTTACTCCAGCGGTCGTCGGTTCTACGACAGACGTCCCCGGCCCGCTGCCACTTCAGCTTACAACAGCGATAGACTATGTCAATCACTTTTGTTCTTTGCCAGATAATCTCGTTCCGGCCTCTGTCCCTTAACGAGATACCCAGCATTGAACGCTCCATTGCTCACTGATCGACATGTAGTCGGTGAGCTAGCCCGACTGTTATGTTCCCCACGCATAACACGCGGTTTTGTGCATTTTGCTAGAGTAACATGACAGGAGCTGTATGGGTTTTTCTTAAACTGCCAATATAATAAATCATAATGAAGTATTATTTAGTAAATATACAAATCTTCGTGTTTAAGTCTCCTTAATTTTGAACAATTATAGTCTTGGAATACTTGAAAATACCTTTGCTCCCTTTGCTAACAATCGTCTTCCGTATAAGGGTATAAGATAGCTGGGTGTCATTTTTTGAGCACTTATTTCCAGAGGGGCTTGGCTTAGGCATAATATACTCGTATATAGCACTATATATAATGTGGACAATGGGTTTAGCCCAGTGGGTATGTAATCTGACTTTTTACGAGAAAGGTCCTAAGTTCGAATCCTGGCTTAGGCATGTAGAATTGAAAGAAATTTAAATATGGGTATTATTCATTTACGTACATAATTTACAGCCGCTAACAGTGCGCGAAAAACGACGTAAATAGCCCTCGGGCCCGTGCTTATAATATAGCGATACGGTTCACTGCATATTACGTAGGATGCTGTCTATATAGTGAAACACGGGCTTTGGCATTTGGAGATGGGCACTCAAGCCTCTGACTACCCAGCCACAATAAAAATAGGAGTGTGTATACACAAGTGTGTATAGTTTTGTAAATAATAAATGGCTGTCCATGAAGAGCATGACTCTGTATCAATGGGTAGAGGGTCTGGTTTTCTATGTACATTTTTACATTAAAAATACATTTGTGAAACAAAAATATGTAAGGAAACCAAGCAGTTCCCCCAAGAGGTGATAGTGCTTGTAAATAGAGTCACCGTTCACCAGTCACATTGAGTAGATACTCACTGTCTAGTTAACACGTCGGAGGCCCTAGCATTACTACCTCCGCAATTGCGGAGATAGACACCTGTCGTGAAAGAGTATTTGTATTTTATTCAAGATCTGTCACCACCTATTGGGGGATCACGGATGTAATACAACTTAATTAGGTACGATAAACGTAATGTAAGGAAGTAGAGTTATGGTAATGAACGATAAAAAAATGTTTTAAGTCGAAGTGTGCTTATCTATTTTTGTTTCAATCTTAAATAGAACCGTGTTTGCTAATTTAGCCAGCTCCTGTTAGCACCGCCTGAAATACTCAACAATAGTTATTTTTAAACACTCGCGTTTTATACTCATGGTCAAAACACGATAAATTTATAAAGATATGTGATTACCTTTATTTTTGCCCGACGTTTCGACCCAGTTGCATAGTGTGAGTGTAGTGTGTCGTGCTATGAATTAACAAAAATTCCAATTGTGAGGGTAGACAGACATTTTAGCTGTGACGGACTTCCCGCTAGTCTAGCTTGCTGGCTAGTCTTCCCGCGACCACGGCCTATGCAACTGGGTCGAAACGTCGGGCAAAAATAAAGGTAATCACATATCTTTATAAATTTATCGTGTTTTGACCCGGTCTCAGATACTCAACAATAACACATACACCCCTTTCGACAGAACCTTGAAGATATAATATATTATGCTAGGTCACTTCTTAGCATAAATATTGGCATTGTGATGTCATATGGATCATCGGTAACAGGTTGCTAGTCCATCGCTCAATAGATTTAAATTACCCTTAGTCCAATAGTTGCCTCCTACGGTTTGCCGAGAAGAACGGCGGCTACTTAGCAGTTTTTTTACGTCCCTGACAAACACGGAACTCGGAACCTCAATACACTAGTGCACGAAGGTATTAAATTCGATATAGCTCAGTCGTTGAGACCTTAACTCTGTATCAGTAAGGACGGGATTCAAACCTCGAAGCATGTACCATTAGAAAAGAAAATCACTGAAAACTAAAGTAAGGGAAAACATTGAGAAGAAACCGGAGAAGAATACCCGAACCTCTGACTGCCCCACAAAAGTTGATGCGTACATACACATACATTAACGTCTTTTAAAGCAGACCTTAAACATCGCTTTGGTCATTTATTAGCATGAATGTTGGGGATGTAATGTCTTTTGGATGATTGGCTTTTGGCATTGGGATTTATCCCTAGTCACTTAGTCTTCTACAATGACATGCCGGGAAGAATTACAGCTAAATTCTTTTTTTTACATCACAGACTAGCACGGGACAAGAATTATACAAATGTTTGTTTGGTCGACAAGGTTCTACATGTTTTGTGATACATACGTCAATCTATTCTTATCGGAGTTAACGGACATATAACATTACCCTCTTTTATTATAAATAACGTAGGCTTATATAAATGGGAATAATTGATATGCTATCACTACGATAACATCATATGATAGACTGAGAAGATAATCACCGACGATTGACGACCTCCGTGGTGCGATTGGATATCCGCCTGAACGCTAATCGTGAGGTCCCGGGTTCGATTCCCGGTGGAGGCAGAGTTAAGAACTACGCTTTTCTTCTGCTTTCCAGTCTGGTTGTTGATTATGTATACTATATATGCATTTATTTATATATAATAAGTATGTATTTCTTATATATACGTTAACTTGTACCCTTTACACAAGTCTTAGATTAACTTTCTAAGGGGCTAGTTCAATTGGTGTATTAGTGTCCTAATATTATTATTATATATTATTACAATTAGTAAATTAGACTTTTATACGTCACAAATCAGCTCTGCACGTAAATATGTGTCATTATGCCAGTGTAGTAAGAAAACCCATTAAATATTCTAATTAATTCATAATAATCTTTTTATCGGAGTGTTTTAAGTATTCATCGTTTGGCATTTCATAAATTAACAATTTCTTTTTTGTTTCTTTTTTCTATTATTGTGGATTTTACATTTCCTTGTTTCCAACTTGTTCTTTCATTCCCATTGTACAAATAGCATACAGCGTGTTTCTAAAAATCTGTGACGAATTCAGGTTAGCAAATTTATGAAAACAATTTCGTGCATGGGTACAAATAACTTATAATAAATACTAACTCGAAATAACTTATTATCATTATTTATAAAAATAATTGTTTTCGACAGATTGTCTCCGCAAAATTCCATTTTATGGAGTATTGCATCAAATGCTAATGGCATTTACAGTTATGTTTTTCTTTCTCTATAATATGGTTTGGGATTATATTATCTGTGGTTTGGGTATCGACTATTCTATCTAAAGACAAAAATTTGAAAGAAAGTAAAGAAAGATAAATAAAGTAATTGTTTTTTTATTACATTAAACATACTTTACAACGTATAATAAGTTTATAGATAGGTAGAGTTAATTTATTATAATCTCCATATAACATTTTTTTATAATTTACGCTTCCTTATGTATTGGTATCAAAAACGTGTATGTTAACACACAGTTGACCGTGGTCATGCTATTGAAATTATATCATATACATGACCAAAACCTACTGTAATTGTTAGCACCTATCAAGTTTAGTTTTAGCTAGTGAAAAATGACGATGATGAACATACACACTTTACCTAGCAGGTAAGTTAATACTTTGCATGTACATCGAATTTGGAATTGTGTGATAAGTTTTAGTGCTCAAATTGCCACTATTTACCCATAGTCATAGCCCAAAGGAAATTCTTAAACCTTTCATCACCCAATTTCGTCGATGTCAAATGTAATTCGTTACAATTTTGTACAAAACCATTCCTGTTTCTACATTAATATCATATCATAATATATACATCATATGAATATCATAACCACGATTTCTCAACATCAACTCAAACCATCACTGAACCTATCATTAAATCCGTGTCACATAATAACTCAAGATATACGACGACTAATTAATCAAGCTCGAAAAGGAACACACTGTGCAGTAACATTTGAATTCGGCTAATCTGCACCTGCGAAAGAATGTCCATGGCCCCTGTTCCCAACCAGTTCATTACACAAGTCTCATCTTCAAGGTCTTGCTCATCAGCATTCAGCCAGCGTAGGATCCGCGTTAGTTTGTCGCGAATCGGGTAAAAGACATGAAGACTCTTTTGGTGGTAATCTGTGCTCTAGCCGGCGGTGAGTACAGCTTTGTCATTTTTTTAATGACTTTATTGGAACGCAATATTTTTGTTATGTATAGGTGGTAGATTAGAACGATATTGTTACATATACATATATGTGTTTTCAGAATAGTTAAATAACTTTTGTTTATATTAAAAATAAGTTAAATACTAAAAGAATTTATATAAGTTTTTATATAATAAAGGTAACTTTATTATTTAAAAATATACGCGATAAGTCCCGTTAGTTATTAATCATGGATACTGAAAGAAGTTTCAATTTTTTAAAGTTTACGCAACGAACCTGATCGTGTAATTATTTTTTAACAGAATTACTCTGTTGTTTTTTTTCCTTATTCAGTAAATGTAGGTTGTAATAGGTAATCTTATTTAATCATTGTATTAAAACTAATAAACCACGGATAATACTAGCGATAAACGTTTAAGTATCTGTTAGCAATGAACAATTACAAGGTAGTAATTACGCGATTAACACGGTGTTGTAGCAAATTGACTTCCGTTGTTTCTGATATTTTGAAGAATACGTTTAGAATAAAGCTATTATCATACTAATTAGAATAACCTAGCGATTATAGAACATTCGAGGTTAGAATATGTTATGTTAATTTATCTTTAACAACTTTTTATCTCATACAACTAAAAACAAAAAACTATATGTTACACATTTCTATACGCTTTGTGGACATCCATTCATACTCTACATATAAATTAACCGATCATATGAGTAACTATTCGTAATTTCTACATTACCGATTATTTGTTTATCTATTCCCTCTACATACATAAATTCTAATTACAAATTCGCTTCTTTACCCTAACAGCTCAAGCGCAATTCGGCAACCGAGGCAACACTGTGTATAGGGCTGATGCTTCCGCGTCTAGCAACAATGCTTTTACCAGTCGCGGGAACAACGTGTACAGAGGAGAACCCCTTAGTAACAATGCCTTTACGAGCCGCAGTAATTCTGTGTACAGAGGGGAACCTGTGACCACCAGACAGACATACGTCAGCAATGTGCAGACCCCGACAGCAGCTCCCCAAAAAGTTGTAGGAGGCTGTGGACCCGACTCAAGACAACCAGTGCCCGGCAGCTGCGACAAATATGTTGAATGCATCGTAAGTTTGTCTGATATTACAGAAATCTACACATCTACATAGAACTATATTTAATCCAACTGAATAAAATGTGGTAGAGGTTTATTATTTGCAAGGAAAAGATTTTTTTAATGAAATAAGTGAAAATTTCAGAACCACAAATATCTATATTATTTTCTTTTAAAAGTAAGTACGATAAACATTGCACGTGTGTCATAGCATATTCATTTAATGGCAATATCATCATAATTACAATAAAATCTTCCTGCAGCTATGACTATTAGTATTTACATAATTAATATCATATTACAAGGATGCATAAACATCAGGTAACTAACCACAAACCTTGGCTACGACGTTAGTGGTCATTCTAGCCTCTATTGTAATCTATACTAGTATATATAACTGAACTTTTAACTACTCGTGTATTACGTCATTAAATTATAAACTTTTTTACAGAATGGAACTGCAGAAGAGAAGCTGTGCCCAGATGGCTTGCGTTACAACCCCAACACTAAGATCACCTCATACCCTTGCGGATACCCCAACGAGGTTCAGTGCTTGGAAAGGTCTGCTTTGCGTAAGTATTTGAATGATTTGTATATTCACAGCCTAAATTAGCAGTATAGGAACGGCATAAGGGATGTAATTCCTAAAATATGTATTTGTACAAGTAACAGATTCTATTTAGTTCTCTACATCTATATGTACAAAATTAACATTAAAGAATTTTGTAGAGTATAAGTTCATTTATTAATTTCTTATGAAAATGTTGTATAAAAAATGGGGATCCGTGATTATTGCTCTTTGTAGGTGATTTCTCTCGCGACTAACGTGATCTTTATACATTATTTCTTGCCTTAACCATACTAAAAAATCAGTACAATCAAGAATAACCACAACCCTTTTCTATTCAGAACCCGCCCAGCCAACCGAGCTCTGTCCGAACCAATTCGGGTACTACAAACTGGGGGACGCCAAAAACTGTAGCTCCTTCAGAAACTGCGTGAATGGAGCCGCTTACGACTTTACATGCCCCGAGGGGTTGGCGTTCAACATTGAGACCTACCGCTGCGAATGGCCTGATGAGGTTGCTGATTGTGATGCTGAAGGTAACATGGAACGCTGGAGTTTATTTTTTAATTATTTTGTAATAAATAGAAGTAAATGTTGCTGGAGGAATAAGGGGAAATATATGTTATAATCTTTCTGAGAGATATGGAATTATTATGTAATAAATAGGAGTAAATTAATAATAATAAAACGAAAAAAAAAGTGGAGTATTTTATAAAAAGCATCTACAGTTACAATATAAATAATAAATGACTATAAAATAATGAAATAAATGAGTAGCAGTTCCAGTGGATTGCATTTGATATTAAATTCCATGAAGTTTGACTTTGGTTGACCTAATTAAGAAGCTCCATAAAAAACTAATTACATTGGGCTTGCAAAAACTATTATTTTAGATATAGGTACCTATATTAGTACTTATTAGATACAGCTTAAAGTTTTCCTCATGTTTGTCATGTTAATTGTCACTTAAACATATCAACTTACATCCTGTTTTCAATGCACATCAAAACATCCTGCTTCGAACGATGAAATAAATAAAAATATCTTGATTTCAGCTTTCTTAGGCTTCCGTTGTCCCGCCGTCCCCGAATCACGAGAACTTGGAGCTCCTGCTGGATTCAGATTCTACAGGTATGTGTTAAAAACTACATTTAATTATCTAACTAGCGACCCGCTCCGGCTACGCACGGGTATAAAATATATACCCTACTCCACTATTTAATGGATGTTATTATACATGTAAACCTTTCTCTTAAATCTGTCTATTAAAAAAAACCGCATCAAAATTCGTTGCGTAGTTTCAAATATTTAAACATACAAAGGGACATAAGGACAGAGAAAGCGACTTTGTTTTATACTATGTAGTGAAGTACGATATTGTACATTTAAAAATGCATCATATTATCAATATAGTAGGTG
Organism: Leucoptera coffeella; assembly: GCA_030578115.1. Taxonomy (NCBI): domain Eukaryota; kingdom Metazoa; phylum Arthropoda; class Insecta; order Lepidoptera; family Lyonetiidae; genus Leucoptera; species Leucoptera coffeella. Next base: position 203,481 of record JAMBLF010000530.1, read on the forward strand.
GCCATTGAATATTTATATTAACGTAAAATACTATTTTATTACTTAATTTGTTGGTGTATGAAACATTAACAGACGTTAATTAACGAACTCATGAGGAGTAAGGCAGTAACAATCAGCGGGTTTTTGTACTAATTGTGCAATCTTCAACATTAATTTGAGTCATAAACTCATAGCAAAATATTGAAATGTCTAAATTTATCCACCAAATTACATGAGACCTTCTCTTCTTAACATGAGCGATACATTAATAAAAACTGGTCGGTGTTCGGACTAAATGTCATCCATGATTTGTCGGCCACACTTTGACCTTGTGACGTAACTTGTTATTAGATACAGGCAAATACCAATCGTTTGCATAATGCACCTGGTTGCGTCTCCATTTCAAACAACAAATTAAATATACTCGACCAGACATGTTCACAGCACCTTAAGTGACTTGCGCTTGCGTAAATTTCTTACATGGCAGCTTATAATCAAATAAAATCCTCGTAATGGCTGTAGAGGTTATGTGAAATTTATTAATATGACATACTTTCATCACTACGGAAAGACTTTAATCCGTCTTTGTGATTCACTGGTTAAACCGTTCCGACAACATGACCTTACGAATCTCTTGTATATTAAACCGTTTTGCTTGACACAAATAAACGTAAGCCAGAGGGCATCATACATAATATTTATATAATTTAGTCGGAATCTAAAACACCTAAAAAAACATATATGTAAAAAATCGGAATGCTAGTCTAATGCACGAATAAATAGTTCCATCCGTGTTTATCTACTTTAAAGCCGGCTATAAGTTGCCGAGTCAAAGTGAGGTAGAGTTAGACTATAGTCCGCGTAGAACATATACGGATCAAACTGAGGATATTCTTCTAAAGGTGTAAGAGAAAGTTAATGTGTGTGAATGAAGCAAGAGATATTTGTCAGGATAGTTCCAGGTGGCCATTGAGAGTCTCTTCCTATTCCATTAGGAAAGTCGATGCTTGAATATATCGGCTGGTCTACGGATAAACAGAGTAATTACATTTTAGTAATTTTACAGGAGGGCCAAAAAACGAAAAATCATTTATTTAAAAAGTAACATAAATATTAAAGTTTTTTTTTTAATGACATACTGTGAAAAATAATTGCATCTACCGATGGTACTTTTGCTTTTTTATCTAGCAGCTATAATTTTCGTAAATTTTAAAAAAAATGTTTTTCCATAGACATATAATTGATTCTAAATAAATATAACAAATCAATAACAAAGTAAATGCTATTGACTTGTTTTTTAGGTGATGATGGAGGCATTCATGATCTCCTAGTTTCAAATGAAATAATGAAGCAAAATCAATTACTTGATATTACAAGCGAGTCAAAACCATTTCCTAGTTAAAATTTTAGAATGAAAAGAGTAAGTGTGTTTACCTTCTGAAATTGTTTCGCCCACAAATGCATAATATCATTGTGAACTGTAAGGAAGAAACGCTATTTCTTTAGGCTTTACCTTGAAATACTTAGTTATTATGAGCAGGTGACATTCATGCTGGCACGGAGAACCGACGGACGCTGGAGAGTGAAGGTTCTCAAATGGCGACCAGAACCAGGGTGGATCAAGATGGACCGACGATCCTATTTCAGTTTTGGTTCGGTGGTGTCTCAATTACTATAAGCGTACGTTTCTAATGCATGCGTTAAACACGATAAGATATAGCCATTGAGACACCGCTGAACCACAACTGAAATAGCGGAAATGGGCCCGTGTAGGCCGTGGGTCATCGATGGCTGAGCGATGCGCGCAGGACCGGACGTAGTGGAGTCATTGGGGACGCTTATGTTTAGCGGTGGACGTCAACGAGCTGATATTATGATGATGATGATGATGAAAACAATAAAATAAAAGTAAAACAATAATAATAATAATAATAAACAATAATAATATAAAAGTTGAAATCTTTTTATTGAAAAGGTATTAAATAAAAAGCAAACTATTTTAATGTTATTAAAAAGTAGAGAAGGTTGCTATTATGCCGGAAAATCGACAATATGTTTAAAAATATTAAGTATCAAGGTATTCTCCTGATTAAATATCCCTAGACCTAAGTAACAATAATGACTATTAATTAGTATCAATAGTTTCTATTGTTATGTCTTGGGATATTAAATCAGGAGAATCGTCACTTGTATGCAGATTTCTCCAGAAATGTCGTCGATTTTCCGGCATAAGAGGAACCAACTTCTCTACTATAGCCTCTTTCTTCTGTGGTTTAATACCAGGTCGCCCAACGTTACATTCCGGTAGCTTAGTGACATCAAATCTTATTTGAAAAAAGCATATTTTTTTAAACTCTGGTTCTAGCATTGTCTGATAGAACATTGTCTTTAATCCTTTTCGAAACTGAACACATATTATGTCAGTCAAATAAAAAGATTTCAAAGAATGATCCGGTTTATTTGCTTGTCTCTTCTTTTTGTTCCAATTGAATTTGTCGTTATTTGGATCTATTTCTAATACCTTCATGTGTTTTCTGCTGTTCAATACTTTGTCTTTAAGGTCGTCAAAATCGTACACGTTCCGGTTTTTCGTTATACTTCTTTCTATGTTTCCATGAACGCTATCAGCAGCATTGTGGGTATGGCCTTTTGTGAGGTATTTTATTGTGATTGTTTCAATTGGCGAATCTTGCATATTGGCCATTTGAACACATGCAGTATACAAAAACCAATTCTTGTTCTGTGCTGAACAATTGTCAGCCCATAATATGAAGTGTTTAATGTCCCTTTCTCTTTTAATGAATTTTTAAAATGCAGCTATTATATTTTTAGCGTCTCTTTCGGAAACCTCTTCATGCCATAACACACATACAGAGTTTTCACCTTTTTTTAAAGGTGCAAAGGTTAAATTAAAACATATCAATCTACTCAGGAATACTGAATCTTTCAAACCAGGCATCATTGGAATGAGGAACACTTTTTGTAAATCAACAGCAATGACTTTGGTGTCATTTTCATGTGCCTTTGCAACATCTGAGCGGTATAATTGAGTGGCATAACAAGTTTTAAATATATGAACGGCAGGAGTGGCTAGTTCCTTTAATGTGTGTGTGTGATCAGGTCACTGTAAATAGAAAAATAATATAAATTTTAGAACCAAATAATTTAAATTTTAAACTTTGTTATTTATTACTGTGTATTGTTATTACTGTAACAAATAAATAATGAAAGTACCCCGGAGAAACTCAATGGGAAAAGTGGTTTTCATGAAATTTTTGTATGACCTAGATCTCAAACTCCTCTATGTTTTTTTGCATGGGTATAATGTTGTCAGCACTATACTTTCAGTTCTACAAATGGGTAGGGACAGCTTCGAGTGTGAGATTTCCAGAAGAGTGCAGCTGGGCTGGGCAACATTCGGGAAGTTGCGTCATATCTTCTCGTCGCCTCTACCGCAGTGTCTTAAGACCAGGGTTTTCAATCAGTGCGTCCTACCTGTAATGACATACGGTGCCGAGACGTGGAATATGACAGTCGGGCTGGCTCACCGATTACATGTCGCTCAGCGGGCAATGGAACGTTCGATGCTGGGTATCTCGTTAAGGGACAGAGTCCGGAACGAGATTATCCGGCAGAGAATCAATGTCGTCGACATTGTCTATCGATGTTGCAAGCTGAAGTGGCAGTGGGCCGGTCACATCTGTCGCAGAACCGACGACCGTTGGAGCAAAGCGGTTCTCGAATGGCGACCGCGTCTCGGTAAACGTAGTGTAGGACACCCCCCCTGCCAGATGGACTGATGACCTGAAAAAGGTCGCTGGTAGTGGTTGGCTGAGGGCCACGAGTGATCGTGTTTTGTGGCGTTACCTTGGGGAGGCCTACGTCCAGCAGTGGACTGTCATAGACTGATTGATTGATTGACTTACCTAATATAATACTTACGAAAAAAATCTGATAAGTTAGGAATGACAAAAATGATTTTCGTACTTGATACAACATAGTTATTATTCAAAAATACAAAAAACACAGGATAAAGATACATTTTAGACCTAGATTAAACATAATTAATAGTAATAATTAAATAACTCTTGGACTTACCTTAATTGTGCTAACTGCAAGATAATGTTTGAACGTGAACGTCCACTCCACATATTAAAAAATAGGTAATTTCTTCTCGTAATATCTATTAAAGTTTTAAGTTAAATCACATTAGTCATACATACAATTTAAAAGTTTTCGCGAAAGAAAAGTTTTGACAGAAGTTTACAGAACCCCCCGATAGAAAATTGTCTTGTCATTTCGCATTTGACATTATTTTTGCGCGCAAACAAGTGACGTTTAATGTTACATTCAGTATAAAAAAAGAAAGCAAGTATCAAAAAATGACAAAAATGTTTTTTTTATTAACGGTTAAACATTTTTAAAAACAAAGTAAACGCTATAAAAACTCAAATTCAATGACATGAAAATACAAAAAGAAAGCAATTGTATTTAATTACTTTGTTTTTTAGTTGATTTTCTGTTTGCTTTGTTTTTGCATAGACAAATTGATAAATGAGACTGTAAATATCATTGTAAAAACAAAGTAAGGCTCTTTAATTTATTTTTAACTCGTTTGAGAAGTTTATTTAAATCGTTTTAAAAGAATGAAGAACAAAGTTCATTAGATTACAACCGAAAAACAAAGTAAGTAACGTACAACTACTTTGTTTTTGAGTTTCAATTTTGTTTTGATTTGTTTTTGCGTAGATATTTCGGACAAGCGCCTGCAGTTACTTTGTTTGCCGAATTATTAAATCCTAAACTATCATAATTATGAGAAATCTGTAAATGTAGCAACGTCCAATACGTTGTAAAAGTCACAAAAATGTAAAAAAACAAAAATCCTAAAATTGTTAGTTACTTTGTTTTTCCGTAGACCAGCCGTTTACCCCAGGCCCCTAAAACTAGAAGAAGTGCCAGTTAAGAAGTTGAAGTCTGAGCCCAAAGATGATGAAGAGATAAAGAAGGAAATTGACCTGGAAAAGAAGTTGGAGAAACAGAGCAAACTCTTCCATAAGTACATAGATGCAATGAAAGACTATTCGAGCAATGATCTCGAAGAGTTGTTGGAAGCTAACTGCCAGGATCTACCGTCTGGGAAGGATAAGGTGAGGGTTTCGATGTATATATGTGTAATAGAAGTAACAAGTGCTCAAGTTACCAACCTTTAATTAAAAATATACAGTTGCAGTCATAGTAATCTACCCTAGATTGAAACCAAGTGGTTTACTTTAATTAAAAATATACAGTTACAGTCATTGTTATTTACTTGAGATTAATGTATGCCTGTTCTAGTGATACTTTACCATGATAATTATTCCTTTGAGAGTAATGTAAATGTTTGCAGTTTATGTAATTGTAGAAGTCTTTATTACAGCTTAATACCATAAAAAAATATAAGATAAAATCTGTTAACATTAAAATCTGTTTTAGGGACTAATACTAACTAGCCTATCACCCAAGCATTGCTCATATGCTTGCACTACTACATACATATGCTTCACGACTTGAGTATACACACTCTCTTTTTTATTGTAGCAGGGAAGTCAGAGGCTTGAGTGCTTGTTACCGAAATTTCTAAGGCATTTTAGGTATGGGTCACCCGAAGCCCGCATTTCACTAGATAGATAGTTCACCCAATGTTATAGGCAGTGAACCGTATCGCCGTATACAGGCACTGGCTATTACTTATTCCGAGAGACAGGTAGATTTCCTCACGATGTTTTCCCTCACCGTTAAAATACTATTCCACATTAAATCAGGAAGGCAGCTCATTCAAATTCTACAGAGAAACGAGATTATCACTACATAGTATAAAACAAAGTCGCTTTCTCTGTCCCTATGTCCCTTTGTGTGCTTAAATCTTTGAAACTACGCAACGGATTTTGATGCGGTTTTTTTAATAGATAGAGTGATTCAAGAGGAAGGTTTATATGTATAATAACATCCATTAAATAATGGAGTAGGCTATATATTTTAAACCCGTGAAAGCCGGAACGGGTCACTAGTTTATCATTATGTTTGACAGAGAGTACAAGCAGTAGCAGATATGATGGCGTTTGGAGCGTTGGAGCCTTGCACCGTCTGTGGAGGCCAGTTGACTCTGGACAACTATGAGTACAAATGCACAGGTATGTATTTGGATTTAAATAGAATATATAGAATATATAGCTATCTTTCTTCCTCGCATGTGAATATGGAATTAGGAGTAACAGTAATTTATTGGCCCTCACTCTAGTTCAGCACAACTGAATGAATGGATGAACTGATTGAAAATATTTTGTATGTCAATCCTTGAAGGTTTAAACACTAAAGTAACAATTCCATTATATTTGCAGTATAGTCAGTCATATCAATTTCCCTAATTATGATCTAATATAGTCATGAGTATATCATTGCCATCAAATAACCAAACTGTGTGTGACGACCTCCGTGGCGCGATCGGTTAGCCGCCGGAACGCTAATCGTGAGGTCCCGGGTTCGATTCCCGGTGGTGGCAGAGTTTATAAGTATTTATCTATGTATAATATGCATACATTTCTTAAATATACGTTGACTAGTACCCTTAACACAAGTCTTAAATGAACTTACTAAGGGGCTAGTTCAATTAGTGTAACAACGTCCTACAATATTATTATTATTATAAATAGAATATACATAGCTACCTTTCTTCCTCGCATGTGAATATGGAATTAGGAGTAACAGTAATTTACTGGCCCTCAGTCTAGTTCAGCACATTTCATATTTTTTTAATATAAATTTTATAGAAATATTCGAGTTAAGATTTAAAATATTTTGTATGTCAGGGAATTGTCAATCCTTGAAGGTTTAAACACTAAAGTAACAATTCCATTATATTTGCAGTATAGTCAGTCATATCACTTTCCCTAATTATGATCTAACTAGCGACCCGCTCCGGCTTCGCACGGGTATAAAATATATAGCCTACTCCACTATTTAATTGATGTTATACATATAAACCTTCCTCTTGAATCACTCTATCTATTAAAAAAATCCGCATCAAAATCCGTTGCGTAGTTTCAAAGATTTAAGCATACAAAGGGACATAGGGACAGAAAAAGCGAATTTGATTTATACTATGTAGTGATATAGTCATAAGTATATAATTGCCATCAAAATACCAAACTGTGTATTTATAGGTGCAATAAACGAGTGGGCTTCATGCATGAACAGGGTGAAGGAACCCAAAAGGAAAGCGATGGTGATTCCTCAGGGTTTCGCTGGTGGTTCAGGGTTCAAGCGGTACAAGCCCAAGGTTGGTGTGCGGCTGTTCAGGACACCCCCGCCGGAGCCGGTGGTCGTGAAGATCAAAAAGGAGGATGAGGTTGATGGGTAAGATGTTATGTCTGGTATGTGCCACATAGAGAAAGAAAGAAAGAGTAAATAGAATGTTAATGTCTTTTTTTTTCCTGGGACGTTGTAATAAGCAACTTTTATTATAACTATTGTTCATTGTCATGTTTATTGATCACTGTGTTGGTTGTATACCTGGGCCCTTACTCCACTAATTCATTTTAGCCACAATATTACTTTAGTATCAATACTGTAATACTTCAGTGGCCGTAATTTGATACTTTTGGCACTCCACTAACAAATTTTGCCCACTCGCTATCGAACTACATCTGAAGTACTTCTGCGTCTGAAGTATAAAAAAGCTACTCCTCTAACCAAACGTCCTTCAATGTCAGTTCTATAGCCTTATATTTGGTAATCCACTATTGACATTTCTTACTTGAGTTGCCACTGAAGCACCACTGAAGCGCCACTGACTGGCTATTGAGGCACAACTGTGGCTGTCAAAATATTAGCAGAGTGCCACTTTTACAGCCGAGATGCAGAAGTAACGCAGTTGTGTGGCTGTCAAAGTTAATTAGTGGAGTAAGGGCCCTGTAATGGTTTTCAATAGTATTATTTGATTAATAAACTTGACATTGACGAATATATTTTGATAGAGTGCTATCATTCATTTCATTAGTTGATACATAAATGTTATTGTGATGCAATTAAAACTTGAAACTTTCTGTTTCCTCTTATATCCTATCTTATTTTTTGTATCACCAATGGAGACATTCTTACTATATTAAAAAAATGATGGTGTCGATCCTCAAAAACCACTTTCAGTTATTAACACTGAGGGGTTATAGGTACTTCTAAAGTCATCCTTTTTCAATATGTCGTCTATTTGACCGTCATATTATACTGCGATACTGCAAGCCTATTTTTAATTACATACATACATACACATCACGCCTGATTCCCTGTAGAGGGGTAGGCAGAGATCACGGATCCCCATTTATCCCGATCCTGACAGACCACTTTCGCTTCATTGACATTCATACATCTTCTCATTCACTCTCGGCGGTTATTGGTACACCTAACGACACCTTTTTTCAATATAGCGTCTATCTGACTGTTATATGTCTTATTAGGCCGGCCCCTACGTAACCGCCCTTCCACTTCACTTATATATATTCCTTTTGTCAATCTGCTATCATTTATCCGCATAACATGTCCAAACCATCGAAGCATGCTCTTTTCAATCTTAGTCACTACATCTTTCAAACCGCAACCTTCCCTTATCACACTATTTTTAATTCTATCATTCAATGTCACTCCTTACATGCTTCTCAGTGACCGCATTTCGACGGCATTGATTCGACTTTCATGCTTCTTTTGCCATACCCAACTTTCACTAACATAAGTTAATGTTGGAACCAGCACAGCCCTATGAATAGCCATACGTGCCGATTGAGAAATCAACTGGCTACCCAAAACACTATACATGGCCCCATTGATCTTATTACCTGCACACACTCTACGTTCAATATCTCCCTCATACTGCGATACTATAGTATATTCGCATTACGAAAATAGTGACGTCATCATGTCACCACGTCTTGACCAATGAGACGTGACAACGGTTGTCTATGATTGGTCAATGTGACATCTTTTTTCATTTACTCACGACTCATTGGCCAGTTGAACCTTTGTATATCATGACGTCACTATTTACCTAACGCGAATAACCTATAGAAGCTTATTTAAAATTACCATATATATAACAGAGTAAGCAAAGAACGAAAGATCCCACCGTTGAAGAACCTGCAGTTCTACCTCTGTGGCAAGTTCTCCGATAAAGAGGGAGTGAAGAAAAGGATCCTGAAGCTAGGTGGACTGGTGGTGAGCAGCCTGCAGCCCACCACGGCGGCTGTGGTCTCCTCGAAGAAGGAGATGGAGAGGAATGGGTCCAAGATGCAGGAGGTCCGAGAGATGGATGTTGAGGTGAGTGAGTACTCGGGTTCTTAAACGGGATTGAGGAGTAAAAAAGATAGAAAGTATCCGTGATCTCTGCCTACCCTACAGGGAATCAGGCTCTAGAGCGCCACATACAGAGAGAAACCTAAGTTGCAATTGATTAAACATAATTATAACAGATGGCGCGAGCAAAAAATTAAATAATAATTACAAAGATCAATATCCTAGAACGCGCAATTGAAATATTTAACGGAAACAAGATGTATACAAATTTCCAACTCAGGCTATTAGCCTCCTCTTTTCATGTAGGACACAGTGGATCCTACATATGTAGGGGTACTAAAAAAACTAAAATGTATTTATTCACTGCACATAGACGACAAAAGTTACCAAACAATGAATTAGTATAGTGCAGTAAAAAGGTACTGCCTGAGCATCTGATGCAGCCAGTTTACATTCCTGGTAATGAATGCATTCAAGTTTAACAAGCATATTAAAAAACGCCTGCCGTCTTTCAAAGGTGTAGGCATAGATCACGGATCCCCATTTCTCCCGATCCTGGTCAATCCCTACAGCACGCACTTACTCAGCAGTTGGATAGCCCTTAAGGGTATTGTATTCCAAAAATAAATTCACGAACTGTCAAAAATCCGACATTTCTAGCGCAGCAGCGCTGAGTACATTGCGCGTTAGTGCTGTTTTTAGCGGTTGGACAGAATATAAAATATAAAAAGGCGCGAATTTCAAAACATCGCGAAACGTTTATGGGATTTTTATATTAATAATATAATTGATTTTTAAACTCAATAGTGTGCCGATTGCAAGACATTTTTTTAATTGCTAAATAAAACGTACATTATCTATCTAACATAAAATAAGCATTGTGATGATTTTTCGACAAACCAGACCGACTTCTTATTATATCAATAAATACGTATCGTTTCCATATGATGCAACGTATAAACTGATATTCTCACTCAAATCCAGATGGTAATCAATCCAACACGAAATAAATTCAAGTTTTCCAGTGTTTGTAATGATGCTAGTACAGATTACATTATGTATATATGTAGGTATGCAACTACCTAACCACTCATTTACTGACTCCGAAAGGTTAACGAATTTGTAAAACTATGTTTTTAGATTATAATGATTTTGAAATAAAATATGTTCTTCAACGAAAGATCGGCTGTAGTCATTTTTCATATGCGTAAGTATTATGATTACCTAGGTTAATTCAGTTCATTCACGGTAAAATTATATAAGTACCTATTCTACAATACTTTTTACCATATTGTAGATATAGTAGTCATACAATTTATTAGTTACATTTACCCACACTACACATATTGAAATAAAATTGAGCTCATGAATTTAAGTGTAAACTCATAACAATGCATAAAACCTAATTTTTGTTTTGCCCTAATACTGCTTGATTTTGCGACTAAATTTCAATCAATCAATCAGCCTATGACAGTCCATTGCTGGACGTAGGCCTCCCCAAGGTAATGCCACAAAACACGATCACTCGTGGCCCTCAGCCAACCACTACCAGCGACCTTTTTCAGGTCATCAGTCCATCTGGCAGGGGGGCGTCCTACACTACGTTTACCGAGACGCGGTCCCCATTCGAGAACCGCTTTGCTCCAACGGTCGTCGGTTCTGCGACAGACGTGACCGGCCCACTGCCACTTCAGCTTGCAACATCGATAGACAATGTCTACGACATTGGTTCTCTGCCGGATAATCTCGTTCCGGACTCTGTCCCTTAACGAGATACCCAGCATCGAACGTTCCATTGCCCGCTGAGCGACATGTAATCGGTGAACCAGCCCGACTGTCATGTTCCACCTCTCGGCGCCGTATGTCATTACAGGTAGGACGCACTGATTGAAAACCCTGGTCTTAAGACACTGCGGTAGTGGCGACGAGAAGATATGACGCAACTTCCCGAATGCTGCCCAGCCCAGCTGCACTCTTCTGGAAATCTCACGCTCGAAGTTGTCCCTACCCATTTGTAGAACCTGGCCCAGGTAGACATATTCCTGGACCACTTCGAGCGTTTCTCCACTGATCGTGATCGGCCCCGGGACAACGAGCTCATTGAACATGACTTTTGTCTTGTCCAAATTCATCCGGAGACCGACCGACCAGCGTTAAGACTGTGCAGCATTCCCTGTAAATCCTGCAGCGAATCCGCCATTATGACAATGTCGTCAGCGAAGCGGAGGTGTGTGAGGCATCTGCCATTGACATTGATACCCATCCCAGTCCAACCCAGAGTTTTGAAGACGTTCGTGAACAGTTGCGGGGAGATGACATCCCCCTGTCTCACTCCTCTGAGCAACTGTATAGGACTTGTCTTTTGGTTTTGGACTTGAACAGATATCGATGCCACGCTGTATAGGCTCCTCAACACCTGCACATAACGCCAATCGACCTGGCATCGCTGCAAGGATTCCAGAACAGCCCAGATCTCGATGGAGTCGAAGGCCTTCTCGTAGTCCACAAAGTGAGCACTCTCGAGAACAACTTGTAGACGTGGCTTAGGAGCGCGATAGGCCTATAATTCTTCAATAGGGCCTTGTCTCCCTTTTTGAAGAACAAGGCCACCACGCTCTCACTCCACGCCGTCGGGGTAGTCCCATTAGCTATGACGGAATTAAATAGGTACTTGAGCTTCTGCAGGACTGGAGCTCCTCCCGCCTTTAGAAGCTCTGAGGTTATTCCGTCTTCGCCGGGAACCTTCCCATTACGAAGTTGTTTGAGAGCGCTCCCTATATATATATATATATATGCAATAAGTATATGCATTGAAATTGTCTTGTTGCTTGTTGTTTTGTCACGCTGATGTGTCTTCTCGGCATACTGAAAACACATACACCTGACCTCACAAAGCGTACCTACCTATTTTATTATTTGTTAATTTGATATAGTAACAGTCTGGCGTATTTAAAATGAAAGTAGTAAGATGATTATTAGCTCTCGGAATCTGTAACTGTCAGCTATTCTTTTACGTTTAAATATGGTTTAGACCACGAACCTTTGTAATTGCTCTTTGGTATAGAAACTAGCACCAGATGTAAATACCTCTGCGTCCAAATGCTGGAATGAAATACCTCCACCTATTCGCGACGTTGCTTCTAGGGGAGCTTTCTACCTTAGGTATAAGGCTTGTCTTCTCGAACAACAAAAATCCTTACCTTAACTCCTATCAATGTCTAACCTTGTCAGTGCAAATACCATAGTTATATATTTTTCTTTCTATATATGAGTTTGAATAAATGTGTATGTGTATGAAATATATTAATGTATGTTTATACGATGTTACTACTGTTTATAATGTATATATAATATGTATGACTGTGTATGTGTGTGCCTATATCTATCTACATGTCTATAATGTCATTCGAAGCACGCGTCTCACTAGATAGACAACACCCAACGTGATAGGTAGTGAACCGTATCGCCGTATATAGGCATTGACTATTACCTATCCTGAGGGATAGGCAGGTTTCCTCACGATGTTTTTCCTGACCGTTAGCGACTGTAAATTATATACGTAAATTAAAAACAAATATTTAAATTTCATTCATTGGTACATGCTAGAGTCGGGATTCGAACCTAGGACCTTTCTCATACGAAGTCCGAGTTCTTAGCCACTGGGCTACAGCCGAACTCGTATTATATCTGTATTTGTATATTATAAATTAGTTATTTTGTGTATGTTTGTTATTTATTATATTATGTAGCTTGTGACGGTTTCCAAATTGGGTGCTGCCAGAGGACCAGTGATTGCAGCCTAGCTGCATCGTTTACTGAGGCAGCACCTTTTCACTGCATCAATGGTTTTTTACATACCTATATTTTTTCCATGTTTGTGTTTTGTTAATGTAGTGAATAAAGTTTCTTTCTTTTTTTCTCTGTAGGTGTTAAAATTTGCAAACACACATAGTGTATTGATATACAATTTACTAAATACATAAGCTCCTGAAATAAGTATACTCTAAATTTAGTTATAGTCTATAATGTATGTAAGTAATGGTTACTGCACTAAAATATTGTTTGTAATAATAGGTACCTATTATTTAATTTTATAAATGCTCATATTAAGGTTACATTACACTTTGATTAGTGACTAGGTATGGACATCTACTGATTAGTGCAAATTATATCCTGTGTATGGAAATGAGTTCTATTTTTAGCGAGTAACCTCGTCCAGCGTTCCGTCACTGCCCCCTCACTCATCTAAAATAAGTTAAAATCAACGCTAATATAAGTCAATATCAAATCAGTATGATGAATTAGATTTAAATTTAATTAATAATAATTTAGATTTAATACTGGCCTTACAGAAAAAAATAAGATGACAAATTATCTGCGCGTATCGTTACAACTTGGTTACAACAGCACGATGTCCAGGCTTTAGACTGGCCTGCGCAATCTCCAGACTTAAATCCTATTGAGCATGCCTGGGATATGCTTCAGAGAAGAGCTCTAAGAAATTTCTCAGAAGATATTGTCAGTGAAAACCATCTTTTCTTGCATCTTAGCAGGACTTGGGACAATATTCCACAACGGGATATTGACACCCTTGTTTTAAGCATGCCGAACCCCTGCAGATGTGTCAGGAATGTCTTAGGAAGATCTACACATTATTGATTTTCAGTGGAACACGATTTTAGTAAAAAAAAGTAAATGTTATGTTGAAGTTTTAATGTTTTAAAAATAAAGTTTAGTTTGAAGTTTTATCAGAGGTTTTTCTCTTATTCTAGATTTTTTTAAATTACAACTTTCACTAAAATATTTTCGTTTAATCAGATAGGCTAATAATCAAGGTTTAATTTAATATACAGGCACAGATAATATAATACTACAGATACAGGTGTCTTAACTAAAAGGTAGTATAATTTTAGTTATTTAGGTTTGAGTTAAATATCCCTAGACCATGTTGATGTGTGTATGTTCTTACAGATACCTACCACCTTATTCCAAAACAAAGTCGATGTTTTGTTATAGAAACAAGTCCGTGTAAAACAATTGCAGCCCCTTGTTTATCTCTGGGATAAATACTTTTGAGGTTACCTTTCTGTTTTAGTAGTGGCCAAGTATGTTTTTATATCTAAAATAAGTTAAAATCAAAGTTAATATAAGTCAATATCATATCAGTATGATGAATTAGATTTCTTGCAGATAAATTGTTGTTATTTCATTTGTAAATTCTTATGCATGAAGCATTTTTCTATAAATATCGATTCACAAAGCAATGCGGCGGGATAATAGGGGATATTTTATTTAATGTTATTTATGTTTGCGATATAAACAGTTTCCACACTACGATAGTTTCAAAAACACTGCAATAAATCACATCAAACTTGATATAACAAAATCATAACAAACTTTATTGTCATGGCGGATGCACGTTCCGTGTATCAATTGAGTTGAAACACTAATAAATTATAATCAGATTATTCAACAACTTATTATTTATTAATATATATTAAAAACATTGTAGTCATAAATATATAAAAGTAATCAATATTTAAATAATAAATCACTTGTGGTAAATAATTGTAATTTTATAGAAACAATAAGAAATAGTGTATTGGAACGTACTTGAGTGAGTACCCTAACCCGACCTCCTCTAGGAGTCTGTGAGCCTAGTACTGCGCTTGTATTTTCGTATGGTTTTGAGCTGAAAGAACTTCAATAAATAATTCTTCGATTTATGCGTAAAGTTTGCCGAGGCACAGATAATAATAATACTACTATACAGTACAATACCTACAGACTACTGAGCAAAATTTTGAGCAGCAGGATATGTATAATAATTATACATTTTTTTTGGTGCGACCTCCAACTCCGTTATGAGAGCCTAGTGACCGAATTCGGATTTCGATAGCAATTTGTCTCTAAAAAATTGCTCCGCGGTCTACCCTTCTTGAGAGAGATGAGTCTGAGTCGTAAAAAAATCATCTCATAATATCCGAAAGATCAAGCGGTAAATCAAAATTATGTACATTAATTATCATGATTTTTTCATATCATGTCTGACATACCTGTCATAGGCATAAATGACGTAAGAATAAATTTATATCAAATATGGCGTCGCATCAAGTAAAATACTTTTTAAAATATACATGTAGAATAAATCAACTTTAGCAGTTCACTTCGAAAGAAAAAAATCGCTTGTAATATAATAAGCAATAACCTCAAACACCAAAGTGATTACACTTTGTTTTCCAAATTTCACTTATTGAACTAAGAAATAACTGATCTCGTGTGATTATCTAGCGGTTTAGCTGTGATCGCCAACAAAATGGACGTGCTCCCCACTCTGGCATTCGCCAAATTCTGAACGCGATCTATTTGAAACTAGCGACTCGCGGCGGACGCGTAAACTCTCCATATAAAAATGTATGAAACAGATGGCGGCCCAAAATTGGGCGTTTTATACTTACGAAAACTGCAGTATTATGAATAAAACAGGACCTAATATGTTTTTAGTCAAATTATTTAGTATTTAGAGAACCCATTATTGTATATTTTGATTTCAGATCTTACTCCGTGACGATATAAACGAAAAAATACAAAACCCTGTTTGCGCCATTTTTCTGATTTTTTATCAACTTTATGCGTTTATATTTACGTAATTATTGATATTTAACTCTTGAAACTACTTCAGTCATCAATTTCAGTCTTTCATTATGCTACCTTGAAAGTATGATAGGTGTCAGTAAGTTCTAAATAGGTTTAAACTGAAAAATGAAAACACTCGTTTCGCTCATTTCCGCGAACAATACCCTTAAGTAACCGACCTTCCATCTCCTCAATACTTGAGTCAATATCCTATTCTCTGGAATATCACTACATAGTATAAAACAAAGTCGCTTTCTCTGTCCCTAAGTCCCTTTGTATGCTTAAATCTTTGAAACTACGCAACGGATTTTGATGGGTTTTTTTTAATAGATAGAGTGATTCAAGAGGAAGGTTTATACGTATAATAACATCCATTAAATAGCCAGAAGTGCGAAGCCGGAGCGGTAGGGTTATTATGTAACTTGCGATCAGTAAGCAAACGCCGAAAATTGTGCGATTTTCGCTGTCAAACACGACTTTCGTATTATGTATCATGGAATAGCATTTGCAACAGCAATCGAAACAGTGCTGCCAACAACACCACAACAACACAGCAATTAAAGAACGAACGAAAACGAAGAAAATGTATGAAAGCAATAATAATTGGTATTATCTAAGCAGTTTTGACAGCAATCACGAGCGAAAATTTTGCAAACTCAAATGTCAAACAGCGATCAGGGCCCTTACTCCACTAATTAACTTTGACAGCCACTCAACTGCGAGGCTATAGCGATAAATCTGCATCTCGGCCGTAAAAGTGGCACTCTGCTAATATTTTGACAGCCACACTAGCGTCATAATAGCGAGTCAATGGCACTTCAGTGGCCACTCAAAGTACAGAAATTATTGTCTATGGATTACAACAATTTAAAAAACTGTTTGCACTGACAATGCAGCAATGTCAATTAATGAATATTGATTTAGCAGTTAAAAGTTTTAAGTTTATAACGTAAACGTAGCTAAAAACGTACCTGAAAAAATATTTTATGTTTTTAATTGAAACTAAAACTACTAACTGAGCGTGTGAGTGTACATTAGAAATTGACCATTGACAAAAAAAGCTGTCATAATAATAGTAGAGTACCAAATGAAGGCTATTGAACTAATATTGAGGGACGTCAGACCCAGAAGTATTTCGATAGCGTTTCAGTGGCCAAAATTTGTTAGTGGAGTGCGAAAAGTGTCAAATTACGGCCATTGAACTGCCACAATGTCGACACTGAAGTAATATTGTGGCCAATATGAATTAGTGGAGTAAGGGCCCAGTAATAAGGTGGTTGCTTTCAGATTGTTAGAAAGTTTTGCAACTTTAAACAAGCTAAAAAAGTAGTTTAGGCAGTCGCACTAGTAAATTATAAGTGTGGAGAGTGAGGAGATAGTAGAGGGAAACACAACGCAGGCGAATATCGGCGAAAGCGCGAGCAAAACTGCGTAACAATTGAGAAGACGAAAACTCCTAATTCTCTGCCTGACGAGGAGTTTCTTCAGCCTTTCGATGATTTAAGGCCCTTTATGTCCATAACAAAGTCATTGCACAAGTTTGAGCTTTGAACGCAAGGTAAGGTAACTTATATTCAAATATAAATTTCCATCATTTGGTTGTCATAATTTTATGTACTAAAACATAATTTTCTTTACAGATTTTCGCGGCTTTTGCATTTATTCGCTACTGCTTCAGACCACAAATCTATTGGGATGAGCTACAGATAACATTTGGACCAGCCCAGTGTCCCAAACTCTGTGTGTGAAGTTACAGCTGCACTTAACAATAACAATATATATGAACTCAACATGATAGCCGAAGAGCTGGACCTATTCAGTTGTGATCTGGGAGAATTCACACGTTTGGGTATATATATTTTATGTTATAGGTTAAGTTGATATTGATAGCAATGTTATATTTTTGTTATACGTTTATTTTTGTAAAAATCGTGTTACTCTACCGCATTAGGGTTATCCTGTAATGGTAGGGCTTAACTTTGTAATAATAAATAAATAAATAATATATCAAGGAAATATTATAGTTTCCTCAGGGTCAATCAGACTGGATGTATATAGTTTGAAGGTCAGTATTATATAATAATTTAATAGAATTATATTATTTTTATTACATAGAGAGAGGAAAGTGTGAGGGAGATATTGAACGTAGAGTGTGTGCAGGCAATAAGATCAATGGGGCCATGTATAGTGTTATGGGTAGCCAGTTGATTTCTTAATCTGCACGTATGGCTATTCATAGGGCTGTGCTGGTTCCAACATTGACTTATGGTAGTGAAAGTTGGGTATGGCAAAAGAAGCATGAATGCAGTCACTGAGAAGCATGTTAGGAGTGACATTGAATGATAGAATTAAAAATAGTGTGATGAGGGAAGGTTGCGGTTTGAAAGAAGATGTAGTGACTAAGATTGAAAAGAGCATGCTTTGATGGTTTGGACATGTTATGCGGATGAATGATAGCAGATTGACAAAAGGAATATATATGAGTGAAGTGGAAGGGCGGTTACGTAGGGGCCAGCCTAATATGATATATAACAGTCAGATAGACGCTATATTAAAAAAAGGTGACGTTAGGAGTATCTATAACCGCCGAGTGTGTATGAGAAGATGTATGAGAGTCAATGAAGCGAAAGTGGTCTGTCAGGATCGGGACAAATGGGGATCTGTGATCTCTGCCTACCCTTCTACAGGGAATCAGGCGTGATGAGTATGTATGTACATAGAGAGAAACGGGCTTAACATGTCTATGTATTATAATTTGACTGTTACCCTTTACACTACACAATATTAGTGCATATCACTTCCATCATTTAAGATATTAATATGCGGCTGTGAGCAGACTGATGTCTAGTTAGTTGATTCAGAATGAAACATAAGACTGGCTATTCATAATGATGTTCTATTTCCTACACTTATGTATGGTAGTGAGTGTTTGGTTTGGCAGAAGTGTCATGAATGAAGAATAATAGTTAGAGATGATCTCCCTCAGAAAAATGTATTATGCAAGATTGTGTGATAGCTTAGAATGGATTCATGAACTTTGCTTTGCTTTGTCAATGATAGTGTGATTCATGAATACTGTGGTATGGGAGAATATGTAATTATAAACATAGAGAAAGGTATGTTATGAGGTTTGGGCATATGGAGCAGATAGATGAGAAGAGGGTTACGAAAGGGATTTATAATTTATAGAGCTAAAGTGGAAGGTAGAGGAGGACAAGTTAGGCTGCGTAGAACATATACTGATCAAATTAGAAACATTCTTGTCAAGGTGGGTGTACGCAGCGTGAAGAATAAAAGAGTCTATCCCGTTAGGGACGTAGAGCCATGAATATATGTATCCATATTAATATTTCATCTCATATGTGCAACCAATGGGCATGTCTGTATGTATGTCATACATGTCTGTTCAGATGAATGTATGTCGAGGAGGCAAAAGTAGCGTTAAGATAGAAAGTAATTAGGTTTTTCCCTGGAAGGATAGATATTGTGGGTATATTTGTAATCTCATTGTAAATATTTTTTTATTTTCAGATCAAGTGAATCATTTAGAATGTGGATGAAGTTGTGCGCCCTGATCATTGAAATTGTGTAGATGGCAAAAGGAAGAAATAAAAAATCTTATAGAAAATTCAAATATGTAGTTTTAATTTTTAAATTTAGTTTAAAATTTTCATCTATACATTAAGTTGGCTTGGATGCGAGCTGCTTCAGCAGTGGTCATGGTAGCATTGGCAGGTTTTTCTTTAGCTGCCACTCTCTTTTGCTCCATGTTAATCAATGATTTCAACACACAAGAAGCCTCCACCTAGTAAATATAAACAATGCATAAATTAATAAACATAATAACAACGTTAAATCATAAACAATTATGGAAACAAATAAAAATTCATATGACATTAAATTGTACCTTTTTTCTACCAGAAATCAAACTCCAAATATACTAGTTTATTAGCACCCAGAAGTCATAAGTTATTCAATTTGGTAGATTTTAATGTTTTTTACTGCCTGACCTTCTAAATACATATTATGTTATGATGAAAACAACAATATTTGTAGTACATGCATATATTCACACCTCCTATGTCCCTAAGGGGACAAACAGACTATTGATCGCCAACTCAAATGATCCTGACTAATCACATACATACACATCACACTCAATTCCCTGTAGCGGAGTAGTCAGAGATCACAGATACCCACCCTGACATACCATTTTTGCTTCATTATACACTTATATACTCTCAGTGGTTATATATACTTCTAACATCACTTTCAATATGGAGTCTGTCTAACTGTCATTTGTCCCATTGGGTAATCGCCCTTCCAATTCACACACATATATTCAATTCTTCAATTTCAAATCTTTTGTTCAATTCAAATCTTTTGTCAATCTACTATCCTTTATCCTCATAACATATATAAACGATCGAAGCATGCCCTTTTAAATCTTAGCCTCTACATCTATTTTTAATTCTGTCATTCAATATCACTCCTAACATGCTTATTTGTGTGACCTATGGGTATGGTTTAGCGTGCATATGCCCGTGGAAGTGCAATGATGACTATGACAAGAGTAATGTAGGGTAAAGAATAAAGGTGTATGATGTAGATCTAGTAAGAGTTATTTTCTGCTTATGATATCTGCTTTACCGTGTGTAGCGAGAATGAGTAAAGTGTATTTTAGTAAGTAAGTTACTCAGATGGTCCAAGTAACTGTGGTATAGTTGTTATTATGTGTTATAAGTTTTTACACTAAAATATATTATTCAAGAAGACAATACCTGCATTTTCAAAGTGATATGGCTAGGTCTCCTCTTCTTGCTCTTGATATGGCCTGGCATATCGAAGTTTTCAGCCTGAAAAAACATAAACTTTTAGTGCTCAAGTAATAAATTACATATTTCCACATTTATGTTCATTTCACTATTGATTTTAGTGTAAAATACTTACCATTATTTCAAATTATGCCTTATACGCCAGCTCTTGACTTTCCACGTGTACAGTTGTGGTACAATGTAGCAAATATTTCAAGTTTCTAACCTATTGAACATTTTCAAACATAAACAATAACAAACTTGCTAGTTCCACCGATTGCTACTTGATTGCTAGGGCGCTAGTTTCTACGTGTCAATTTGAATGAATGATTTTGGTTATGTTGGTATGGTTTTGGATAGCAGTAAGAACGCGACCAGCGAGCGAACACCTTACATAATACCAATTTGTATGAACGAATAGCAATCGATCGCGCGATCACTTTGCGATCACTGCTGATTGCAAATTTTTACATAATAACCCTACGGGTCGCTACTGTTTTATATACTCGTAAATGTAAGATACCCTTACGATTTTCAGGTAGTAGAAGAGTCGTTCTTAGACCTGATTGATGCTGAGAACGGCACCATCGCACAAACACTGCAGCTGATCAAGGAAAACAACATTGCCGATTGGGGATCTGATGTGAGTGATTATTATTTTTTATTTAATAATTTTATAAAGAATACTAAAATTTCGTAATTAATTTTGTATCTATACAAAATGTGTCCACAATACTATTAAACTTAATAGAAAGCTAATATGCTTTTTCCCATAGTGACTTACGAAAAATGGTAAATCCTTTAGTGAGGACATAAATGTAATATACTGGGGTTTAATCAATCAATCAGCCTATGACAGTCCACTGCTGGACGTAGGCCTCCCCAAGGTAACGCCACAAAACACGATCACTCGTGGCCCTCAGCCAACCACTACCAGCGACCTTTTTCAGGTCATCAGTCCCATCTGGCAGGGGGGCGTCCTACACTACGTTTACCGAGACGCGGTCGCCATTCGAGAACCGCCTTGCTCCAACGGTCGTCGGTTCTGCGACAGACGTGACCGGCCCACTGCCACTTCAGCTTGCATCATCGATAGACAATGTCTACGACATTGGTTCTCTGCCGGATAATCTCGGTCCGGACTCTGTCCCTTAACGAGATACCCAGCATCGAACGTTCCATTGCTCGCTGAGCGACATGTAATCGGTGAGCCAGCCCGACTGTCATGTTCCACGTCTCGGTACCGTATGTCATTGCAGGTAGGACGCACTGATTGAAAACCCTGGTCTTAAGACACTGCGGTAGTGGCGACGAGAAGATATGACGCAACTTCCCGAATGCTGCCCAGCCCAGCTGCACTCTTCTGGAAATCTCTCGCTCGAAGCTGTCCCCTACCCATTTGCAGAACCTGGCCCAGGTAGACATATTCCTGGACCACTTCAAGCGCTTCTCCACTGATCGTGATCGGGCCCCGGGGACAACGAGTTCATTGACCATGACTTTCGTCTTGTCCAAATTCATCCGGAGACCGACCGACCGTGAGGCAGCGTTTAAGACTATGCAGCATTCCCTGTAAATCCTGCAGCGAACCCGCCATTATGACAATGTCGTCAGCGAAGCGGAGGTGTGTGAGGTATCTGCCATTGACATTGATACCCATCCCAGTCCAATCCAGAGTTTTGAAGACGTCCTCGCAGTGCGTTCGTGAACAGTTTCGGGGATATGACATCCCCCTGTCTCACTCCTCTGAGCAACTGTATAGGACTTGTCTTTTGATTTTTGACTTGAACAGATATCGATGTCATGCTGTATAGGCTCCTCAACACCTGCACATAACGCCAATCGATCTGGCATCGCTGCAAGGATTCCAGAACAGCCCAGATCTCGATGGAGTTATAAGATACTGGGGTTATAAGATAGCAATCACTCACAGGAATTCAATGTTAGTACAAAAAGTAACCAGGAACTAATATACATCTAAACCTTTCTTCATGAAAAAGCAAAAGTCTGTATTATATATAACTAATAATAAGTATAATATTAAGTGTAAGTATAAGTGTTAGTATAAAATTTAAATGCTTCTAATTTCGTATCTGCAGCCGGTGACTAGAATCCCTCAAGATGTGATGGATGGCAAGTCCATACAGAAGTCCGGCAGTAACTACGTCTCCTCAAAGTCTACCACCAAGAAAATCAAAGTCAAAGGTAAGTCGAACATATGCACTTAATGTCCTTGTCTAGAGTGTTTGGAAGCATTTTCTCAAGGTGCTGCGTAAAGAATAGAAGAGCATTTATGTGCAGGTTAATAGGTGTGAGTGAAGCAAGAGCGACTTGTCAGGTTCGTTCCAGGTGGCGATTGAGTCTCTACCTATCCCGTTGGGGTCATAGAGCCGTGAATATATGTGTGTATGTATGTGAAAGTCTTGATCGTGAAAAGTAAAAACCAAAACCACCAACCAAAAGTAACGGTATCTTGCAATGGGTGTAAGGAAGCGAAAATAGTTAACCCGGATCGGAAAGAATACGGATATGGGATCTCTACCTACTATCTCTCATCTTTAGAGAAGTTGTGAAAATGGGCGTGACGTCTATGTATGTTTTAGGAGCCGACTAAGGACTGTACAGTTCTATTGACTAATGAGCTTAATTGAGTTTAGAACCTATAATCTCTATCAACGTTAGAATCTTTGTCTTAATGAAATTTATCTATGACCTAGCTACCTGTCACCACATCACTACATAGTATAAAACAAAGTCGCTTTCTTTGTCCCTATGTCCCTTTGTATGCTTAAATCTTTGAAACTACGCAACGGATTTTGATGCGGTTTATTTTAATAGGTAGAGTGATTCAAGAGGAAGGTTTATATGTATAGTAACATCCATTAAATATTATATACCCGTGCAAAGCCGGCGCGGGTCGCTAGTATACTATATACTTCTCTATCAAACCCACATTTCCCCATAGGTGGTACAGCAGTGGACCCCGACTCCGGGCTAGAAGACGTAGCCCACGTGTACAAGTCCGAGGACGGAGTGAAGTATACAGTGGTGCTAGGCAACACTGATGTGGTGGAGAAGAAGAACTCCTTCTACAAGATGCAGGTGCTCGAGGCTGATGATAAGAAGAAGTGAGTAGTGTGGAAAGGAAGAAAGGGAGATTGCAGTTTTAGTACACCGGTTCTTGTTATGTAAACAATGTTAAACGCTAGGCGTTAGTAATGGTGCAGGAAAATAATGTAATGATAACAACTGCGTTTTGTGTAGACTAAGTGATGAAACGTGGGCGTGTCGAAGATATTCATATAAGTTGGTGCTCTCCCAAACAACTGATTATAATTAAACTATAATATCTCAACTAGTCTTATTTATAATTTTATAAAGTTGAGTAATGATAGCGATCTTCTGAAGAATATAAATAAAAATATAATTAGTTTATATCAGTCCTAGATTAAATCAAGTTAAAATATATTAATAATTAAACCGACGACCGTTTGAGCAAAGCGGTTCTCGAATGCCGGCCGCGTCTCGGTAAACGTAGTGTAGGACGCCCCTGCTAGGTGGGACCGATGACCTGAAAAAGGTCGCTGGTAGTGGTTGGTTGAGGGGTCACGTGTGATCGTGTTTTGTGCCGTAACCTTGGGGAGGTCTACGTTTAACAGTGGCTGATTGAGTGATTGTTTGAATTATTTAATTAATTGTCTCATATTCCCAGATATTGGTTGTTCAAGGCGTGGGGTCGCATAGGAACCCCTATTGGGGGAACTAAAGTGGACAAGTGCAAGAGTTTGGAAGACGCCCTTATTAAGTTCGAGAACACGTTTATGGAGAAAACCGACAATGATTGGCATGGAAGGGACTTCTTTTGTAAGGTATATAATATGTGATACTAGCGATCCGCTCCGGCTTCGCACTTCTGGCTATTTAATGGATGTTATTATACTTATAAACCTTTCTCTTGAAACACTCTATTAAAAAAACCGCATCAAAATCCGTTGCGTAGTTTCGAAAATTTACCATACAAAGGGACACAGGGACAGAGAAAACGACTTTGTTTTATACTATGTAGTATATTTAACTGATTATTTCATCAGGTTCCAGGCAGATACCACCCCATAGACGTGGACTATGGAGAAGAGGAGACTAAGAGAGTCGACCTGGCTGTGGACGACAAGTGTAGCCTGCCTATGCCTGTGCAAAGATTAGTGAAAGACTATATTCGATATAGGCGCCATGAAGAAAACTATGTTGGAGTTTGAGGTAAGAATAATAGTGTGTTTATACACCATACATATATAGCACCTAGGTTTTTTATAGTTCTTTTTGTTTAATGTATTTTTGATGTACTAAGTCAGGCTAGAAGGTCTTCGTTACCCATACCGCCGTTAAATAAACTTAAAAAAAAAAACAAAAAAAAAGTTCTTTTTGTTAAAGCTACTTGTTATGTAAGCAGTGGATAGTGTTTTTTCCTGTTTTATTATAATCTGTATTCAAAGGGTTGTCACTAATGGTCCATAGCCATTAAAAGTTCAATCGCATTCAGTAACTTGGCGTATGACGAAGGGCGTTTTGAAGATAAGAAGGTTTTCTTACGATGTTTAACTTTGTCGAAACTAACACAGTGTTCAATCGGATGGTCACTTATGCAGATATTATTCACTGCAAGCTTTGTTGTATTTCAATGATCGATATCGTTAACATTTTAGATTCGTTTGTATATTAATTAAAGTAAATTATTATGATCAATAGTAAACCACTAGCCTTTTGATATTGTAACTGAAGTTACAAATATATATGTATGTATTTTCAGCTCGACACAGAGAAAATGCCCCTAGGAAAGTTGTCCAAAAAGCAGATAAAATCCGCCTACAAAGTTCTGTCGGAGCTCATGCCAAGAATCCAGAAAGGTTCGGGTGGAACAACACAAGATTATCGAGGCTACTAACGCGTGAGTATTATTATGACGATCTCCGTGGCGCGATCGGTTAAACGCCTGAACGCTAATCGTGAGGTCCCGGGTTCGATTCCCAGTGGAGGGCAGAGTTAAAAACTACGTTGGTTATGTATTCTATATATGTATTTATCTATATGTAATATGTATACAAGTCTTAAATGTACTTACCAAGGGTTAGTTCAATTGGTGTAATGATGTCCAAAATATTATTATTATTATAGAATCTCGTAAATAGGATTATAAGTAGCTACCATTTTTCATATGTAGGTGGTAATTAAAAAGACTCGCGTTAAATGGACGATGTATTAGACGGTGGACTATATATCTATCAGCTATGCCGGTGTATTTACAGTTCTTATGCTAAAAGTTATACATAAAATGTCATGTTCCCGAGAATCTATTCATTCAAGAAAGGGATTGAAGGAGGTAATTATATGTAGATAAATTAATAAAGATTGACAAAAGGAATATATATGAGTGAAGTGGAAGGGGCGGTTACGTAGAGGCCGGCCTAATAAGACATATAACAGTCAGATAGACGTTATATTCAAAAAAGGTGACGTTAAGAGTACCTATAACCACCGAGAGTGTATGAAAAGATGTATGAATGTCAATGAAGCGAAAGTGTCTGTCAGGATCGAGACAAATGGGGATCTGTGATCTCTGCCTACCCCTCTACAGGGAATCAGGCGTGATGTATATGTATGTATTATCATACAATGAAATAAACAGAATTCTAGCTTGCCTGTCTTCATTATATCGTAGGTGGAAATTAAAAGACTGGTGTTAAATGGAATGTTTAAGATGATGAACTATCTATCAGACTATAACTGATACAGAAACTGTTGTGTCGACTAGGTTCTATTCACCTAGAAGGATGTAAGAATATGCATGTTGATATTCATTAAAAGTATATATCTAAAACCTATTTCTATTGATACAATAGAGTCCCAAATATCAATCTAAACATCACACCCTTATTACCAAAAGGTAGCCCGAGATCCACTGTTAACCACCTTTCTAGGTTCTACACAATGGTTCCCCATAACTTCGGCGTGGATAATCCCCCGTTGCTGGACAACGAGGAGCTTGTGAAGAAGAAGATTGAGATGCTGGATAACCTGCTAGAGATTGAGATCGCGTACAGCCTGCTTAAGACTGGTGAGACGAATTTTCTAGAAAGAAAGAAAGAAAGAAAGAACAATAGTTTACATATATTTTACATACATTTTGGATGCTGATCCATAATCCGCGGTGTAGTAAAAGGTTTGGCTTGAGATATCGGTAAATGGGTGTGTAAGTGATAAACAGAGATCGGATAATCGGATGCATATTTACCTAAACTTATTTTTTGGCTAAGAAAATATGGAGACCGGCTTCTTTTTTCGGAATTGTCTTTTTCAATGTCGGGATTCGAAAAAAATCAGGGATTTTGAACTAATCGGATATAAAACAAATTACGAATTTACGAGTTATGAGTTAACCGGTTTTGAGAATGCCGTCTCACTCGCACAAGCAGCCAAAAGTTACCTATCCGTCTCACTCGCACATTCACATTTATAACGCTTTTTTGAACATAACGAGAATTGTAAATTCAAAACTGAAATTGATCTCCATTTATTTTTCGATATATTCTATAATAGTTAAAATCTTAACGTTAGTAAATGTGCAGCTAAGTGCACAAGCTTTACAATGTTATTCAAATATTGTTCTCAACGCAAATAATTACGGCTCCTCATTTTAAAAACCTTTATTTGAGTGTGTATTCAATTATATTTTATAACCAAAACGCTAACGGTATTCATCCCGAAACATTCGGGTTTTTTTTCCATACAAGTAATGTACCTACAAATAATATATTGTAATAGAAAACACTACAAACGTAATTAAAATACATTTAATTCTATATTCCGAACATTAAACGCATCAATTCCGAAATCCCGAAATCTTTACGATAAAGAAGTGCTTTCCATACTAAGCCGCCGGTCAACTTTAGGTAAATATGCATCCGATTATCCGATCTCTGGTGATAAATCACTTCTGTGTGGATTTTAAGGTCGGAAGGAAGTAACTGCAGTTAGGATCAAACGTTATAAGTAATGTTGTATAATGCATATACCTAAGAGAATATAGGTTTCGTAATGATGTACATATTTTTTAAAACGATTAGGTGTTATGTTTCGTGTAAGTGTACATTGAAACTTCTATTCATAGTTGCTATGCATATTTACATCAAATATCTATTCAACAGATGACGGCTCCGACTTAAGCCCGATTGAAGCCCACTACATTAAGTTGAAAGCTGAAATAGTGCCACTGGATGAAAATTCACCCGAATACGAATGGCTACTCAAATACGTGACTAATACTCACGCACCGACGCACACGCACTATAAACTCAAAGTTATGCAGGTGAGTTATAAAGAAAAGATTAATATTAGATTAAAAAGCACATCAAACATTTAGTCGTCGAGTTTGCTGGAGGTAATCCCTAAACGGGACAAGTAGGCCTATTGTGCAATTTGTCTGTCTCTGTTCATGTGTAAATGTAGTATTTGTGTAATAATGAATAAATAATAATTAAATAATAAATAATTCGACGTAGCTCAGTTGTTAAGGCTTGGCTCTGTATCAGTGGGTACAGGGATCAAATCCTGCTTGAGAATGTATCAATGGAAATGAAGTGAATTTCTATGTACTTTTTTTTTGTAATAAAAACACATTTACAAAATGCATCGTATTATACAGTGAGGGAAAACATTGAGGAAACCTACCTGCTCTCCGAATAGCTAACAGTTAGTGCTTGTAAATGGCGACATGGCTTACCACCTGTCACATTAAGAATCTGGTCAACTACTACCTTCGCAATTGCGGAGATGGGAACCTGAACCTCTGACTACCCCGCAAGGGTTAATGGTCGTGAACGCGTTTTGTCGAAATTAATTTAATTATAGGCTCAGTTTCGTGATGGATTAGGACTTGACTTAAAAACTGCCTTGTTCATACATAACAAATAGCATATTGTTAGAGCGACAGAGAAACTTGGGGTTTACTTTTTAAGACGTCAACTTTTCAAACACTTAATACTTGGAAGTGGATAATTGGCGTAACGAATATGTTTATTCAGGCAACGTAAAAGAATATTCTTGATTGTCATTTGTTTATCTAGCATTCACATCAATACCATTTTCTTTTACATAGAAGTTAAAGTACTAAGCAATGTATTATTATTTATCTCGCAGATATTCAAAGTATGTCGAGAGGGTGAAGATAAGAGGTACAAACCTTTCCGCAAGCTGCCTAACAGGAAGCTGCTTTGGCACGGATCGAGGGTGACCAACTTTGCTGGGATACTGTCGCAAGGTAACGCTGTGAGGAGTAGACACGGTTGAATGACCACTGTGGGCTTGAAGTCACGGTTTATTAAGGAACAGGCTGATTTGTAAATATAGTAAATATTATAAGTCTCTCGTTCTTTATTATTGAATGTATATTAATATATACACGCTTTGTGAACGGAACTTCAGAATCTTATATCTCATCCATTCACCTTTATAATAATAATCTCTTATGTGGAGTATTTGTGACAGATTGTTTTCCTCACTCCCAATTTCAGTACACATAGTTTTTTATTCGGCCTCTAAATATAAGAAAGAAAAGACCTACATATTTATATATTTTATTCGTCAAAGATTACAATATATTTATAACCTTTTCAATGCATACCGTAACAAAACATACATTACTTATAACGACTCATTCTATACGTGTAAACATATCCTTTTTCTTGTCCATAGGTCTCCGTATCGCCCCGCCGGAGGCTCCCATGACAGGGTACATGTTCGGGAAGGGAATCTACTTCGCCGACATGGTGACGAAGTCGGCTAACTACTGCGCCACGAGCAAGCAGAGCCCTGTCGGTGTTATGCTGCTGTGTGAGGTGGCGTTGGGTAATATGTAAGTACCTTTATACAACATACGTATGTATTGACTCTCGTAAATCGTTTAGGAGTGGTGTGTCCACTATCAACTTAACATTGTAATGGACTTAAACGACTAGAAATCGATTTTTGACATGAATATCAGCATTCAAAATGACATGTAGTAAATACATCATGCAGCTGTATACATTTACTTGCATTCCTATTTAGAGAAATGGACAGCTATCCTAATGTTTTCTTTTTTCAAATACTGTGCTAGTTTAGGTGTCCCGTGCTAAAAATAATGCTCACTAGCTGCCATTCATCCCGGCATGTCGTAAGAGGTGACAACGGGACAAGGGGTATATGAAATCTATTGCGCGATGAGATAACAATCAGTCACCAATTTTCCATATGAATCACAACCCCACTAATTTGCTAATAAGTGAACAAGGAGGTGTTTTCATGTCTCCAAGGTTCTGTCCACCCCGAAAGGGATTAACGAACGTATATATATGTATGTATGATCCCAAATTATACCCCTAACCCCTAACTTTATTACCCCTAACCACTGACACACAATTTTAGTACAAGTAACACTATTTCTTTAAGTATCAAAACTACCTCTAATACCACTCCTTATTACAGGAAAGAGTGCACCCAAGCAGAGTACGTAACCAAACTACCGATGGGTACTCATTCAGTGTGGGGTAAGGGTCGTACCCAGCCTGACCCAGCGCAGACCCTAACCCTCCCAGATGGGACCTTAGTGCCTCTGGGAACCCCCGTTGAGCAGAAGGTCAATTCTTCACTACTGTACAACGAGTATCCTTTACAAAGAGATTGGGGTTGAGAAGAATATGTACTGTGTGTGTTTATATACGAGATGTTTACAATGTGTCAGCCTTATAAGTATGACTAAGGAATTGATAAGGCATTGGAGATAAATGGAATTTGTCGGGTGATAGGAGTAACAACCGGTGGCCGATATTCCATACTAAAAGTATTACATTTCTTCGGAGGGGCAAAAGAACAAAAAGAGTCATTATCATAAATATATCTAAATTTTTCCTGATCCTGTCAAACCTCTTGGTTTTGATAAGGTTAATAATGAATGGAATATAGAATGTTGATGTTGAAAATGATGTTATTATTCTTGATTTAAAATATTGTTCCATTTACGTACATAATTTTCAGTCACTATCGGTAAGGGAAAACAGCGTGAGGAAATCTCTCGAGGTTGGGTAATAGCTAGTGCCTCTATGTGACGATACGGTGCACTACCTATCACATTGGCTGCTGCCTATCTAGTCTAACGGGAGCTTGAGTGCCTATACCTAACATAGTGTGCTTGCACTAGTCGCGAGCCATATGTTATGAAAAAAATGTTTATCACAAATGAAAGTAAAATGTTTGAATCACGTTGCCTATTTATTAATCACAATTATCACTTGCAGTTAATAATGTTCCTTAGCACCATCACAGATTTATCGTATACGACGTAGCACAAGTGAACGTGAAGTATTTGTTCGAGATGAAGTTCGAATACAAGTTGTGAAATGTTATTTTGTTTTAAATTGTGTTCTTTTTTTTCTTTAGTATGTTCTTTTTTGTTCAGTATGTAATAGTGTAACTACAGCAATATGTAAGTTTAGTTACAAAATAATTCTTAAACACGGGTATACGATTGTAAATGCATTATCAGCACAAGGTAAATATTCTTCACGAGAACGATAATTATGTTAAAAAAAACTGAGGTGGTGTTATCTCCGAGGTTCTGTTCACCCACCGAGGAGATTAAAGGATGTTAGTATGTTTGTGTGTAGGTATGAATGGTAAGAATGATTTACGCATTTTTTTTGTTTCTATAAGAACGTTATTATAGTAAGTTGAATGTAAGGCGATATCGGTATGTTATGTCTGCATTTTTAGGTTCGAAATGTCACAGGGTTAGATTTACAAAATCAAGTTGAACTTTGTTACTTTGTATTTAAAGTTGTTTTTCGTCCTTATCACATATGTCACAATCCAGAACCTAAATTAAAAGTTTAATTCTCTAATTCGTAACATTTTCATGGGTGAATTTATGTTACATAATGTTACAGTAACTAAAAGTATGTATATTTATTTAAACTGAGCAAGAATAATCTTTTGTTTCATTTATTTTTAATCCAATGTATGTCCCAGTTGACTAGAATTTATGATTATTCAGAATGTCTTTTATTGATTTTTAATGCCATTTTGTGCTGGATGATTGTAATTATAGCTTTAAAAGTAATATTCTTATGGCTCAATTTATGCAAATCCTAATTGTTTATGCATGTCAGAATATTGTTTGTAATACACATTCATCAATAATTAACAAGTTAAACTTGATATTATTTGTTCTTATATGCATAATGTGCTTATTTTTAATCGTTATTATTCATTGATATTTTGTATATTACTTTTTGTCCTTGGTAGTTATGAATCTGAGTAAGAATTTTGATACAAAATGGATAATGATTATTCTTTTTGAATTGATAATGTACTTATAACATTTTATGTCTTTTGTAACCATTCATCAAAAGGCTACCTTTGGTTTTGTGCCAAATAAACATATTCCCAGTATTTCCAGAGTGCCTGTGTTGTTACAATTTAATCTAAATCATAAAAATGTAGTAATCGTGATATTAGAATGTATGATTTATTAAAGCGAATTAAAATTGTGCTTTTTTATATTGTGTTTCATTGCATTTTTAGTCCGCCCGCAGCTACTTCATAATCTTTTGTTAAATTTAAAAGTGACACCGGCATATTCATCCGTGTTTATATAAAATAAAAAAATAATAGTAAACAAACCAAGATAACCTAAAGTTGTACTATTGTAAAGTAATTGTTAATGTTTTTGTAAATTTCTTTATCTTAAGTAACAAAAAGAAAAAACCTAATATACTTAGTATCATTGAAATGGGTGTTGTGCATTTCAATTCGTGAAACAGTGTTTATTTACTTCCGAAATATATAATTCATCATAATGTGGCGGAAAAACATTACCCGTTTGTGTTATTATTTACCCGAGGTTCATGTCGCTGGAAATCAGTGTAGTATTCTGCCAAGATGTATTGTCTCAAATAAATATGCAAGATTTCATAAAAGTGCAGCAAACATAACCTGTGTAACTTGGAGGTCTTATTCAAATGCAATTTCTAATGTCGACCTCAAGCAGGATCGTAAAAAAGTAGAAAATAACTCAAATCCCAACTCTTATACGTACAGGACACACAATTGCGGCGAGCTCCGTCCAGAAAATGTAGGCCAAACAGTCACTTTATGTGGTTGGGTTCAATATCTTCGTTTATCAAAATTTTTGCTTCTTCGAGACTGCCATGGTATAGTACAGTGCGTTATTGATAATAATAACACAGATCTTTCACATTTACAACTGGAAACCATTGTAAAAGTTGTTGGAAAGGTTTGTTTGAGGCCACAAGCGATGATCAATAAAGATTTACCCACTGGTGAAATAGAAGTAATTAGTGAATCTGTAGAAGTACTGAACAGCACAGAAAACTTACCCTTTACTTTAAGGGACTATCAAAAGCCTAAAGAGCAATTACGCATGCAATACAGGTATGTGGATTTACGTTTCCCTGAAATGCAAAGGAATTTACGTCTACGATCTGAAATGTTGCATAATATGAGAAGATTTTTAGTGGAAAGACATGAATTTGTGGAAGTTGAGACACCTACACTATTCTGTCGAACTCCTGGTGGTGCTAGAGAGTTCATAGTACCCACACATCATTCTCAATTGTTTTATTCCCTTGTACAGAGTCCACAACAGTTTAAGCAAATGTTGATGGTAGGTGGCGTTGACAGGTATTTCCAAGTAGCAAGATGCTACAGAGACGAAACTACCAGACCTGATAGACAGCCTGAATTCACTCAATTAGACATAGAATTATCCTTTGCTAACATGGATGGAGTATTAAATTTGATTGAAGACTTGTTATATGAAACTTTTCCCAAAACTCTACCAAAACCACCCTTTCAGCGAATTACATACAAAGAAGCAGTCGAAAAGTATGGCTCAGATAAACCGAATTTAACATACAATATGCAGTTACACAATATTACTAATCTATTTGGAGATTCAGACCCAAATTTTAGAGCTTACTGCATAGCCTATCCTCAGGAATTGGGAAAACTGACAACTAAATCCAAGGACCTGTTTCGAACTTTAAGTAAAAAGTATCAATCTAAAATAGTCCCTAATGAGAATATTACTAAGGAATTTGGCACTGAAGTATGCTCTGGAATAAACAATCTTATTGGCTCATCTAATAGTACTATCATAGCAGTTGGCAGAGATGATAATACACCCTTAAGCTTGGGAGAGGTGCGTGAACACATAGCCAAGTTGCTAGAACAGAAAAACTTACTCATCAAAGAAGATAGAGTAATACCTTTGTGGGTAGTAGACTTCCCATTATTTTTACAAGGAGAACAAGGTCTAGAAACCTGTCACCATCCATTCACAGCGCCGCATCCTGATGACATTAATCTACTGAATACAGAACCATTGAAAGTACGTTCCTTAGCCTATGACATCGTAATGAATGGCCAAGAAATAGGCGGTGGTTCAGTGCGTATACATAATGCTAAGCTACAAGAAGAGGTGTTAAGGATGTTGAATATAGATTCAAAGTCTATGGGGCACTTTTTGAATGCGCTGCGCAGTGGCTGTCCCCCGCATGCTGGAATTGCGTTGGGTATAGACAGGTTAGTGGCGCTGGCCTGTGGTGCTCAGTCTATTAGGGATGTGATAGCCTTCCCTAAATCCCATGAGGGGAAGGACCCGTTATCTGGTGCTCCTAATCGTATTAGTGATGAAGATATGAAGTATTATCATATAAAAACTGTTGAATGATTTTATCGGCTAATATACTTATTGAATAGGATATTGTTATATCTCTGCATAGAACTCAAAGGGGTATGGTTGTATAATGTATGTATGTTGTCATTTAAGAAGGGTCTAAACAAATGTAATTAGTTAGCTGTAAATAAAATTAATATTTATTAAAGAATTAATAAAAGTTATATTATTTAAATCATTTATTTAATTAACACCCTTTTGGATATTTATACTATTGCATATAATTATGAAAAGTCAAGAAATCAAGACTGGAATTAATCATTATAACTAACACATCATAAGGTGTGATTAAGGTAGTAAGACTGTGGTAGTAATTTAATATATTTTTAAAAAGTACTTCTGTCGGTTAGTATCATTTAACATCCATCACCTGTTGTCTGGATAATTGGCTGAAAAACAATACATACTATTAGTTATGCATAGCTTAGCATATGTTACAAATGTTTACACTGATTCGTAATACGTAGTGGAGTAAAATGTATTTGCACAAAAGGGCGATGTATCCTACTAAATAATGGTATATAATCTGTAGGAATATTTAAGTACTTGTACACTTAAATATTCCTACAGACAACTACCATTCTCAGACATCAAGGATCCCCATTTGCCTTGATTCTGACAAATTACTTTTTACATACATACTTAATAAAACATCACGCCTGTTGCTCTGCATACGTGTAGGCAGAAATCACGGATCCCATCTGTCCCGATACTGAGAACCCACTTTCGCTTAATTGATCCTCATATACACTCGGCGGTTATAGTTACTTCTAACGTCACTCTTTTTCAATACTTTTTCTTCATGTTATCCTTATATCGCTCGGCGGTTATAAGTACTTATATCTATCGTATAGGTGGTTCCGTGAACGCTGCCTACTTAATAAGGAAAAGGACGTGACGTATATGTAGGTATTTAACCAAGCTGAGTACACAACTGTACCAATAATTATTATCAGTTCTTTGTTATTTTCATACGGCACTGAAAAATAATATATAAGTGTGTTATTATTGTATTGAATTGATTGAATCAACTGAATATACATTTCCATGGTAGTTTGTGCAATATAAGTGTAATACTGAATGTATTTTTGGATGCATGTCGTACGAGGCGAATAAGGGACTAGGGGTCAATGGAACAAGCAATAGTTTTAATCCTTATAATCTTGATAGGTATTCTATAAGTAACTAATCAGATGTCTTGTTTCTGGGTTTCGGCACTCTCCAAAAGGAATTGCATGACATGAGTTTATCTATGAATAGGCATATAAACGAATATGCTACATTACTTATCGAGGAACAGGCATCGGACACAGATTTTCATCACATACAGACACTTCACAGCCTTGTCACCATAGAGGGGTAAGAGATCACGGATCCCTATATGTCCAGATCCTAACAAAGTTCTCATACACACTCGGCGATTATAGATATTTCTAACATCAATCACCCTTTGTCAATTTATCCTACGAGTATAATATCTAACAATCATGTCTTATTCGGTCGACACTTACGTAACCGTCCTTCCACCTCACTTACATATTATATTCCTTTTATAATTCTACTATTATTCATTCCTATAACATTACCTTTAGCATAAATATCGAATTTCATATAGAATTGAAATTACACCACCTTGAGCTTAAATATCTTGCCTACAAGGACATTTCAATTAAACATTAGTGACAGGGTTGTTAGTCCATCACCCAATATTTTGAATACTCACGACAATCTTCCAGAGCGACGCACTGTTTATCATCGTTCCGGAAGTAGTTGTTCTTACACACGCATTGTGGGTTACAAATCCTGACGAAGCCTAGGCGACCTAAGCTAGGCGGGCAGGTTCCGTTGTTCTTGTAGTTAGTACACGCATCAAAGCCTACGCAGTTAGGTGGGCAAGCTCTGTAGGTTTCGTTGCGGTTGCTACAGGAGAATGATGCTGGAAGAAACATGGTATAAACCAGTATTGTATTATATATTGGGAGGTTCCGAAATATTTGTAAAGGGTATTAATGTCTTGTGCTGAGTTGAAACGTAAATAAAGTACTCACAAGCTGCTTTTCACCCCGACATACATGATAGGAGGTTACTAAGGAACTAGACAATAGACTTTGGAGCGATGGTCTATAAACCTGCCACCACTATTCTTTATAAATTCCAACAAATTCCTCAATGGATTGCTAAAATTTAGCGATTAGATATACGATTTTTCTTCCCCGAAAGGGTTTGAAGAACGTGAGGTATGTATATTTATGTAGACTAAGTCTATTATTTTTCGCAACGATGATAGAAAATATAACATGTGCTATTTTATTAAAAATGTCTTAGGCTCTACTCACGGCATTTTTCAGTAGGGATACATTTGCCACAGGAATTTCTCCTATAGTTCAGCTTGCAGACACATCTTGATGGACACGTCCCTTCAGAGTCAGAATTGCAGTTCTTACTCTCCTCTTCAGATTTGAGGCAGTTCTCTCGACATTTTTGCTCGCAGGTGGTCGTTGATACTTCGTTTTCAGGACACGTTTTCGTATCGATGCTGTCATCTGTAGTAATAATAAATGAAATAACAAAATCTATAGTTCAGGGCAGACCATGTTATAATTTTGGACGTTATGTGCTACTATAAAATGTAACTAAGATTCAACTGACTACAGTTAGAAGCATGAAGAATATTCAGTTTCGGAATACTCAATGTAAAGCATTCTTAGTTACTTTTATATACCAGAAGGGCAATTAGTTGCATTATATACAATATTAAGATTTCATGTACTTACCACAATATGCTATTAAGATGACGAAGAAAACGAGAAAAGATTTAAATAAAGACTTCATTTTAATTTCGCTCTTTAGAAAATTATGCAACAATTTAATGGTTATTTACACTTTAAGCAGAGTATTGT
This sequence comes from Leucoptera coffeella, assembly GCA_030578115.1. Classification (NCBI taxonomy): domain Eukaryota; kingdom Metazoa; phylum Arthropoda; class Insecta; order Lepidoptera; family Lyonetiidae; genus Leucoptera; species Leucoptera coffeella. The sequence continues at coordinate 240,920 of JAMBLF010000530.1, forward strand.
TGTAATAAAACAATGAGGTAAATGATAAAAAGTTAACGCTTTTGTTATTTTATAGAGTGCATTTATTGATTTTTTAACTGCTGTAGAGTGACTATGGTTTATATGTCTCACGGAATTATAAATGTTATATGCTAGCTGCTGCTTAAATAAAATATTAACTTGGTACCTTACTTTCCCGTGTTGCGAAGCAGGCGACTAAATGAATTAG